>CM029017.1:177646032-178213850 GCA_016801055.1 Panax notoginseng
AAAAATCAATTATTTCGGAACTTCAGAACTTCAATAATTCATAATAAATAACCCTTTTATCAGAAAATTCGAATCTCGCGAGTTTTTATAGGAAATTTAATTCTCTACAACTTTGCAGAAGAAAGTTTTTCCAAATTCCAAACAAAAATTGACCGAAATTCACAAACGGGCTATTTTACAATCAATAATAAATTTTCGGTCAAGAATTATGTCTACCAACACACAAAACATGTGTTAATCATTTAATGCCACAAAAATACTCTTCCTCCTCATATACTCATATATCCCACATTCATTGTAAAAATACCACCATCAATATATTATTAAAATAATATATTTAAATGAATTATTTTATTAGAAAAAGATAAAATATTAATTTTCAACAATTGTCACATTAAAAATTTTCTCCATCTATATCCACATAAAATTAATATTTTCCTCATCATATAAATCAATAATTAATTATACACAAATAATATTACAGAACCACAGTACTGGCAACCAGGCCGTTCCCAGGAAAGAGGGGGCTTTCCAATAAGGATTTCTCCTTACTGGCGCGCAATTAGATGACCAAACCTCTCCTTAGACAGAACTTTCTAGACATTACCAATAATGTTATCTAATAATATTATTAAGATAATATGAATTATTGCTCCGATAATAAAAAATACTGTGTAGTGACAATTATTGAAACAACAGTAATATAAAATATCAACGCAGCAATTATTGAATCAATAAAATACAATATTGAACAGTAATTACTGTAATAATTATTGAGTAGTACCTTCTTACGTAAGAATCAATAATTGGTGCAATACCGTGTGCTACTGTGCAACAACGCGTATTACTGTGTTTTAACCACCGGGTATTCTAACAGTATTAACGGTAACAACTACGCCGTTATTTATAAACAACTTATTTTTGTCGTTTTCTTCATCCAATCGCTTTCTGTTATGGGGCCCACACAAGGCTGCGCCGTCGTACGAATATTCCCCGACAACAAGAATATTCCACGACCAAACAAATATTCCCCGACAACAATGAATATTTTAGGACCACTTGCTTATTTGAAATATTTACGCATTTTACCCATAACTAACCACATTAATCAAATCAACCCTTACTATTTCAGAATAATAAATAGAGGAAATTAAATTTCATTTATTAATAATTTGGGGTCTTACAACCTCCCCTCCTTATGAAATTTCGTCCTCGAAATTGACATACGTACCTGGTGTTTCGAAAAGATGAGGATACCTCGCTTTCATTTCCGTTTCCAACTCCCAGGTCATTTCCTCAATAGCATGGTTTCTCCACAAAACTTTAACTTGTGGTATGACCTTCGTGCGTAGGACATGCTCCTTCCTATCCAAGATCTTGACAGGTACCTCCTCGTACGTTAAGTCTTCGGCTATCTCGTCCGGTTCTAACTCAATAACATGGTTCGGGTCTTTCACATATTTACGAAGCACAGATATATGAAAAACATTATGAACACGAGACATACTTGGAGGTAACGCAAGTCTATAGGCCACATTTCCTACTCGGTCAAGAATCTGAAATAGACCAATAAATTGTGGATTGAGCTTTTCTCTCTTCCCAAATCTTGTAACTCCTTTCCATGGAGCTACACGTAATAATACATGATCCCCAATGTCAAATTCCACGTCCTTTCGATGAAGATCCACATAACTCTTTTGTCGATCCTGTGCCGTTTGTATACGTTGTCGAATCGTTTGGATCTTCTCTGTAGTCATTCGTACCAACTCTGGTCCCAACAACGTTGCTTCTCCTACCTCATCCCAACATACTGGAGAGCGACACTTTCGTCCATACAATGCTTCAAAGGGAGCCACACCTATACTTGCCTGATAACTGTTGTTGTAGGAGAATTCCACCAATGGTAGGTACTTATCCCAACTTCCTTTGAAATCTAGGACACAAAGTCTTAATAGATCTTCAAGAGTTTGAATAGTCCTCTCTGATTGCCCGTCCGTTTGAGGATGGTATGCCGAGCTGAACCGTAAATCCGTGCCCATAGCTTTTTGCAAGCTAACCCAAAATCTTGAAGTGAATCTTGGGTCACGATCCGAAACTATGGAAACTGGCATGCCATGCAACCTTACAATCTCATTCACGTACATACTAGCAAGACGTTCAAGGGAATAAGTCTCCCGTATCGGCAAGAAATGAGCAGACTTGGTTAATCTATCAACTATAACCCAAATAGCATTTATGCCTTGAGAAACCGTAGGAAGACCCGTAACGAAATCCATGGTAATGTGTTCCCACTTCCATTTCGGAATCTCAAGTGGTTGCAATGGACCCTTTGGCACTTGATGCTCCGCCTTTACACGTTGACAAGTTAAACACTTCGAGATAAACTTTGCAATCTCTCTCTTCATATTGTTCCACCAAAATGTATGTCGAAGATCACGATACATTTTAGTACTTCCAGGATGGATTGCAAATGGTGTATTGTGTGCCTCCATTATGATCTTGTACTTCAAATCAGAATCGTTAGGAACACAAAGTCTGGAGTGGACTCGAATTATTCCTTCTTCATCGATTCTTGCTTCTGGAATAGTACCTTCTTGCACTTTCTTCTTCATACGCATCAGCTCCGGGTCTGTAACTTGAGCAACTTTAACTTTATCGATTAAAGTTGGTTCTACGCGTATACTTGACATCATCGCACTCGTTCCTGCATATGATCTTCTACTCAACGCGTCAGCTACCACGTTTGCTTTTCCAGGATGGTATTGAATAGTGTGGTCGTAATCTTTTAACAGCTCGAGCCAACGTCGTTGCCGCATGTTGAGTTCTTTTTGAGTGAAGAAATATTTGAGGCTTTTATGGTCTGAATATATCTCCACTTTCTCCCCATATAGATAGTGCCTCCAGATCTTTAGCGCGAAAACGACTGCTGCCAACTCTAGATCATGAGTAGGATAATTCCTCTCATATTCTTTAAGTTGTCGCGAGGCATAGGCTATGACTTTCCCACGTTGCATGAGAACACATCCTAACCCTTTGCCTGAAGCATCACTGTAGATAACAAATCCATCCGAACCAGATGGTATGGTTAAAACAGGTGCCGAAATGAGTCTCTTCTTAAGCTCTTGGAAACTCTTCTCGCATTCCTCGCTCCATACGAATTTGATATCCTTCCGAGTCAGCTGAGTTAACGGGGTAGCGATTCGAGAAAACCCTTCTACGAATCTCCGATAATAACCAGCTAAGCCCAGAAAGCTACGTACATCGGTCACCGTCTTCGGTTGCTCCCAGCTTTGTATTGCTTCAATCTTCGCCGGGTCCACAGATACTCCATGTTTTGACACCACGTGCCCTAGGAATGCTACTTCCTCAAGCCAGAACTCGCATTTCTTTAACTTAGCATATAGCTTATTTTCACGCAGCCTTTGGAGTACCAGCTTCAAATGGTGCTCATGATCTTCACGACTTTTGGAATATATGAGGATGTCATCAATAAAGACAACAACGAACTGATCCAAATAATCCTTGAATACTCGGTTCATCATATCCATGAAAGCCGCAGGAGCATTAGTCAATCCAAAAGACATGACTAAGAATTCATAATGCCCGTACCGAGTTCTAAAGGCAGTCTTCGGAATATCCTCAGTTTTAACCTTCAGCTGATGATATCCAGAACGAAGATCGATTTTTGAAAAGAATTGTGCTCCTTGTAACTGGTCAAACAGGTCATCAATACGAGGTAGCGGATACCTATTCTTGATGGTGACATGGTTTAATTCCCGGTAATCGATACAAAGTCGCATACTCCTGTCTTTCTTCTTTACAAATAAAACAGGAGCACCCCAAGGAGATGTACTAGGACGAATGAAACTGATGTCCAACAACTCTTGTAGTTGGACTTTTAACTCCTGAAGTTCAATAGGAGCCATTCGATATGGGGTTTTAGAAATGGGCTTTGTACCAGGTTCAAGATCAATAAAGAATTCAACTTCACGTTCTGGGGGTAGACCGGGAAGTTCTTCAAGAAATACGTCAGGAAAGTTACTAACAACAGGAATATTATTCAAATTTGACGTGTCTTTATTCAAATCCATAACATGGGCCAGGAAAGCTTGACATCCGTTTTTCAATAAACGAATGGCTTTATGACTTGATATGACAGTGATTGATTTTAATGGCTTTGTTGCTTGAATTCGAACAACAGGTTGATTAGGAATATGAAAACTAACCACCTTACGAAAAAAATCAATTTTGACATGATGAGTAGTTAACCAATCAATTCCTAAAATCACGTCAAATGCAAGTATCTTTAAAGAGATAAGGTCAACAGGTAAGGTGATGGTGCCAACTTGGATCAAACAAGATTTATAAACAGTGGATGTGATGAAAGTTTCCCCTAACGGAGTCTCCACAGATAAATCAAAGTCTAATTTCTCCGGAGTCAAGTTTAAACGTTGAGCACAAGCAGGAGAAATAAATGAATGGGTAGCACCGGTATCTAGTAAAGTATAAACTTCACATGAATTTATGATTAGCTTACCCATGATCACCTCGTTTGGGTTCCTCGCATGTTGACCAGTCACGACAAACGCTCTCCCAGGAACCGTTGACTTTGACTTTTCTGGGACAGCCTTTTGAGTCACCGTCCCCGCTGAACTTGGTTTCTCTATCGTACAATATCGAGCGATATGTCCTTCCTTTCCACAATTATAGCATACCTTGAACTGTTGTGGACAGTTTGGGCTGATATGTCCCTCTTTTCCACATTTATAGCATATGACCGGTGGTCGTTCTCCTCCCTTGAAACCAGTTGCTGCTGGTGCTGACGTCTTCGTATTATCATTGTTGAATCTCCTCTTTTTAAAATCTCCTCCTGACTCGCTTCTTCTATTTTCATAGCCACGATTACCACCAGAGTGGTTGCCGTTCTTGTCTGTACTTTTCTTTCTCCGCTGGTTATCATTGTTCTGATGACTGTTGTCACCGATATGATCCTGGTTGTGGTCCCTCGGTTGACCGTACTCGTTATCTCGCTCTAACAATTGAGCCCTGTTGACAACATCTGAATAGAGAGAAAATTTATGAGAAAAGAGATATTGACGTATGCCGGGTTTCAAACCTCTCAGAAATATCCGTGTCATACGTTCCTCATTCTCCACCAAATGAGGTGCAAACCTGGACAACTCTGCAAACTTCGCCTCGTACTGGGACACCGTCATGTTATTCTGCTCCTGTCTAATAAACTCTACCTCCTTTATATGACGAATACTTTCAGGAAAGTACTTGTCATTGAATAGTTTTTGAAATGTCTCCCAAGACATGCTGAGTGCTGCTGGATGGGTACGCTTCACAGATTCCCACCAGTAGTCTGCCTCGCCACGGAACATAAAGGTGGCGAATGGAACCTTCTGTTCCTCCGTGCATCCCAAGACATCAAATATCTTGGTAATTTGCTTGACCCATGTCTCCGCCTTAATCGGATCTGGCTTTCCCCAGAATTCTGGTGGTCCCAACTCTTTGAACTGCTTGGCTGTGACCAGCTGTGCGTTGCCATTGTTTCTTCCTATATTTTGAACAGGAACCTCCTTCGTCTGGTTTTGCATGAATCACAAAAAACTTCTAAACATCTCATCGTTCATCGTCTGCTCATTGGTGTTGTTCACAGGAGGAACATTGCCAGCCTGTTGCACATTCTCCTCGTTGGTGATACAGGTGTCTCCACGGTTTCATTTACTCCACTGTTAACATTCTCAGTTGACATTCTCAAATACTGCCATAAAATAAGGGTTAATTTAACAAATTAACAAATCACATAATATCCCTATATTATGACCGACCAACAAATAAGCTTAGGTAGGACACACTAGCGAAGGATTTACTCGTCTCTCCCCTCCTAGTTCTATTCCTCGATCTCCGCCAGAGATCATATCCCTAAGCTCTGATACCAACTGTGACGCCCCCAAAACAGGTATACAACACCCATTCTGAGTTGTCAATAACATGGTACAGAAACAACTACAACTTTATTAATACAACATAAAAACTGTGAGTGTAAATACAAATATTGTCATTTAGACAATATCCACACTCAAATAAGTCCTCATTATAATTATTGGTACAATATTTTACAAAAAAAAATGGTGAGGACTACTAAAACAACTTCCTAGAACCTTCATTCCATACCCCGACTAGTACTTGCTACATTCTCGCCTCTTGAGAAGAAAATGGAACAACAAGGAAAATGGTGAGCTCAACTAGCCCAGTAAAGAATATTATGACTAAGATAATATACAACAAATTATCGTTAGTCTTCAACAGGGAAAAATTTAATAGAATACAATAGACAACAAGTTTTCAATCAATATTCGCAGCGGAAAATAATAATTCATAGAGAAGTTACGTAGAGAATGAAATCTACGATTATCTATGAATTTAAAAGTCCATCATCAATATTTTATCCCTGTAACATCAATCAATAAATATCTTGAATCAAATAGTCATCTTTGCACTACAGGCCAAAGATATTCATCAGTTGGTCATGTTCATCTCAACACCTGTTCATCTTTGCACTACGGGCCAAAGATATTCATCAGAAATCATTAATCTTTGCACTACAGGCCAAAGATATTCAATTATATCATCATTTAGGACTGAGGATGATAAAAAATATTTTAAAGGAAACGAATCCAGTGAAACAAAATAATAAATATTAAGGATTCGTATTTCAGCTATTCCATGTCCAAACATACCTTATAATTATTCATAGTGGAGTAAAATTCAAGAATGATCAAAACATGGATACAATCAAAGCTAGTATCCATAATAGATATTTTGGACGAAAAGAAGAAAATTTCATTTTTCGGTGAATAGTAACTCGTGAATAGTAACTCGTGAATAGTAACTCATGAATAGTAACTCATGAATAGTAACCCCGACATGAAAAGTTCCAAATTTGATAAAAAGTTCAGATCAATACTTCGGCATAATGATATTGAAGAAAATAATATCATTTAAGAAGAAATAACATCCCTTACCTCGGAAAGACGGTACTTCTTACTGGAATACTAGATATAGTGTTGAAGGAAACTTGCACCGTATAGCAACACTCAAAGTATCAAATACTCAAAAGAATACGCTCGATATAGAGAGAGAAATAGAGAGAAACTTGTGTTTCTGGTGTGATTTTCAATTCTAACCTAAGCACCCTATTTATAGGAAAATGCTTAGAACACCAAAGCAGAAAATTGAATATAATATTAATATAATTATACAAATTTTCCTTAGCCCACCTTTGGTCAAAAACACCAGCCACACATGTGACGCCCCCAAAATAGGTATACAACACCCATTCTGAGTCGCCAAAATACATGGTACAGAAACAACTACATCTTTATTATTACAACACAAGAACTGTGAGTTTAAATACAAATATTGTCATTTAGACAATATCCACACTCAAATAAGCCCTCATTACAATTATTGATACATTATTTCACAAAAATAGTGAGGACTACTAAAGTAACTTCTAGAACCATCATTCCATACCCCGACTAGTACTCGCTACATTCTCGCCTCCTGAGAAAAATGGAACAAAAAGGAAAAGGGTGAGCTCAACTAGCCCAGTAAAGAACATTATGACTAAGATAATACAGAATAAATTATCGTTAGTCTTCAACAGGGAAAAATCTAATAGAATACAATAGACAACAAGTTTTAAATCAATAACTGCAGCGGAAACAGCAAACCATTAGAAGAGTCAAGTAGAGAATGAGTTCTACTATCTTCTAAGATTTAAAAGTCCATCATCAATATTTTATCCCTGTAACAACAATCAATAACCATCTTTAATCAAATATTCATCTTTGCACTACAGGCCAAAGATATTCATTTGTATCACCAGTCGGTCATGTTCATCTCAACACCTGTTCATCTTTGCACTACGGGCCAAAGATATTCATCAGTTAATCATTCATCTTTGCACTACGGCCAAAGATATTCAGTAATATCATCATTTAGGACTGAGGATGATGAAAAATATATTAAAGAAAACGAATCCAGTGAAACAAAATAACAAATATTAAGGATTCGTATTTCGATTTATCCATGTCCAAAAATACCTTATAATTATTCATAGTGAAGTAGAATTCAAGAATGATCAAAACATGGATACAATCAAAGCTAGTACCCAGAATAGATATTTTGGACGAAAAGAAGAAAATTTTATTTTTCGGTGAATAGTAACTCGTGAATAGTAACTCGTGAATAGTAACTCATGAATAGTAACCCCGACGTGAAAAGTTCTAAATTTGATAAAAATTTCCAACCAATATTTCGGCATAATGATATTGAAGAAATAATATCATTTTTGAATAAAATAACATCCCTTACCTCGTACAAACAGTACTTCTGGTCGGAATACCGGTATAAGGCTGAAAGACACTTGCTCTGATGAATAGAAACTCTCAAAGTATCTAAATACTCACAAAATACACTCAATAATCTAGAGAGAGAAAGAGAGAAAACTTGTTTCTGGTGTGATTTTCAATTCTAACTTAGCCCTCTATTTATAGGAAAATGTTAGCACGCCGAAGCAGACTTAACCTGCAACCTGATGGCTTTACCTGCTACTATTCCCACCCACCACATTTGAATAAAAATCTCAGCACATTTCTTCACCAACCAAGAGTGGGGCCCACCAATTCTAGAATTTTCTACCAAAATGATTAATTCCGAAAATTCAACAATTTCTGAACCAGTCATCTCGTAAAATTCATAATAAATCATACGTTCATTTTTAACGGTTCAAAATTTGTGGACATATACTCAACTTATATATGTATAACATATCCAAAAATTACCACGATCCAACGGTCGGATTAAAAATTATAACCCCCGCAAAATATCTCAAAAACCCTGATTTTTAATACCTCCATTCCGACAAAAATACTGATAAAAACCTCAACATTAACTCCTTCATTTTTAACCACAAAAATATATCCCTCATTTATATCCACAAAAATAAATATTTCCTTATCATATGAATCAATAATTAATTATTTACAAATAATATTACAGAATCACATTTATGACAACCAGGCCGTTCCCAGGAAAGAGGGGGCTTTCCAATAAGGATTTCTTCTTACTGGCGCGCAATTAGATGACCAAACCTCTCCTTAGACAGAACTTTCTAGACATTGCCAATAATGTTATCTAATAATATTATTCAAATAATATGAATTATTGATCTGATAATGGGAAATACTGTGTAGTGACAATTATTGAAACCACAGTAATATAAAATATCAACGCAGCAATTATTGAATCAATAAAATAAAATACTGAACAGTAATTACTGTAACCATTATTGAGTAGTGCCTTCTTACGTAAGAATCAATAATTGGTGTAATACAGTGTGCTACTGTGTAACAACGCGTATTACTGTGTTTTAACCACCGGGTATTCCAACAGTATTAACAGTAACAACTACGCCGTTATTAATAAAAAACATCTACTTGTCGTTTTCTTCATCCAATCGCTTTCCGTTATGGGGCCCACAAAAGACTGCGCCGTCGTACGAATATTCCCCGACAGGAAGAATATTCCACGACCAAACGAATATTCCCCGACAACAATGAATATTTTATAACCACTTGCTTATTTAAAATATTTACGCATTTTACCCATAACTAACCTCATTAATCAATTTAACACTTACTATTTCAAAATAATAAATAGAGGGAATTTAAATTTCATTTATTAATAATTTGGGGTCTTACAACACATGTTAATGATGTCCAACAAAATACAAAAAACGTTTTTCTTCAAAATAATAAATAAAACTTCCAAAAATCAATTATTTCGAAACTTCAGAACTTTAATAATTCATAATAAATAGCCCTTTTATCAGAAAATTCGAATCTCGCGTGTTTTTATAGGAAATTCAATTCTCTACAACTTTGCAGAAGAAAGTTTTTCCAAATTCCAAACAGAAATTAACCGAAATTCACAAACGGGCGATTTTACAGTCAATAATAAATTTTCGGTCAAGAATTATGTCCACCAACACACAAAACATGTGTTAATCATTTAATGCCACAAAAATACTCTTCCTCCTCATATACTCATATATCCCACATTCATTGTAAAAATAACACCATCAATATATTATTAAAATAATATATTTAAATGAATTATTTTATCAGAAAAAGATAAAATATTAATTTTCAACAATTGTCACATTAAAAATTTTCTCCATCTATATCCACATAAAATTAATATTTTCCTCATCATATAAATCAATAATTAATTATACACAAATAATATTACAGAACCACAGTACTGGCAACCAGGCCGTTCCCAGGAAAGAGGGGGCTTTCCAATAAGGATTTCTCCTTACTGGCGCGCAATTAGATGACCAAACCTCTCCTTAGACAGAACTTTCTAGATATTACCAATAATGTTATCTAATAATATTATTAAGATAATATGAATTATTGTTCCGATAATAAAAAATACTGTGTAGTGACAATTATTGAAACAACAGTAATATAAAATATCAACGCAGCAATTATTGAATTAATAAAATACAATATTGAACAGTAATTACTGTAATAATTATTGAGTAGTACCTTCTTACGTAAGAATCAATAATTGGTGCAATACCGTGTGCTACTGTGCAACAACGCGTATTACTGTGTTTTAACCACCGGGTATTCTAACAGTATTATCGGTAACAACTACGCCGTTATTTATAAACAACTTATTTTTGTCGTTTTCTTCATCCAATCGCTTTCTGTTATGGGGCCCACACAAGGCTGCGTCGTCGTACGAATATTTCCCGACAACAAGAATATTCCACGACCAAACAAATATTCCCCGACAACAATGAATATTTTAGGACCACTTGCTTATTTGAAATATTTACGCATTTTACCCATAACTAACCACATTAATCAAATCAACCCTTACTATTTCAGAATAATAAATAGAGGAAATTAAATTTTATTTATTAATAATTTGGGGTCTTACAGATGTTCTTCATATTCATGAGATTCGCTACAATCTCGTATCTGTTGGGATACTTGGAAAAGTTAGGGTTAAGGTAATGTTTGAATACGATAAGGTCGTGTTAACCAAAAATGGGGTGTTTGTGGGAAAATGGTATCTTAATGCTGGTTTATTTCATTTAAATGTACTTGAACTCATGGATAATAATGCGAGTACTTCTTTTGCTTACTTGGTTGAATGTGATGATATTTGGCATGCTAGATTAGGCCATGTGAATTATTCTTATATAAAAATGATGAGAAATTTGGGAATTTTAAAAATGTTAAAATTTCAAATACCAATAAATGTCAAGTGTGTGTGGAAGCCAAAACTACTAAAAAGACTTATAAACCGGTACTTGTTAGAGAATCTGAACCTCTCAGTTTAATTCATTCAGACTTAGGTGATATGTCTAGAAATACTTCTAGAGTTGGGAAAAATTATTATATGACCTTTATAGATGATTATTCTAGATATACTAAAGTTTACCTTCTCAGAAATAAAAATGAAACTGAAGATAAATTTCTAATTTATAAGGTCGAAGTTGAAAATAAATTAGAAAAGAAGATTAAAAGACTCAGGTCCGATAGAGGTGGAGAGTATGACTCCGGACCTCTTAGTAAATATTGTGAAGAACAAGGAAATATGTGACGCTACCAAAATAGGTATACATCACCCATTCTGAGTCGTCAAATACAAGGTACAGAAATCAAATACAAACTTCTTTTATATAATACGACAAAACGTAGCTGAGAGTTTTTACACGAATATTGTCTAATAGACAGTATTCAAACTTAAAAAAGGAGTCCTCAATATAATTATTATCACACTATTTTATAAAATAGTGAGGACTACTATAGCCACCGTCTCGAACCATCACTCCGTTCCCCGACTAGTCCCGGCTACGTTCTCATTTTCTGAAGAGAACAACGAAAGCAAAAGGGTGAGCTCAACTAGCCCAGTAAGAAATATTATGACTAAGATAATACAGAATAAATTATCGTTAGTCTTCAACAGTGTCAAACTGATAAAATACAATAAACATCAAGTTTAACTGCAGCGGAACAAGCAATCCATTAGAAGAGTCAAGTAGAGCATGATGTCTACTATCTTCTATGATTTAAAAAGTTTATCATCAAATTTATTGCTGAGACTCAGCTTAATAAATAATCCACATCATCGAATCATCCCTGCACTACGGCTAATGATATTCATTAGTATCACGTCCACAAATTATCCATGCACTACAGGCCAATGATATTCGTGTAATCATCAATGGTCATGCTCATACCAGCAACTGTCCATTAATGCACTACGGGACAATGAGGACTTTTATCACATCATTTGTAACATTATAGGTCATGATTATACCGAATGATCTCTGATCATAATCATACTGATCAACAGTTCATTTATGCATGTAAGCTAAAGATGACTTTCATCACAATATAAGCATGAAGATGATGACAATGATATAAGAATTCAATTAAAAGAAAACAGAGGATAAATTTTTAAAGATTTATAATTTAATTTATCCAGAATTCAATAATGTCCAAATTGTCAACATGATACTGCTTTGTGGAGTAAAATTCAAGAATAATGTTGTATCAAAAATGATTTGGAAATCAAAGAAATCAATTTTTGTCATGAATAGTTCTCCGGGTGAATAGTATTCGAGTGAATAGTACTTCATGAATAGTACTCGTGAATAATACTTTGTAAATAGTACTCAAGAATAGTACTTTATGAATAGTATCCATGAATAGTACCTTGTGAATAGTATCCTGTGAATAGTACCTTATGAATAGTACCCCGTGAATAATATTCCGGCATGAAAAGATCAATAATTATCAAGAATGCTCAGAATAATATTTTCATGAAAAGATACTGGATGAAGCGCAAATATTAAGGATATTCTACTAATTTCACGGAGTATAGAAGTAATACTTTAACAGAATGAGTGTAGAATTAGGAATACAAAACGAAATAATATTACTCACATACTACAGAGTGTGGAAGAAAATATTATTTCTTACGAATACTGAACAAAAATAATATCCCTTACCTTAGAAGAAGACTGAATACTGGAATAATGAAGTAACAGAATACTCTTATTCTTTCTCTCTATAACTTCTCTCTCTATAGCTTCCCTCTCTATAATTTCTCTTGTGAGTCTTAGTGAATTGGTGAGAATGAAAAAAGAATGAGCTTCTATTTATAGGAAAATATAGTTTCGATAATTGGGCTCGAATTATTACAGTATAGTACCTTCATCTTTTCCTCTATTTTTAATTTAGTCCTATAAGTATTATCAAACTTGCATCACCTCCTCTAATAGTACATGCATGTGAATCAATAGTACATGCATGTGAATCAATAGTTCCATTCATGTGAACAACTAGTTATATGCATGTGAACTAATAGTAATTAATTGCTCATTTATCCGATTAATTACCCGATTGGTCAATATAACCTCCAGAAATCAATTATAATCGAAATAAATGTCGATTTTCATTAACACTAATAATCCCAACACAATGAAAATATCAATTTCATCTTTAATCAACATGAACTTATTCATCATTAATATTATAACTCACAATATTTAACAACCAGATCATTCCCAGGAAAGAGGGGGCTTTTCGATAAGGATTTCTCTCTATTGGCGCGCAATTAGGTGACCAAACTCCTTTCATCGACAGAACTTTTTAGACATCATCAATAATGTAAATAGTAATATGAATAACTTTGTCGTCTCAATTATTGATTTAATAATATAAAATATTATGCAGATGATACTGTGATAATAATTGAATCAATAATATGAGTGATATTATGCATCAATTACTGTAACAATAATTGAGTATAACTGAGTGACTTCTCACGTAAGCATCAATAATCAATACCGTGTGCTACTATGCAACCACACGTATTATTGTACTTTTATCACCGGGTATTTCAGCAGTTTAACGCTAAAAACTTTCGCAGTTATTTTTATAAAAAGATAATTACGTCGTTTTCTAACTCCGATAATACTTTCGTTGTGGGGTCCACCAATAATTGTGTCGTCGTACGAATATTCCATGCTAAAACGAATATTCCCCGACCAATCGAATATTTTATAATCACTTGCTTACTTTGAAAAATTTATAAATATTACCCACAACTATAACATTATAACAAATCCACACCAAAATATTTAAAAATATATTTTGAGAAAAATTAATCTTTATTTATAAAAGTTAGGGTCTTACAACCTCCCCTTCTTATGAAATTTCGTCCTCGAAATTAGGGTATGTACCTGGTATGTCGAAGAGGTGAGGATACCTTGACTTCATCTCAGATTCTAACTCCCAGGTCATTTCCTCAACATCGTGGTTTCTCCACAAAAGTTTTACTTGAGGTATAACCTTGGAGCGTAGAATATGATCCTTCTTATCTAAGATTTTAACAGGTACTTTCTCATACGTTAAATCTTTCGCTATCTCGTCTAGTTCTAATTCAATAATGTGGTTCGGGTCTTCCACATATTTATTGTAAGACCCCAACTTTTTATAAATAAAATCAAATTTCCTCTATTTATTATTGTGAATAATAAGGTGTTAATTTGATATAATGCTTTGGTTATGGGTGAAATGTGCAAATTTTGCAAAATAAGTAAGTGGTTATAAAATATTCATTGTTGTCGGGGAATATTCGTTTGGTCGTGGAATATTCTTGTTGTCGGGGATTATTCGTACGACGGCGCAGCCATTTGTGGGCCCCATAACTGAAAACGGTCGGATGAAAAAAACGACAAGTTTGAATTTTTATAAATAACGGCGTAGTTATTACCGTTAACACTGTTGGAATACTCGGTGGTTAAAATACAGTAATACGCGTGGTTGCACAGTAGCACATGGTATTGCACAGTTTTTTTGAATTATTGATTCTTACGTAAGAATGCACTACTCAATAATTGTTACAGTAATTACTGTTTAATATTTTATTTTATTAATTCAATAATTGTTGCGTTAATATTTTATATTATTATTGTTTCAATAATTGTCATTGCACAATATTTTTCATTATCAGATCAATAATTTATATTATTTGAATAATATTATTAGATAACATTATTGGCAATGTCTAAGAAAGTTATGTCTAGGAAAGAGGTTTGGTCACCTAATTGTGCGCCAGTAAGGAGAAATCCTTATCGGAAATCCTCCTCTTTCCTGGGAACGACCTGGTTGTCATAATTGTGATTTTATAATATTATTTATGAATAATTAATTATTGATTTATGTGATAAGGAAATATTTATTTTATATGGATATAAATGATGGATATATTTATTTTTATGTGGATATAAATGAAGGAATTAAAGCTGAGGTGTTTTATCAGTATTTTGTCAGAATGGAGGTATTAAAAATCGTCCGTATGTGAATTTCGGGTATTTTTCATTTGGAATTTGGAAAAACTTAAACTTACAAAGTTGTAGAGAATTTAATTTTCTATGGAATAGACATGAAATTCGTATTTTTCTGATAAAAGGGCTATTTATTATAAATTATTAAAGTTTCGAAAATTAAATATTTTTATTAAAATTATGGGTGGGACTCACTTTTGATTTTTTTAAAAACATGTGGGCTGCAAAATTTTTTAGAAATGGCTGGCTTGTCTATTCAACAAAGGAGGAGGCGTGGAAGAAAAAAAATAAAATAATATTATTTTATTAGTTTAGTCTGTTTTGGTGTTCTAAGTATTTTTCTATAAATATGGTGCTTAGTTAGAATTAAAAATCACACCAGAAACAAGTTTTCTCTATCTCTCTCTATATTACCGAGCGTATTTTGTGAGTATTTAGATACTTTGAGAGTTGTTATTCAGTGCAAGTTTCCTTCAGCCTTATACCTGATATTTCAGCTAGAAATACTGTTCTTTTGAGGTAAGAGATGTTATTTTCTTCGTAAATAATATTATTTCTACCAATATCATTATGCCGAAATATTGATATGAATTTTATTGTAGAATTTCTAACTTTTTTTGTCAGGATTACTATTCACGTATACAGTATTATTCACGTATACGGAACTATTCACGAATACGACACTATTCATCGAAAAATAAAATTTTCTTCTTTTTTCCAAGATGTCTATTATGGTTACTATCTTTGATTGTATCCATGTTTTGATCTTTATTTTTGAATTCTGCTTCACAATTGGTTATTATGGAGTATTATTGAACTTGGATAAACTGTAATACGAATCCCTAATATTTGTCCTTTTGTCTCACTAGATTCGTTTGTTTTAAGATATTTTTCATCATCCTCAGTTCTAAATGATGATATTACTAAATATCTTTGGCCTGTAGTGCAAAGATGAATGATTAACTGATGAATATCTTTGGCCCGTAGTGCAAAGATGAACATGTGTTGAGATGAACATGACCAACTGGTGCTACAAATGAATATCTTTGGCCTGTAGTGCAAAGATGAATATTTAATTCAAGATGTATATTGATTGATGTTATAGGGATAAAATATTGATGATGGACTTTTAAATCTTAGAAGATAGTAGAATTCATTCTCTACTTGACTCTTCTAATGGATTGCTGTTTTTGCTGCAGTTGTTGATCTAAAACTTGTTGTCTATTATATTCTATCAGATTTTTCCCTGTTAAGGATTAATGATAATTTGTTGTATATTATCTTAGTCATAATATTCTTTATTGGGTTAGTTGAGTTCACCCTTTTCCTTTTTGTTCCATTTTTCTTCTCAGGAGGAGAGAATATAGCAGGAACTAGCCGGGGTATGGAGTGATGGTTCTAGAAAGTTATTTTAGCAGTCCTCACTATTTTTGTAAAATAGTGTATCAATAATTGTAATGAAGACTTATTTGAGTTTGAATATTGTCTAGAAGACAATATTTGTATTTAAACTCACAGTATTGTGTTGTCGTATTTTACACGACAAATGTATTAATGAAGTTGTATTTGTTTTTGTACCATGTATTTGGCGACTCAGAATGGGTGATGTATACCTATTTTGGGGGCATCACAGTTGGTATCAGAGCTTAAGGATATGGTCTCTGGCAGAGATCGGGGAATAGAACTAGGAGGGGGGCGACGAGAAATCTTTCGCTAGTGTGTCATACCTAAGCTTATTTGGTTGGTCAGTCGGAGCATATGGTTAATATGTGATATATTAATTTGTTAATTAACTTTTGTTTTGTGGCAGTATTTGAGAATGGAAGCCAGAAATATTAACAATGGAGTGAATGAGACCGTGGAGACACCTTTAATCACCACCCAGGGGAACGTGCAACAGGAAGGCAATATTCCTCCTATAAACAACACTACCGAACAAATAATGAATGATGGGATGTTTATAAGCTTTTTGCAGTTCATGCAAAACCAGACGAGGGAGACTCGTATACAAAATACGGGTGGAAATTATAGCAAAGCGCGGCTTGTCACATCCAAGTAGTTCAAAGAGTTGGAAACACCAGAATTTATGGGAAAGTCGAATCCGATTAAGGCGGAAACGTGGGTCAAACAAATTACCAAGATATTCAATTTCTTGGGATGTACGGAGGAACAGAAAGTTCCATTCGCCACCTTTATGTTTCGTGGTGAAGTAGATTACTGGTGGGAATCTGTGAAGCGTACCCAGCTTGCCGCACTCAACATGTCTTATGAAACGTTTTAGAAACTATTTAATGACAAGTACTTTCTTGAAAGTATTCGTCATATGAAGGAGGTAGAGTTTATTAAACTAGAATAAAATAACATAACTGTGTCCCAGTACGAGGTGAAGTTCGCAGAGTTATCCAGGTTTGCACCTTATTTGGTAGAGAATGAGGAACGAATGACGCGTATGTTTCGGAGAGGTCTAAAACCTGAGATTCGACAATATCTTATTTCTCATAAATTTTCTTTATATTCAGATGTTGTAAACAGGGCTCAATTATTAGAGCGAGATAATAAGTATGTTCAACCGAGGGACCACAACCAGGGTCATACCGGTGGCAGCAGTCATCGGAGTAAAGACAACCAGCGGGGAGGACAACATTCGGACAAAAGCGGTAACCACTTTGGTGGTAATCGTGGCCATAATGGTAGAAGAAGTGAGTCGAGAGGAGATTTCAAAAAGAGAAGGTACAATAATGACAACGTAAAGACGTCAGTACAAACATCAACTGTTTCTAGGGGGGAGAAAGAGCGCCGGTCGTTTGTAATAAATGCGAAAAGAGGGACACATCAGCCCAAACTGCCCACAACAATCCAAGATGTGTTATAACTGTGGAAAGGAAGGTCATATAGCTAGAGATTGTCTTGTTACGAAACCAAGTTCAACGGGAATGGTGACTCCAAAGGCTGTCCCGGACAAGTCAAAGTCGGTGGTTCCTGGAAGGGCGTTTATCGTGACTGCCCAAAACGCGAGGAACCCAAACGAGGTGATCACGTGTAAGCTAATCATAAACTCTTGCGAAGTTTATATCTTATTAGATACGGGTTCTACTCATTCTTTTATCTCTCATACTTGTGCTCAACGTTTGAACTTGACTCCAGAGAATATAGACTTTGACTTATCTGTTGAGACTCCGTTAGGAGAAACCTTCATTGCATCTACTATTTATAAACCTTGCTTGATCCAAGTTGGTACCATCACATTACCTGTTGATCTTATTTTTTTGAAAATACTTACATTTGATGTGATTTTAGGGATTGATTGGTTAACTATTCATCATGTCAAAATTGATTATTTTCATAAGGTTGTTAGTTTTTATATTCCTAACCAACCTATTATGCGAATTCAAACAACCAAACTACTAATGTCAATCACTGTTATATCAAGCCATAAAGCTATTCGTTTATTGAAAAATGGATGTCAAGCTTTCTTAGCCCATGCCACGGACTTGAACAAAAACACGTCAGATTTGAATAATATTTCTGTTGTTAGTGAATTTCCTGACATATTTCCTGAAGAACTTCCAGGTCTACCCCCAGAACGTGAAGTTGAATTCTTTATTGACCTTGAACCTGGTACAAAGCCCATTTCTAAAACCTCATATCGAATGACTCCTATTGAACTTTAGGAGTTAAAGGTCCAACTTCAGGAGTTGTTAGACATCGGTTTCATTCGTCCTAGTACATCTCCTTGGGGTGTTCCTGTTTTATTTGTAAAGAAGAAAGACGGGAGTATTCGACTTTGTATTGACTACCAGGAATTAAACCATGTCACTATCAAGAATAGGTATCCGGTACCTCGCATTAATGACTTGTTTGACCAATTGCAAGGAGCACAATTCTTTTTAAAGATCTATCTTCGTTCTGGATATCATCAGCTGTAGATTAAAACTGAGGATATTCCAAAGACTGCTTTCATAACTCGGTACGGGCATTATTTATTCTTAGTCATGTCTTTTGGATTGACTAATGCTCTTGCTGCTTTCATGGATATGATGAACCGTGTGTTCAAAGAATATTTGGATCAGTTCGTTGTTGTCTTTATTGATGACATCCTCATCTATTCCAAAAATCGTAAAGATCATGAGCACCATTTGAAGCCGGTACTGCAAAGGCTTCGTGATAACAAGCTATATGCCAAGCTGAAGAAATACGAGTTCTGGCTTGAGGAAGTAGGATTCCTTGGGCACGTGGTGTCAAAACATGGAGTATCTGTTGACCTGGCGAAGATTGAAGCAATACAAAGTTGGGAGCAACCGAAGTCGGTGACCGAAGTACGTAGCTTTCTGGGCTTAGCTGGTTATTATCGGAGATTCGTGGAAGGATTTTTCGAATCGCTACTCCGTTAACTCAGCTGACTCGTAAATATACAAAATTTGGTTGGAGCGAGGATTGTGAGAAGAGTTTTCAAGAACTCAAGAGGAGACTCATTTTGGCACCTATTCTGACAATACCATCTGGTTCGGATGGATTTGTTATCTACAATGATGCTTCAGGCAAAGGGTTAGGATGTGTTCTTATACAACATGAGAAAGTCATAGCCTATGCCTCGTGATAACTCAAGGAATATGAGAGGAATTATCCTACTCATGATTTGGAGTTGGTAGAAGTCGTTTTCGCATTGAAGATCTGGAGACACTATCTGTATGGGGAGAAAGTGGAGATCTATACAGATCATAAAAGCCTAAAATATTTTTTCACCCAAAAAGAACTCAACATGAGGCAACGACGTTGACTCAAGTTGTTGAAAGATTACAATCATACCATCCAATATCATCCTGGAAAAGCAAACGTGGTAGCTAACGCATTGAGTAGAAGATCATATGCGGGTACGAGTGCAATGTTGTTAACACAAAGGTCCATTTTGTATGACTTGCAAAGGATGGAGATATAGGAAAAGGCTCTAAGTACCCACGTGATGATATCAAACATACGAGTAGAACTGACTTTAATCGATAAAGTTAAAGCTGCTCAAGCTACGGACATGGAGCTGATGCGTATGAAGAAGAAAATACAAGAAGGTGATATTCCGGAAGCAAGAATCGATGAAGAAGGAATACTTCGAGTCAACTCCAGACTTTGTATTTCTAACGATTCTGACTTGAATCATAGAATTATGATGGAGGCACACAACACACCGTTTGCAATCCATCCTGGGAGTACCAAAATGTATCATGATCATTGACATATATTTTGGTGGGGATGAAGAGAGAGATCGCAGAGTTTATCTCGAGATGTTTAACTTGTCAACGTGTAAAGGCGGAGCATCAAGTGCCAAAGGGTCCATTGCAACCACTTGAGATTCTGAAATGGAAGTGGGAACACATTATTATGGATTTTACTACGGGTCTTCCCAAGGTATCTTAATGCATAGATGCGATTTGGGTCATTATTGATAGATTAACCAAGTCTGCCCATTTCTTGCCTATACGAGAGACTCATTCCCTTAAATGTCTTGCTAGTATGTACGTAAATGAGATTGTGAGATTGCATGGCACGCTAGTATCTATAGTTTCGGATCGTGACCCAAGATTCACTTCACGATTTTGGGTTAGCTTGCAGAAGGTTATGGGCACAGATTTACGATTCAGTTAGGCATACCATCCTCAAACAGACGGACAATTAGAAAGGACTATTCAAACTCTTGAAGATCTATTAAGACTCTGTGTCCTAGATTTCAAAGGGAGTTGGGATAAGTACCTACCATTGGTGGAAATCTCCAACAACAACAGTTATCAGGCAAGTATAGGCATGACTCCATTCGAGGCGTCGTATGGAAGAAAATGTCGTTCTCCAGTATGCTGGGATGAGATGATAGAAGCAAAGTTGTTGGGACCAGAGTTGGTACGCATAACTACAGAAAAGATCCAAACGATTCGATAACGTATACAAACGACACATGATCGACAAAAGAGTTATGCGGATCTTCATCGAAAGGACGTGGAATTTAAAATTGGGGATTATGTATTATTACGTATTGCTCCATGGAAGGGAGTTACAAGATTTGGGAAGAGAGGAAAGCTCAATCCAAGATTTGTTGGTCCATTTAAAATTCTAGACCGAATAGGAAATGTGGCCAATAGACTCGCATTACCTCCAAGCATGTCTCGTGTTCATAATATTTTTCACATATCTGTGCTTTGTAAATATGTGAAGGACCCGAATCACATTATTGAGTTAGAACTAGACGAGATAGCTGAAGATTTAACGTAGGAGGAGGTACCTGATAAGATCTTGGATAGGAAAGAGTATGTCCTACGCACCAAGGTTATACCACAAGTTAAGGTTTTGTGGAGGAACCACGCTATTGAAGAAATGACCTGGGAGTTAGAATCTGAAATGAAAATGAGGTATCCTCACCTTTTCGAAATATTAGGTACGTACGTCAATTTCGAGGACGAAATTTCATAAGAAGGGAAGGTTGTAAGACCCCCAACTTTTTATAAATAAAATCGAATTTCCTCTATTTACTATTGTGAATAATAAGGTGTTAATTTCATATAATGCTTTGGTTATGGGTGAAATGTGCAAATATTCCAAAATAAGCAAGTGATTATAAAATACTCATTGTTGTCGGGGAATATTCGTTTGGTCGTGGAATATTCTTGCTGTCGGGAAATATTCGTACGACGGCGCAGCCATTTATGGGCCCCATAACTGAAAATGGTCGGATGAAGAAAACGACAAGTTCTAGTTTTTATAAATAACGGTGTAGTTGTTACCGTTAACACTGTTGGAATACTCGGTGGTTAAAATACAGTAATACGCGTGGTTGCACAGTAGCACACGGTATTGCACAGTATTTTTGAATTATTAATTTTTACGTAAGAAGGCACTACTCAATAATTATTTCAGTAATTACTGTTCAATATTTTATTTTATTGATTCAATAATTGCTGCGTTGATGTTTTATATTATTGTTGTTTCAATAATTGTCATTGCACAATATTTTCCATTATCAGATCAATAATTCATATTATTTGAATAATATTATTAGATAGCATTATTAGCAATGTCTAAAGAAATTATGTCTAAAAAAGGGGTTTGGTCACCTAATTGCGCGCCAGTAAGGAGAAATCCTTATCGGAAAGTCCCCTCTTTCCTGAGAATGACCTGGATGTCATAAATGTGATTATGTAATATTATTTATAAATAATTAATTATTGATTTATATGATAAGAAAATATTTATTTTATATGGATATAAATAATGGATATATTTATTTTTATGTGGATATAAATGAAAGAATTAAAGCTGAGGTGTTTTATCAGTATTTTGTCTGAATGGAGGTATTAAAAATCGTCCGTATGTGAATTTCGGATATTTTTCGTTTGGAATTTAGAAAAACTTAAACTTACAAAGTTGTAGAGAATTTAATTTTCTATGACATAGACATGAAATTCATATTTTTCTGATAAAAGAGCTATTTATTATGAATTGTTGAAGTTTTAGAAATTAAATATTTTTATTAAAATTATGGGGTGGACCCACTTTTTTTTTTAAACATGTGGGTTGCAAAAATTTTCAGAAATGGCCGGCTTGTTTATTTAACAAAGGAGGAGGCGTGGAAGAAAAAAAATAAAATAATATTATTTTATTAGTTTAGTCTGCTTTGGCATTGTAAGCATTTTCCTATAAATAGGGTGCTTAGTTAGAACTGAAAATCACACCAGAAACAAGTTTTTTTTCTCTCTCTCTATATTATCGAGCGTATTTTGTGAGTATTTAGATACTTTGTGAGTTGCTACTCTGTGCAAGTTTCCTTCAGCCTTATACTTGATATTTCAGCCAAAAATACTGTTATTTTGAGGTATGAGATGTTATTTTCTTTGTAAATGATATTATTTCCTTCAATATCATGATGCCGAAATATTGATATGAATTTTATTATAGAATTTCTACCTTTTTGTGTTGGGATTACTATTCACGTATACGGTATTATTCACGTATTTCCTATTCACGAATACGACACTATTCATCGAAAAATAAAATTTTCTCTTTTTTGTCCAAGATGTCTATTATGATACAAAATTTAAATACAGACTTCTTTGATACAGTACTACAAAACGTAGCTGAGTGTTTCAACACGGATAATGTCTCGTAGAGAGTATACAAACTAAAATAAAGTCCTCATTACAATTATTATCATACTATTTCACATAATAATGAGGACTACTATAGCCACCTATCTGGACCGTCACTCCGTTCCCCGACTAGTCCCAGCAATATTCTCATTTCCTGAAGAGAACAATGAAAGTAAATGGTGATCTCAACTAGCCCAGTAAAGAATATTATCACTAAGATAATGCAGAATAAATTATCTTTAGCCTTCAACAGTGTTAAACTGATAGAATATAATAGACAACAAGTTTAACTGCAGCGAAACCAACAATCCATTAGAAGAGTCAAGTAGAGCATGATATTTACTATCTTCTATGATTTTAAAAGTTTATCATCAATTTTATCGCTGAGACTCAGCTCAATAAATAGTCCACATCACTTAATTATCCATGTACTACGGGCCAAGGATATTCAGGTTATCACCAATGGTCATGATCATGCCAACCACTGTCCATCAATGCACTATGGGCAAATGAGGACTTTTATCACATCATTTGTAACATTACGGGTCATGATTATACCAAATGATCCTTGGTCATAATCACACCAATTAACAGTCCATCTATGCATTACGGGCCAAAGATGACTTTCATAACAATATAAACATGAGGATGACGACAATAATATAAGAATTCAATAAAACAAGTTCAAGGATAATTTTTTAAAGATTTATAATTTAATTTATCTAGAAATCAATAACATCCAAATTGTTAACATGATACTGTTTTGTGGAGTAAAATTCAAGAATAATATTATACCAAAAATAATTTGGATCGAAAACGAATCAATTTTTATCATGAATAGTATCCCGGGTGAATAGTACTCGAGTGAATAGTACTCTGTGAATAGTACTTTGGGAATAGTAACCCGTGAATAGTACTCTGGCATGAAAATATTAAAACTTATCAAGAATGCTCAGAATAATATTTTTATGACAAGATACTGGATGAAGCGCAAATCTCAAGGATATTCTACTAATTTCAGGAATTGTAGAAGCAATACTTACCATAGTAAGTTTAAATTTAGGAATATGAAATGAAATAATATCCCTTTCATACTATGGAGAATGAAAAAAAATAATATTTCTTACGAGTATTGAATTAAAATAATATCCTTTACCTTAGTAGAAACTGGATTTGACTGGAATATCGGATATTATTCTGAGAAAATCTTGCTGAAAAACTACGCTCAAAATATTCTTAACTTAAAAGAAATACTCACTATACTGTAGTAAAAATGCTTGAGATTTTTGTGGTGTGATTTAGGATGGAGGGTTGCCCTCCTTTTATAGCGCAAGACGGAGGAGAAAGCCAACTGAATCGGCCTAACTCTGCCAAATTTATTTTTCCTAGGGTACATGCCTAACTTTTCCTTTGTTTTGATTGGATGAAGGCCCACCAATTGTTTGAAAATAAAGAAATCTTGCCAAATTCAATGCCTAACTTTACCATTTCAAAGGTTGGTGCCAACCATCCTTGAACAACTTTACAGGCAACGAAAAATCCACCACCCACCACTTTAATCACACACACACACACACACACATACACACACATATATATATAATATAATAATAATATACTTGAATGAATATTTTATTGAAGAAACAATTGTAATTCCACAGAAAATATGACAAACTTTCAACAATTATTTCATGCTAAAAATTCCTTCATTTATATCCACATAAAAATAAATATTTCCTTATCATAAAAATTAATAATTAATTATTCACAAATAATATTACAGAATCACAATTATGACAACCAGGACGTTCCCAGGAAAGAGGGGGCTTTCCGATAAGGATTTCTCCTCATTAGCGCGGAATTAGGTGACCAAACCTCTTCTTAGATAGAACTTCCTTAGACATTGCCAATAATGTTATCTAATAATATTATTCAAATAATATGAATTATTGATCTGATAATGAGAAATATTGTGCAGTGACAATTATTGAACAACAATAATATAAATTATCAACGCAGCAATTATTGAATCAATAAAATAAAATATTGAACAATAATTACTATAACAATTATTGAGTAGTGCCTTCTTACAAAAGAATCAATAATCAAAGATACTGTACAATACCGTGTGCTACTATGCAACCACGCGTATTACTGCACTTTTATCAACGGGTAAAGTTAACGGTAAAACTTTCGTCGTTATTTTTATAAAAAGATAATTTTGTCGCTTTCTAACTCCGACAATAATTCTGTTGTAGGGGTCCACCAATGATTGTGTCGTCGTACTAATATTTCCCGACAAAAAGAATATTCTCCGACCAAATGAATATTTTATAACAACTTGCTTACTTTGCAAAATTTATAATTATTACCCACGACTATAACATTATAACAAATTCGCACCTTAATATTCAAAAATATAATTCGAGAAAAATTAATCTTTATTTATGAAAGTTGGGATCTTACAACCTCCCATTCTTATGAAATTTCATCCTCGAAATTAGGATACATACCTGGTATGTCAAAGAGGTGAGGATACCTTGATTTCATTTCAGATTCTAACTCCCAAGTCATTTCCTCAACATCGTGATTTCTCCACAAAATTTTGACTTGATGTATAACCTTGGATCATAGAATATGTTCCTTCTTTTCCAAGATTTTAACTGGTACCTCTTCGTATGTTAAATCTTCCGCTATCTCGTCTGGTTTCAAATCAATAATGTGGTTTGGGTCTTTCACATATTTACGTAACATGAATATATGAAAAATGTTATGAACACGAGACATACTTGGCGGTAAGGCGAGTCTATAAGCCACAGTTCTTACTCGATCAAGGATTTCAAATGGGCCAATGAATCGTGGATTGAGCTTTCCTCTCTATCCAAATCTTGTAACTCCTTTCCATGGAGCAACACGTAATAACACATGTTCTCCAACATTGAATTCTATGTCATTTCGATGAAGATCAGCATAACTCTTTTGTCGATCTTGTGAGGTTTTTATACGTTGCCGGATCATTTGAATCTTTTTCGTAGTCATACGTACCAACTCCGATCCCAACAACGTTGCTTCACCCACCTTATCCCAGCATACTGGAGAATGACACTTTTTTCTATACAACGCCTCAAATGGAGCCATGCCGATACTTGCTTGATAACTGTTGTTGTAGGAGAATTTCACTAATGGTAAGAACTTGTCCCAACTTCCTTTGAAGTAAAGGACACAGAGTCTTAATAAATCCTCTAGAGTTTGAATAGTCCTCTCTGACTGTCCTTCCGTCTAAGAATGATATGCCAAACTGAATCGCAAATCCGTGCCCATAACTTCTTGCAAACTAACCCAAAATCGTGAAGTGAATCTTGGGTTTCGATCAGAAACTATGGATACTGGCATACCATGCAGTCTTACAATCTCATTTATGTACATACGAGCAAGACGTTCAAGTGAATAAGTTTCTCGTATAGGTAAGAAATGAGCAGACTTAGTCAATCTATCAACAATGACCCAAATTGCATCTATGCCTTGAGAAACCTTGGGAAGACCGGTAACAAAATCTATGGTAATGTGCTCCCACTTCCATTCTAGAATTTCAAGTGGTTGCTGTGACGAACGAGAATTTTATAAATTATTTTAAATATTTATTGAAGTAAATAAATATTTTTCGACGATTTAATTATTAGATTAAATAATCAATTGATGCAATTGTGGTAGAATAATTTAATTATATGTGTTACATTTATTAAATTAATGTAGAGAATTTTATTATCAATGTACGTGAGCTTATTGAATTAAACAAAATATTTAAGTAAGCATTATGTTATTAAATTAATGTAATTATTAATTAGAGATTTAATAAATTGACATTATTTATTAATGAGTAAATTAAAAATATGACTATGTGAATTTATTAGAAATTATTATATTTTATTTATATTAAATTAAATAAGATATTTGATTTATTGTGCAAGTGGGTGTGACATAAATTAAACTATATGATAAAGTTTTATTAAATTAAATGATTTTAAAACCTTTTCCTAACTAACCAAACAGGGCCTTAAGGGGAGTTGGTGCAGTTAACCCATGATTGGGCCAACTGACCACTCTGCGCTCAGTTCCTTTATTATATTACGACGTCTTCTCTTTTTCTTTCCTCATTTTGCCTAAGTCTAGAAAGCTATCAGAGAGAGTTTAGAGAAAATTGTCAGAGATATTTAGAATTGTGAGTGGGTGAAGGAGATTTTGAGTGAGAAATTCTAATCCTACTAATTATATTCTACAGGGTAATCTTCTCCTTCCCAAATTCTAAATTACGTATTTTAGTTTTCATAAAATGGCTTTCAAAACTTCTGTTAATCTCTGTGAATTGAGAATTGGTGTTGTGATAAAGATATGTGTAGTAATTCGAGAAGTATAGCATGTTTTACATATATATTGCATGATTCCATATCATTAGTTTCATAATATTACGTAATATATATGTTTTACAAAATTACAGAGTTTGGGTTTGGCCTTAAGGCCTTATACGTGAAAATTTATGTATTGATCATATATTATCCCTAAATTTTAGACTTGTATGTTGTTATGCATGTTAATACGAAGAGTTTAAGCCTTAAACGAACGAATTCGGTGTTATAACGAATTCGTAGGGAGAATTTTCACATAAAGTTTTCTAAAACTTCATGAACATCAAAGTCAATGAATTGTTAGGCTTTAAATCTGTTATTAAGTGTTTAAAATTAGTTTTGTCAGTATATAAATGTTGGGTATTAATTATATATGAATTCCAATATGTGGGTATGTTTAATTTGGAGAATTAATGATTTTGTAGTAATTATTTTCGCTGAATTCTGTGTTCTTCGCGAACTGGAAAAAAAAAATAAAAATAAAAAAATAAATAAAAAAATAAAAAAAAATGAGCTTTTAAATTTTCTAAGTCTAACAATGGGTTAGTGTATTAAAATAATGAACATGTAAATATGTTAGAAATATTATATGATGATAAAATATTTGTTTAGCATGTAAATAACATAATTACATGTGAGTTGTATTATTAAATACATAATTAGTTATTTATTCATGAAGAACAAATTAGGTGTCAACGTGATGATTTGACTAAGTTAGTCAATTATTAAAGTAGACAACGAGAATAAGTTATGATGATTAGTTAATAATTAACTAGTATTGAATGTGAATGGTATGTAGGATTTATTTTAAAGAACGTGATTAGTTAAAGTGTAATCTACACGCGAGACAAGTTTCCTAAACTTAAACTCTTAAATTGAGCAAGTTTCTTAACTCTACTTTTACATTGAGCAATTTACTTAAACTTAAATTATTATTCAAGTTCAAGTATTATACTAAAGATTGATTATCTTTCAAAGCATGATTCAATTATACAATAATTGTTCTATTGTATACATTTGAGATTATTATTCAAATCGAATATCATTATTGTTGAACCTTTTTAGACTAGTGAATCTTAATGATTCAGCTAGTCCTTAGTTGATGAACGTTCTAAATTTCAGAACCCTTATTGAATTATCCAAACCAAACTTCCTTTGGTGCGGACTCGAATGTTAAATTGAGATGAACAACCCTGAAAAGGGATTCACTTATGCGTTAGCGTTAAGATATTGTGCACAGTATGGTACTAAGGGCTGATCCCCCTAAGTACGAGAAGAAGGTCCATAGTCTTATGACTGTTAAAGATTTCAAGTATAACCCTTGTTAACCTAGGACATAGTTCAAGGTCTTATGACCCTCAGTATTCTTTTGATTCATATTATTTATTCTTGATTCAAAAGTTGAGCTTTATTCAGATGTCGTTGATTATTCGCATGTTATTATACTGTTGTTTCATTTTTTTTATACTTGTGGGCATTTGTGCTCACTCTTGCTTAATAATAACATTGCAGTTAAGAATGAAAGAAGCGATGAACCCTCCACTAGTAAGGGCAAGGGCAAAGTTAGCAAATGATGAAGACCTGTTATTTATTAACTGATGTATTTGTTTAAGACTTGAGTTATGTTGATGTTAAGACTTATTTGTTTAGAATTCCACACAGATGTTTTAAGGTTAGAGTAACCTGGGATTTATTTATGATTCAGTTGATGTAACCCTTAAGGGAATAGATTTTATTATGATTTCTATCTATTGTATGGTTTGATATTATTTATGGGTAGATAGATAGATGATGCTTGTACAGTGAACACCAAATCCCGTGGAATCGAAGTACCCGGATTTGGTGGTGTCATAGTTGCAATGGACCTTTTGGCACTTGATGCTCCGCCTTGACTCATTGACAAGTTAGACACCTTGAGATAAACTCCGCGATCTCTCTTTTCATATTGCTCCACCAAAATGTATGTCGAAGATCATGATACATTTTGGTACTCCCAAGCATAGACTATGACTTTCCCATGTTGCATGAGAACACATCCTAAACCTTTGCCTGAAGCATCACTGTAGATGACATATCCCTCCGTACCAGATGGTATTGTCAGAACAGATGCTGAAATGAGTCTCCTCTTGAGTTCTTGAAAACTCTTCTCACATTCCTCGCTCCAACCGAATTTTATATCTTTCCGAGTCAGCTGAGTTAATGGAGTAGCGATTCGAGAAAATTCTTCCACGAATCTTTGATAATAACCAGCTAAGCCCAGAAAGCTACGTACTTCGGTCACTGACTTAGGTTGCTCTCAGCTTTAAATTGCTTCAATCTTTGCTGGGTCAACAGATATTCCGTGATTTGATATCACGTGCCCAATGAATGCTACTTCCTCAAGCCAGAACTCGCATTTCTTCTACTTGGCATATAACTTATTTTCACGAAGCTTTTGGAGTATCAGCCTCAAGTGTTGCTCATGATCTTCACGGCTTTTTGAGTAAATGAGGATGCCATCAATAAAGACGACCGCAAAGTGATCTAAATATTCTTTGAATACTCGGTTCATCATATCCATGAAGGCAGCAAGAACATTAGTCAATCCAAAAGACATGACTAGGAATTCGTAATGCCCGTACCGAGTTCTGAAAGCAGTCTTTGAAATGTCATTAGTTTTAACCTTTAATTGATGATATCCAGAACGAAGATCAATCTTTGAAAATAATTTGGCGCCTTGCAACTGGTCAAACAAATCATCAATACGAGGCAATGGGTACCTATATTTGATGGTGACATGATTCAACTCCCGATAATCAATACAAAGTCGCATACTTCCATCTTTCTTCTTCACGAATAGAACAGGAGCACCCCAAGGAGACGTACTAGGACGAATGAAATCGATGTCTAACAATTCCTGTAGTTGGATTTTTAACTCCCGAAGTTCAATAGGAGCCATTCGATATGGGGCTTTGGAAATAGGTTTTGTACCGGATTTAAGGTCGATACAAAATTCATCTTCATGCTTTGGGGGTAGGCTAGGAAGTTCTTCGGGGAATACGTCAGGAAATTTATTAACAATAGAAATATCATTCAAATCTGACGTATTTTTGTTTAAATCCGTGACATGGGCTAAGAAAGCTTGACATCTGTTTTTCAATAAACGAATAGCTTTATGGCTTGATATGACAGTGATTGACTTTAGTGTTTTGGTTGCTTGAATTCGTATAATAGGTTGGTTAGGAATATGAAAGCTAGCAACCTTACGAAAATAATCAATTTTTGCATGATGAATAGTTAACCAATCAATTCCTAAAATCACATCAAATGCAAGTATTTTCAAAGAGATAAGATCGACAGGTAACGTACAGTTACCGATTTGAATCAAATAAGACTTATAAATAGTGGATGTAATGAAGGTTTCTCCCAACGGAGTTTCAACAGATAAATCAAAGTCCAATTTCTCCGGAGTTAAATTTAAACGTTGAGCGCAAGTAGGAGAAATAAAAGAATGAGTAGAACCAATTTCAAATAAGGTATATACTTCACTAGAGTTGATGATTAGCTTACCCGTGATCACCTCGTTCAAATTCCTCACTTTTTGGGAGGTTACAACAAACACTCTCCTTTGAACTACCAGTTTTATCTTGTCTGGGACGGCCTTTGAGGCCTCCATCCCAGCTGGACTTAACTTTGGTGCACGACAAAATTGGGCTAGGTGACCTTCTCTTCCACAATTGTAACATTCTTTGGACTGCTGCGTACAGTTTGGACTGATGTGTCCATCACCTCTGCATTTGTAACATACGACCGACGGTCGTTCTCCTTCCTTAACAACAGGTGCTGGTGCTGACGTCTTTCCATCATTATTGAATTTCTTCTTCTTGAAATTTTCGCTTTTATTGTCTTGGCCGTAAGACCCCGAATTTTATGAAATAAAAATTATTCAATTTTTCTATTTAGTAAATAGTTAAGTTGATAAAAGTTTAAAGTTAATGATAAAAGTTTAAATTTTAAAGTTAATGGTTATAAAATATTCATTTTTGTCGGGGAATATTCGTTTGGTCGTGGAATATTCTTGTTGTCAGAGAATATTCGTACGACGGCACAACCATTTATGGGCCCCATAACAGAATAACTGTCGGATGAAGAAAATGATAAATTTGAGTTTTTACAAATAACGGCGTAGTTGTTACCGTTAACACTGTTAGAATACCCGGTGGTTAAATTACAGTAATACGCGTGGTTGCACAGCAGCACACAGTATTATACAATATTGTTGAATTACTGATCCTTACGTAAGAAGGCACTACTCAATAATTGTTACAGTAATTACTGTTCAATATTTTATTTTATTGATTCAATAATTGCTGCATTAATATTTTATATTATTGTTGTTTCAATAATTGTCATTGCACATTATTTTCCATTATCAGATCAATAATACATATTATTTGAATAGTATTATTAGATAGCATTATTGGCAATGTCTAAGGAAGTTCTGTCTAGGAAAGGGGTTTGGTCACCTAATTGCGCGCCAATAAGGAGAAATCCTTATCGGAAAGCCTCCTCTTTCTTAGGAACGACCTTGTTGTCATAATTGTGATTCTGTAATATTATTTGTGAATAATTAATTATTGATTTATATGATAAGGAAATATTTATTTTATGTGAATATAAATAATAAATATTTATTTTGTGTGGATATAAATGAAGGAATTAATGCTGATGTGTTTTATCAGTAATTTGTCAGAATGGAGGAATTCTTAGAAAAGTGTCAATTGTTGAAAATTGATATTTTATCTTACATTATAAATGTATAATGTGGTTATACAATAATGGTGATATTTTCACACTAAATTCACGATGCATGAATCAAATGAGAGAAATCTAGAAATTAAAAGAAGAACAAAATATGGGATTTTCAAAAAAATTAGTTTATTACTTGATTTTGTAAAATCCATAACTCTTTTTGTATAATGAGTTAGGAGATGAGCCATATATCAAAAGAAAGCCCTGTAAGTAAGCTAATCGTAGAAATTTGAATCACCCAAATATTGTTTATGGATTTTTCGTGGTGACTGTTTGAGTGAAACTGGTACGAGGGACTTATAGTCCGAAAACCAAATCAGTGTTCTTAAAGCTCTATTGCGTGAGTTATAACTTTAATCTGATCGTTGGATCGTTGTGATTTTTGGATATGTTATACATATATAAGTTGAGTTTATGTTCACAAATTTTGAACCGTTAAAAATTAACGTATGATTTGTTATGAATTTTAAGAGGTATTGAAAATTGTCCATATGTAGATTTCGGTCATTTTTCATTTGAAATTTGGGAAAACTTAAACTTACAAAGTTGTAGAGAATTTAATTTCCTATGGAATGGACATAAAATTCGTATTTTTCTGATAAAAGAGCTATTTATTATGAATTATTGAAGTTTCGCAAAATAAAATATTTTAATTAAAAATATGGGTGGGCCCCACTTTTGGTTGGTGAAGAAATATGCTGAAATTTTTGGTGGGTGGAAATAGTAGCAGGTAAAACCATCATGTTGCAGGTCAAGTCTGCTTTGGCGTTCTAACATTTTCTTATAAATAGAGTGCTGAGTTAGAATTAAAAATCACACCAGAAACAAGTTTTCTCTCTTTCTCTTTCTATATTATCGAGCGTATTTTGTGAGTATTTAGATACTTTGAGAGTTTCTAATCAGTGCAAGTTTCCTTCAGCGTCGTATCCGATATTCCAGTCAGAAGTACTACTCTTTTGAGGTAAGGGATAGTAAGGAATGTTATTTCCTTCATAATGATGTTATTCTTTCAATATCATTATACTGAAATATTGGTATGAATTTTATTGTGGAATTTCTACCTTTTTCATGTCGGGGTTACTATTCACGTATACGACACTATTTACGTATACGACACTATTTACGTATACGGCACTATTCCTGTATATGACACTCTTTACGTATATGATATTATTTACGTATACGGTACTATGTATGAATACGAGTTACTATTCACGAGTTACTATTCACGAGTTACTATTCACGGGTACTATTCACGATAAAATTGGTTTATTTTTCTGACCAAATTATCGTTGATTTATGAATATTGCTCTTGAAATTAAATCCATGTTTTGATCATATTGTTTTTATTATCATATATAACATTTTTATAACCCTAGTGTTGAAATTTCTCTTTCACTTGAGTGTAAAGATGGGTAAATTATTGGTATGATCGTGACTATGGGTTCTCTTTGGCTAGTAGTGCAAAGTTGAATTGTTGACTGGTATGATCATGACCATTGAATTTATAACTGAATATCTTTAGCTTAAGTGCAAAGGTGAATTGATCAACATGGTTATAATTATTGTTTATATAAATTCTGAAATGATTATATGTTTCTTTGAGATATTAATATCTTTGGCCTGTAGTGCAAAGATAATCTGTTGTTAAATATCTTTGGCCTGTAGTGCAAAGATGATCTGTTATTGAATATCTTTGGCCTGTAGTGCAAAGATGATCTGTGGTTGAATATCTTTGGCCAGTAGTGCAAAGATGAACTGTTGACGTATATCTTTGGCCCGTAGTGCAAAGATGAATTTATCAGTATGATTATGAACAAGAAATATGATTTGGTATAACCATGATCTTTGATGTTTCAGGTAAAGACAGGTGATGAAAATTATCTCCGTCCTAGATGAGAAGAGGAATTTAAAACCACAATTATGATTATGAGTTATTCATCTGATTATGGACCAGAACTGTTGATTGATGTTACAGGGATAAAACATTGTTGGTGAACTTTTAACATAGAGAAGATAATAGACTTTATGGTCTATTTGACTCTTCTAATGGATTGCTCGTTCCGCTGCAACTATGGTTGAAAAGTTTTATCATCTACCATAGTTCTAAATCTCTGATTTATTACTGATGAAGGCTATTGATAATTTAATTATCTTTAGTCATGATATTCTTTACTGGGCTAGTTGTGCTCACCCTTTTGCTTCACAATTCTTTTCAGGTAATAAGAGTGTAGCTGGGTCGTGCAGGGATAACAGGCGAATAGAACGGTGATCTCTAGCTGTGGAGGTTCTCCCTAAACAGTATAAAAAAGTGTGTTGAATTTTATACATCATTTAGTAGTTATATTTGGTGAATCAAATAGGGTGAGACGAACCCAACGTTGGAAGGGTGTTTTGCCACTATTATACAAGATGTATAACGACATGCGACTTCGTGTTATCATAAGACAGGGTTGTGCATATCCACTTGCTGAGTATATTTACGAGCACTACCTATATAATCTTGGTGTTTGGTTGAAGTATAATTCTCAATTAGAGACAATGGAGATAATGATATGTCAAGAGAAGACTCACCATTGGAAAGAATATGATAGTAATATTCTCATTTTTCTTTGGGGTCTATTGGGTCAACCAAGGATAATTCTGTGGACATATGATATCTATCATAACCTATACGCATGGCCTCCCATGTACGAAGGTTTCCTTGAGCACTTCGCAAAGATTTTAATTTCTAAAACAGTTATTGACTGTACCTTTATGTAAGGTGCCATTGTGACGTGCTATCCAAGGTTGGGACATGAGTCACAGTTGGTATATATTTGTATCAAAACTCAGAACATATGTGTTGTTGTATTTTGCACGACAATTGTGATAATAAAGTTGTAGTTGTTTTCTGTACCATGTATTTGGCGACTCAGAATAGGTTGGGTGGAATGGACCTATTTTGGGGGCGTTACATTGCCCATGATTACCACCGAAGTGGTTACAATTTCTGGCATATTGATTCCTTCCTCGATTGTTGTCACCACTTCAATGACTGCTACCACTAGTATTATCGATTTGCTGGCTGTTCTCTCTTGGTTGGGTTAACTCATTATCGCACTCCAATAACAGAGCGTTATTTACAACATTTGAATACAAACACAGTTTGTGAGAAATTAAGTATTGACGTATCTCAGGTTTCAAACCTCTTAGAAATATCCACATCATTTTCTCCCCATTATCAACCAAGTGGGACGCAAACCGGGACAACTCGACAAACTTAGCTTTGTACTGTGACACGGTCATATTATTTTGCTCTAGCTTGATGAACTCCACTTCTTTCATGTGACGAATACTTTCGGGAAAGTACTTGTCGTTGAACAGTTCTTGGAACTTCTCCCAAGATATCTTCAGTGCGACAAGTTGAGTACGCTTTACAGATTCTCACCAGTAATCTGCCTCTCCTCACAATATGAAGGTGGCAAAGGGAACCTTTTGCTCCTCGGAGCATCCCAAGACATCAAATATCTTGGTGATCTGCTTTATCCACGTCTTTGCCTTAAGTGGTTTTGACTCTCCAATAAACTCTGGTGGTCCCAGCTCCTTGAACTATTTAGCGGTGATCGTCTGAGAGTTGCCAGTGTTTCCACCTGCATTTTGAATAGGAGTTTCTCTTGCCTGATATTGTACGAATTGCAGAAAGCTCCTAAACATTCTGTCGTTCGCCAATTGGTCAGTGTTGTTGTTCACCTGAGGATTATTGTCTTCCTAATGCACATTATCCTGGGTATTGATCAGTGGTGACTCAACAGTCTCATGTGCTCCATTGCTTAACTCGACATTTTCGGATGCCATTTTTAAACACTGCCACAAAACAAGGGTTAATTGACATGCCACATATTATCCCTATACTCTCACCGACCAAATAAATACCAAATAAACTAAGGTAGGTCATACTAGCGAAGGAATTACCCGCCTCTCCCTTCCTAGTTCTGGTCTCACATCTCAGTCAGGGATCATATCCCTAAGCTTTGATACCAACTGTGACGCCCCCAAAATAGGTATACATCACCCATCTTGAGTCGCCAAATACATGGTACAGAATTTTAATACAGACTTCTTTGATACAGTACTACAAAACGTAGCTGAGAGTTTCAACACGGATAATGTCCCGTAGAGAGTATACAAACTTAAATAAAGTCCTCATTACAATTATTATTACACTATTTCACATAATAGTGAGGACTACTATAGCCACCTATCTGGACCGTCACTCCGTTCCCCGACTAGTCCTAACTATAATCTCATTTCCTGAAGAGAACAATGAAAGCAAAGGGTGAGCTAAACTATCCCAGTAAAGAATATTATCACTAAGATAATGCAGAATAAATTATCGTTAGCCTTCAACAGTGTTAAACTGATAGAATATAATAGACAACAAGTTTAACTGCAGCGAAACTAGCAATACATTAGAAGAGTCAAGTAGAGCATGATATCTACTATCTTCTATGATTTTAAAAGTTTATCATCAATTTTATCGCTGAGACTCAGCTCAATAAATAGTCCACATCACTTAATTATCCATGCACTACGGGCCAAGGATATTCAGGTTATCACCAATGGTCATGATCATGCCAACCACTGTCCATCAATGCACTACGGGCCAATGAGGACTTTTACCACATCATTTGTAACATTACGGGTCATGATTATACCGAATGATCCTTGGTCATAATCACACCAATTAACAGTCCATCTATGCACTACGGGCCAAAGATGACTTTCATAACAATATAAACATGAGGATGACGACAATGATATAAGAATTCAATAAAACAAGTTCAAGGACAAATTTTTAAAGCTTTATAATTTAATTTATCTAGAAATCAATAACGTCCAAATTGTCAACATGATACTGCTTTGTGGAGTAAAATTCAAGAATAATATTGTACCAAAAATAATTTGAACTGAAAACGAATCAATTTTTATCATGAATAGTACCCCAGGTGAATAGTACTCGAGTGAATAGTACCCCATGAATAGTACTTCGAGAATAGTAACTCGTGAGTAGTACTCTGACATGAAAAGGTTAAAACTTATCAAGAATGCTCAGAATAATATTTTTATGACAAGATACTAGATGAAACGCAAATATCAAGGATATTCTACTAATTTCAGGAATTATAGAAGCAATACATACCATAGTAAGTTTAAATTTAGAAATATGAAATGAAATAATATCCCTTTCATACTATGGAGTATGAAAGAAAATAATATTTCTTACGAGTATTGAAATAAAATAATATCTTTTACCTTAGTAGAAATTGGATTTGACTGGAATATCGGATATTATTCTGAGAAAATCTTGCAGAAAAATTACGCTCAATGTATTCTAATACTCAAAAGAAATACTCACTATACTATAGTAAAAATGCTTGAGATTTTTGTGGTGTGATTTAGGATGGAGGGTTGCCCTCCTTTTATAGCGCAAGACAGAGGAGAAAGCCAACTGAATCAGCCTAACTCTGCCAAATTTATTTTTCCTACGGTACATGCTTAACTTTTCCTTTGTTTTGATTGGATGAAGGCCCACCAATTGTTTGAAAATAAAGAAATCCTACCAAATTCAATGCCAAACTTTACCATTTCAAAAGTTGGTGCCCACCATCCTTGAACAACTTTACAGGCAACGAAAAATCCACCACCCACCACTTTAATCACATGTATATATAATAATAATAATAATAATAATAATAATAATAATAATATACTTGAATGAATATTTTATTGAAGAAACAATTGTAATTCCATAGAAAATATGACAAACTTTCAACAATTATTTCATGCTAAAAATTCCTTCATTTATATCCACATAAAGATAAATATTTCCTTATCATAAAAATTAATAATTAATTATTCACAAATAATATTACAAAATCATAATTATGATAACCAGATCGTTCCCAGGAAAGAGGGGGCTTTCCGATAAGGATTTCTCCTTACTTGCGCGCAATTAGGTGACCAAACCTCTCCTTAGACAGAATTTCCTTAGACATTGCCAATAATGCTATCTAATAATATTATTCAAATAATATAAATTATTGATCTGATAATGAGAAATACTGTGCAGTGACAATTATTGAACAACAATAATATAAAATATCATCGCAACAATTATTGAATCAATAAAATAAAATATTGAACAGTAATTACTGTAACAATTATTGAGTAGTGCCTTCTTACGTAAGAATTAATAATCAAAGATACTGTACAATACCGTGTGCTACTATGCAATCACGCGTATTATTGCACTTTTATCAACGGGTAAATCAACAGTTAACGGTAAAACTTTCGCCGTTATTTTTATAAAAAGATAATTTTGTCGCTTTGTAACTCCGATAATAATTCTATTGTGGGGGTCCACCAATGATTGTGTCGTCGTACGAATATTCCCCGACAAAAAGAATATTTCCCGACCAAACGAATATTTTATAACAACTTGCTTACTTTGCAAAATTTATAATTATTACCCACAATAATAACATTATAACAAATTCGCATCTTAGTATTCAAAAATATAATTCGAGAAAAATTAATCTTCATTTATGAAAGTTGGGATCTTATAGTTACTATTCACGTATACGACATTATTCACGTATACGACACTATTCACGAATACGATACTATTCACCGAAAAATAAAATTTTCTCTTTTTTGTCCAAGATGTCTATTATGGTTACTATCTTTGATTGTATCCATGTTTTGATCTTTATTTTTAAATTCTGCTTCACAATTGGTTATTATGGAGTATTATTGAACATGGATAAACTGTAATACGAATCCTTAATATTTGTCCTTTTGTCTAACTGGATTTATTTTTTTAAGATATTTTTCATCATCCTCAGTTCTAAATGATGATATTACTGAATATCTTTGGCCTGTAGTGCAAAGATGAATGATTAACTGATGAATATCTTTGGCCCGTAGTACAAATATGAACATGTGTTGAGATGAACATGACCAACTGGTGCTACAAATGAATATCTTTGGCCTGTAGTGCAAAGATGAATATTTAATTCAAGATGTATATTGATTGATGTTACAGGGATAAAATATTGATGATGGACTTTTAAATCTTAGAAGATAGTAGAATTCATTCTCTACTTGACTCTTCTAATGGATTGTTGTTTCCGCTGCAGTTGTTGATCTAAAACTTGTTGTCAATTATATTCTATCGGATTTTTTCCTGTTGAGGACTAATGATAATTTGTTGTATATTATTTTAGTCATAATATTCTTTATTGGGCTAGTTGAGTTCACCCTTTTCTTTTTTATTCCATTTTTCTTCTCAGGAGGAGAGAATATAGCAGGAACTAGCTGGGGTATGGAGTGATGGTTCTAGAAAGTTATTTTAGCAGTCCTCACTATTTTTGTAAAATAGTGTATCAATAATTGTAATGAGGACTTATTTGAGTTTGAATATTGTCTAGAAGACAATATTTGTATTTAAACTCACAGTATTGTGTTGTCATATTTTGCACGACAATTGTATTAATAAAGTTGTATTTGTTTCTGTACAATGTATTTGATGACTTAGAATGGGTGATATATACCTATTTTGGGGGCGTCACAGTTGGTATTAGAGCTTAGGAATATGGTCTTGGGCGGAGATCGAGAAATAGAACTAGGAGGGGAGCGACGAGTAATCCTTCGCTAGTGTGTTATACCTAAGCTTATTTGGTTGGTCAGTCGGAGCATATGGTTAATATGTGATATGTTAATTTATTAATTAACCCTTGTTTTGTAGCATTATTTGAGAATGGAGGCCGTAAATATTAACAATGGAGTGAATGAGACCGTGGAGACACCTTTAATCACCACCCAGGGGAACGTGCAACAGGAAGACAATATTCCTCCTATAAACAATACTACCAAACAAATGATGAATGATGGGATGTTTAGAAACTTTTTGCAGTTCATGCAAAACCAGACGAGGGAGACTCGTATACAAAATACGGGTGGAAATGATTGCAACGCGCGACTTGTCACATCTAAGCAGTTCAAAGAGTTGGGACCACCAGAATTTGTGAGAAAGCCGGATCCGATTAAGGCGGAAACGTGGGTCAAGCAAATTACCAAGATATTCGATGTCTTGGGATGCACGGAGGAACAGAAGGTTCCATTCACCACCTTTATGTTTCGCGGTGAGGCAGATTACTGGTGGGAATCTGGAAGCGTACCCAGCCTGCCGCACTCAACATATCTTGGGAAACGTTTTAGAAACTGTTTAATGACAAGTACTTTCCTGAAAGTATTCATCATATGAAGGAGGTAGAGTTTATTAGACTAGAATAAAATAATATGACGGTGTCCCAGTACGAGGCAAAGTTCGCAGAGTTATCCAGGTTTGCACCTCATTTGGTAGAGAATGAGGAACGAATGACGCGGATGTTTCTGAGAGGTTTATAACCCGAGATTCGACAATATCTTATTTATCATAAATTTTCTTTATATTTAGATGTTGTAAACTGGGCTCAATTATTAGAGCGAGATAATGAGTATGTTCAACCGAGGGACCACAACCAGGGTCATAACGGTGGCAGCAGTCATTGGAGCAATGACAACCAACGGGGAGGAAAATATTCGGACAAAAGCGCCACTCTGGTGGTAATCGTAGCCATGATGGTAGAAGAAGTGAGTCAGAGAAAGATTTCAAAAAGAGAAGGTACAACAATGACAACGTAAAGACATCAGCACAAACATCAGCTGTTTCTAGGGGAGGAGAACGAGCACCGGTCGTTAGTTATAAATGCGGAAAAGAGGGACACATCAGCCCAAACTTCCCACAACAATCCAAGGTGTGTTATAACTGTGGAAAGGAAGGTCATATAGCCAGAGATTGTCTTGTTGCGAAACCAAGTTCAATGGGGATGGTGACTCCAAAGGCTGTCCAGGACAAGTCAAAGTCAGCTGGAAGGGCGTTTGTCGTGACTGCGCAAAACGCGAGGAACCCAAAAGAGGTGATCACGTGTAAACTAATCATAAACTCTTGCGAAGTTTATACCTTATTAGATACCGGTTCTATCCATTCTTTTATTTCTCCTGCTTGTGCTCAATATTTGAACTTGACTCCAGAGAAATTAGACTTTGACTTATCTGTTGAGACTCCGTTAAGAGAAACCTTCATTGCGTCTACTGTTTATAAATCTTGCTTGATCCAAGTTGGTACCATCATATTACCTGTTGATCTTATTTCTTTGAAAATACTTGCATTTGATGTGATTTTAGGGATTGATTGGTTAACTATTCATCATGCCAAAATTGATTGTTTTCGTAAGGTTGTTAGTTTTCATATTCCTAACCAACCTGTTATGCGAATTCAAACAACCAAACCACTAAAGTCAATCACTGTCATATCAAGCCATAAAGCTATTCGTTTATTGAAAAACGGATGTCAAGCTTTCTTAGCCGATGTCACGGACTTGAACAAAAACACATCAGATTTGAATAATATTTTAGTTGTTAGTGAATTTCCTGACGTATTTCCTGAAGAACTTCCCAGTCTACCCCCAGAACGTGAAGTTAAATTCTTTATTGACCTTGAACCTGGTACAAAGTCCATTTCTAAAACCCCATATCGAATGGCTCCTATTGAACTTCAAGAGTTAAAGGTCCAACTTCAGGAGTTGTTAGACATCGGTTTCATTCGTCCTAGTACATCTCTTTGGGGTGCTTCTGTTTTATTTGTAAAGAAGAAAGACGGGAGTATGCTACTTTGTATTGACTACTGGGAATTAAACCATGTCACTATCAAGAATAGGTATCCGCTACCTCGCATTGATGACTTGTTTGACCAGTTGCAAGGAGCATAATTCTTTTCAAAGATCAATCTTCGTTCTGGATATCATCAGCTGTAGATTAAAACTGAGGATATTCCAAAGACTGCCTTCAGAACTCGGTACGGGCATTATAAATTCTTAGTCATTTCTTTTGGATTGACTAATGTTCCTGCTGCTTTCATAGATATGATGAGCCGTGTGTTCAAAGAATATTTGGATCAGTTCGTTGTTGTCTTTATTGATGACATCCTCATCTATTCCAAAAATCGTGAAGATCACGTGCACCATTTGAAGCTGGTACTGCAAATGCTTCATGATAACAAGCTATATGCCAAGCTAAAGAAATGCGAGTTCTGGCTTGAGGAAGTAGCATTCCTTGGGCACGTGGTGTCAAAATATGGAGTATCTGTTGACCCGATGAAGATTGAAACAATACAAAGTTGGGAGCAACCGAAGTCGGTGACCGAAGTACGTAGCTTTATGGGCTTAGCTGGTTATTATCGGAGATTCATGGAAGGATTTTCTCGAATTGCAACTTCGTTAACTCATATAACTCGTAAATATACAAAATTCGATTGGAGCGAGGATTGTGAGAAGAGTTTTCAAGAACTCAAGAGGAGACTCATTTCGGTACCTGTTCTGAGAATACCATCTGGTTCGGATGGATTTGTTATCTACGACGATGCTTCAGGCAAAGGGTTAGGATGTGTTATCATGTAACATGGGAAAGTCATGGCCTATGCCTCGCGATAACTCAAGAAATATGAGAGGAATTATTCTACTCAAGATTTGGAGTTGGTAGCAGTCGTTTTCGCATTGAAGATATGGAGACACTACTTGTATGGGGAGAAAGTGGAGATCTATACAGATCATAAAAGCCTCAAATATTTCTTCACCAAAAACGAACTCAACATGCGGCAACGACGTTGGCTCGAGCTGTTGAAAGATTACAATTATACCATCCAATATCATCATGGAAAAGTAAATGTGGTAGCTGACGCATTGCGTAGAAGATCATATGCGGGTACGATTGCAATGTTGTTAACACAAAGGTCCATTTTGTATGACTTACAAAGGATGGAGATAGAGGTAAAGGCTCCAAGTACCCACGTGATGATATCAAACATACGAGTAGAATTGACTTTAATCAATAAAGTTAAAGCTGCTCGAGCTACGAACATGGAGCTGATGCGTATGAAGAAGAAAGTGCAAGAAGATGATATTCCGAAAGCAAAAATTGATGAAGAAGGAATACTTCGAGTCAACTCTAGACTTTGTGTTCCTAACGATTCTGACTTAAAACATTGAATCATGATGGAGGCACACAACACGCAGTTTGTAATCCATCTTGGGAGTACCAAAATGTATCATGATCTTCAACATACATTTTGGTAGAGCAATATGAAGAGAGAGATCGCGGAGTTTATCTCGAGGTGTTTAACTTGTCAACGTGTAAAGGCGAAACATCAAGTGCCAAAGGGTCCATTGCAACCACTTGAGATTTTGAAATGGAAGTGGGAACACATTACTATGGATTTTGTTACGGGTCTTTCCAAGGTATCTCAAGGCATAGATGCGATTTGGGTCATTGTTGATAGATTAACCAAGTCTCCCCATTTCTTGCCTATACGGGAGACTTATTCCCTTGAACGTCTTGCTAGTATGCATGTAAAGAAAATATCGTTCTCCAGTATGCTGGGATGAGATGAAAGAAGCAACGTTGTTGGGACCAGAGTTGGTACGCATAACTACAAAAAAGATCCAAATGATTCGATAACGTATACAAACGACACGTGATCGACAAAAGAGTTATGCGGATCTTCATCGAAAGGACGTGGAATTTAAAATTGGGGATTATGTATTGTTACGTATTGCTCCATGGAAGGGAGTTACAAGATTTGGAAAGAGAGGAAAGCTCAATCCAAGATTTGTTGGTCCATTTGAAATTATTGACCGAATAGGAAATGTGGCCAATAGACTCGCATTACCTCCAAGCATGTCTCGTGTTTATAATATTTTTCACATATCTGTGCTTTGTAAATATGTTAAGGACCTGAATCACATTATTGAGTTAGAACCAGACGAGATAGCCGAAGATTTAACGTACGAGGAGGTACCTATTAAGATCTTGGATAGGAAAGAGCATGTCCTACGCACCAAGGTTACACCACAAGTTAAGGTTTTATGGAGAAACCATGCTATTGAAGAAATGACTTGGGAGTTAGAATCAGAAATAAAAATGAGGTATCCTCACTTTTTCGAAACATCAGGTACGTACGTCAATTTCAAGGATGAAATTTTATAAGAAGGGAAAGTTGTAAGACTCCAACTTTTTATAAATAAAATCAAATTTTCTCTATTTATTATTGTGAATAATAAGGTGTTAATTTGACATAATTCTTTGGTTATGGGTGAAATGTACAAATTTTGTAAAATAAGCAAGTGGTTATAAAATATTGATTGTTGTCGGGAAATATTCGTTTGGTCGTGGAATATTCTTGCTGTCGGGGAATATTCGTACGACGGCGCATCCATTTATGAGCCCCATAACTAAAAACGATCGGATGAAGAAAATGACAAGTTTGAGTTTTTATAAATAACGACGTAGTTGTTACTGTTAACACTGTTGGAATAATCGGTGGTTAAAATACAGTAATACGCGTGGTTGCATAGTAGCACATGGTATTGTACAGTATTTTTGAATTATTAATTCTTACGTAAGAAGGCACTACTCAATAATTGTTATAGTAATTATTGTTCAATATTTTATTTTATTGATTCAATAATTGCTGCATTGATATTTTATATTATTGTTGTTTCAATAATTGTCATTGCACAGTATTTTTCATTATCAGATTAATAATTCATATTATTTGAATAATATTATTAGATAACATTATTTGTAATGTCTAAGAAAGTTCTGTCTAGAAAAGGGGTTTGGTCACCTAATTGCGCGCCAGTAAGGAGAAATCCTTATCGGAAAGTCCCCTCTTTCCTGAGAACGATCTGGTTGTCATAATTGCGATTCTGTAATATTATTTATGAATAATTAATTATTGATTTATATGATAAGGAAATATTTATTTTATATGGATATAAATGATAGATATATTTATTTTTATGTGGATACAAATGAAAGAATTAAAGCTGAGGTGTTTTATCAGTATTTTGTCGGAATGGAGGTATTAAAAATCGTCCGTATGTAGATTTCGAGCATTTTTCGTTTGGAATTTGAAAAAAATTTAAACTTACAAAGTTGTAGAGAATTTAATTTTCTATGGAATAGACATGAAATTCGTATTTTTTTGATAAAAAGGCTATTTATTATGAATTGTTGAAGTTTCAGAAATTAAATATTTTTATTAAAATTATGGGTGAGACCCACTTTTGTTTTTTTTAAACATGTGGGCTGCAAAATTTTTCAGAAATGGCTGGCTTGTTTATTCAACAAAGGAGGAGGCGTGGAAGAAAAAAAATAAAATAATATTATTTTATTGGTTTAGTCTGCTTTGGCGTTCTAAGCATTTTCCTATAAATAGGGTGCTTAGTTAGAATTAAAAATCACACCAGAAATAAGTTTTTTTTCTCTCCCTCTCTCTCTCAATATTATCGAGCGTATTTTGTGAGTATTTAGATACTTTGTGAGTTGCTATTCAGTGCAAGTTTCCATCAATCTTATACATGATATTTCAGTCAGAAGTACTGTTATTTTGAGGTAAGGGATGTTATTTTATTCGTAAATGATATTATTTCCTTCAATACCATTATGCCGAAATATTTATATGAATTTTATTATGGAATTTCTACCTTTTTGTGTCGGGATTACAATTCACGTATACAGCATTATTCACGTATACGACACTATTCACGAATACGACACTATTCATCGAAAAATGAAATTTTCTCCTTTTTGTCCAAGATGTCTATTATGGTTACTATCTTTAATTGTATTCATGTTTTGATCTTTATTTTTGAATTCTGCTTCACAATTGGTTATTATTGAGTATTATTGAACTTGGATAAATTGTAATGCGAATCCCTAATATTTATCCTTTTGTCTCACTGGTTTTGTTTTCTTTAAGATATTTTTCATCATCCTCAGTCCTTAATAATGATATTACTGAATATCTTTGGCCTGTAGTGAAAGATGAATAATTAACTGATGAATATCTTTGGCCCGTAGTGCAAAGATGAACAGGTGTTGAGATGAACATGACCAACTGGTGATACAAATGAATATCTTTGGCCTGTAGTGCAAAGATGAATATTTGATTCAAGATGTATATTGATTGATGTTATAGGGATAAAATATTGATGATGGACTTTTAAATATTAAAAGATAGTAGAATTCATTCTTTACTTGACTCTTCTAATGGATTGCTGTTTCTACTGCAGTTGTTGATCTAAAACTTGTTGTCTATTATATTATATCAGATTTTTCCTTGTTGAGGACTAATGATAATTTGTTGTATATTATCTTAGTTATAATATTCTTTACTGGGCTAGTTGAGTTCACCTTTTTCCTTTTTGTTTTCATTTTTCTTCTCAAGAGGAGAGAATATAGCAGGAACTAGCCGGGGTATAGAGTGATGGTTCTAGAAAGTTATTTTAGCAGTCCTCACTATTTTTGTAAAATAGTGTATCAATAATTGTAATGAGGACTTATTTGAGTTTGAATATTGTCTAGAAGACAATATTTGTATTTAAACTCACAATATTGTGTTGTCGTATTTTGCATAACAATTGTATTATTGAAGTTGTATTTGTTTCTGTACCATGTATTTGGCGACTCATAATGGGTGATGTATACCTATTTTGGGGGCGTCACATTTACGTTGCATAGACATGTGAAAAATGTTATGAACACGAGACATACTTGGCGGTAAGGCGAGTCTATAGGCCACAGTTCCTACTCGATCGAGGATTCGAATGGCCCAATGAATCGAGGATTGAGCTTTCCTCTATTTTCAAATCTTGTAACTCCTTTCCATGGAGCAACACGTAACAACACATGATCTCCAACATTGAATTCCACATTCTTTCGATGAAGATCAGCATAACTCTTTTGTCGATCTTGTGAGGTTTTTATACGTTGACGGATCATTTGAATCTTTTCCATAGTCATGCGTACCAAATCCAATCCCAACAACGTTGTTTCACCCACCTCATCCTATCATACTAGAGAACGACACTTGTGTCCATACAACGCCTCGAATGGAGCCATGCCAATACTTGTTTGATAACTATTGTTGTAGGAGAATTCTACAAATGGCAAGAACTTATCCCATTTTTCTTTGAAGTCAAGGACACAGAGTATTTGTGACGCCCCCAAAATTAGGTATACATCACCCATCTTAGGTCGTCAGATACATAGTACAGAATACAAATACAACTGATTAATACATCTGTCGTGTACAATACGACAAAACATAAACTGTGAGTTTGAATACAAATATTATCTTCTAGAGAGTATTCGTACTCAAAAGGAGTCCTCATTACATTTATTAACACACCATTACATAGAATAGTGAGGACTACTAACTAATACTATCATTCGGACCATCACTCCGTACCCCGACTTGTCCCAGCTACGTTCTCATTTCCTGAAGAGAACAGTGAAAGAAAGGGTGAGCTCAACTAGCCCAGTAAGAAATATTATGACTAAGATAATGCAGAATAAATTATCATTAGCCTTCAACAATGTTAAACTGATAAAATATAATAGACATCAAGTTTAACTATAGCGGAACAAGCAATCCATTAAAAGAGTCAAGTAGAAAATAAACTCTACTATCTTTTATGATTTAAAAAATTTTTCAACACTGTGATCGCTGAGACTCAGCTTAATAAAATAATCCACATCATCGAATCACCCCTGCACTACGGCCAAGGATATTCGTGTATTCATTAATGGTCATGATCATGCCAACAACTGTCCATCAATGCACTACGGGCCAATGAGGACTTTTACCACATCATTTGTAACATTACGGTCATGATTATACCGAATAATCCCTGGTCATAATCATACCAAGTCCATCTATGCACTACAGGCCACAGATGACTTTCAACATTTTATAAACATGAGGATGATGACAATGATATAAGAATTCAATAAAACAAGTTCAAGAATTAATTTATCCAGGAATTAACAACGTCCAAATTGTCAACATGATACTGCATTGTGGAGTAAAATTCAAGAATGCTTAGAAGAATATTTTCTTGAAAAGATACTGGATGAAACGCAACTATCAAGGATATTCCACAAATTTCATGGAGTATAGAAGTCAAAACTTAACCAACTGAGTATAATAAAGAATGGAATAACAAAAGAAATCACCATGCATGCGATAGACCGCACAGACAGGTTATTCCAACAGAATAATAAATAATGGAACCAGGTCCGGCGTAAACGCACAGACAGGATATTCCGACAGAATAATAAATAATGGAACCAGGTCCGGTGTAAAACACACAGACAGGATGTTCCAACAGAATAATAATAAAAACGGAACCAGGTCCGGTGTAAAACACACAGACAGGATGTTCCAACAGAATAATAAACGGAACCAGGTCCGGTGTAAAACACACAGACAGGATGTTCCAACAGAATAATAAAAGAATGTCACCAAGTATAGGGTAGACCGCGTATACTGGTTATTCCAACAGAATAATAACGAATGGAATAACAGAAGTTCTCTTCATGAATATAAAAGAAATAATATTCCCTACCTTAAAAGAACTGGATATTGGAAAAGTGATGTAGCAGAATACTTTTATTCTCTCTCTCTTATTCTCTCTATACTTTCTCTCTCTATAGCTTGAATGAATTCGTGAAAAATAATGAAGCCCTAGGCCTCTATTTATAGAAAAACTGAGGGTGGCTCTTGGTCTTAACGAAGGGTCAAATGACTCTTGGTCTTAACGAAGGGTCAAATGACTCTTGGTAATATTGAAGGGACAACTACTATTGACGAAAGTAATTACTATTGACCAAGGTAAATACTATTGACGAAGGTAATTACTATTGACCAAGGTAAATACTATTGACGAAGGTAATTACTATTGACCAAGGTAAATACTATTGACGAAGGTAATTACTATTGACCAAGGTAAATACTATTGACGACGGTAATTACTATTGACGACGGTAATTACTATTGACGAAGAGACTCTTAGATGATGACATATGGCCCCCCATAAAATAACCAAACTTACCACAACGTCTCAATTATTGATTTAATAATATAACATATTATACAGATGATACTATGACAATAATTTAAGAGATATGATGCAGCAATTACTGTAGCAATAATTGAGTATAGCTGAGTGACTTCTCACGTAAGCATCAATAATCAATACCGTGTGCTACTATGCAACCACGCGTATTACTGTACTTTTACTACCGAGTAGTTCAACAGTTTTAACGGTTTTAACGTAACACCTCAGCCGTTATTTTTATAGAAAGATAATTCTGTCGTTTTCTCAATCCGACAATAATTCCGTTGTGGGGTCCACCAATGATTGTGCCGTCGTACGAATATTCCCGACAAAAAGAATATTCTCCGACCAAACGAATATTTTATAACAACTTGCTTACTTTGCAAAATTTATAAATATTACCCACAACTATAACATTATATCAAATTAACTCCATAATATTCAAAAATGATATTTATAGAAAATTCATCTTTATTTATAAAAGTTGGGGTCTTACAACCTCCCCTTCTTATGAAATTTCGCCCTCGAAATTAGGGTACGTACCTGGTATGTCGAAGAGGTAAGGATACCTTGATTTCATTTCTGATTCTAACTCCCAAGTCATTTCCTCAACATCGTGGTTTCTCCACAAAACTTTAACTTGAGGTATAACCTTGGAGCGTAGAATATGTTCCTTCTTATCCAAGATTTGAACAGGAACTTCTTCATACGTCAAATCCTCCGCTATTTCGTCCGGTTCTAACTCAATAATGTGGTTCGGGTCTTCCACATATTTGCGTAACATGGATATGTGGAAAACGTTATGAACACGAGACATACTTGGCGGTAAAGCGAGTCTATAAGCCACAGTTCCTACTCGATCGAGGATTAAAAATGGACCGATGAATCGAGGATTTAGCTTTCCTCTCTTTCCAAATCTCGTAACTCCTTTCCATGGAGCAACACGTAAGAACACATGATCTCCTACATCAAATTCCACGTCCTTTCGATGAAGATCAGCATAACTCTTTTGTCGATCTTGTGAGGTTTTTATACGTTGTCGGATCGTTTGAATCTTTTCTGTAGTCATACGTACCAACTCCGGTCCCAACAACGTTGCTTCACCCACCTCATCCCAGCATACTGGAGAACGACATTTTCTTCCATACAATGCTTCGAATGGAGCCATGCCAATACTTGCTTGATAACTGTTGTTGTAGGAAAACTCCACCAATGGTAAGAACTTGTCCCAACTTCCCTTGAAGTCAAAGACACAGAGTCTTAATAGATCTTCAAGAGTTTGAATAGTCCTCTCTGATTGTCCGTCCGTCTGAGGATGATATGCTGAACTAAATCGTAACTCCGTGCCCATAGCTTTTTGTAAACTAACCCAAAATCGTGAAGTGAATCTTGGGTCTCGATCAGAAACTATGGATACTGGCATACCATGCAGTCTTACAATCTCGTTTATGTACATACGAGCAAGACGTTCAAGTGTATAAGTTTCTCGTATCGGTAAGAAATGAGCAGACTTGGTCAATCTATCAACAATGACCCAAATCGCATCAATACCTTGAGAAACCCTAGGAAGACCGGTAACGAAATCCATGGTAATGTGCTCCCACTTCCATTCTGGAATTTCAAGTGGTTGCAATGGACCTTTTGGTACTTGATGCTCCGCTTTGACTCGTTGACAAGTTAGACACCTTGAGATAAACAACGCTATCTCTCTCTTCATATTGCTCCACCAAAATGTATGACGAAGATCATGATACATTTTGGTACTTCCAGGATGGATTGCAAACGGTGTGTTGTGCGCCTCCATCATGATTTCATACTTTAAATCAGGGTTGTTAGGAACACAAAGTCTGGAGTTGACTCGAAGTATTCCTTCTTCATCGATTCTTGCTTCCGGCATAACACCTTCTTGCACTTTCTTCCTCATACGCATCAGCTCCAGGTCTGTAGCTTGAGCAGCTTTAACTTTATCGATTAAAGTCGGTTCTACTCGTATATTCGCCATCATCACATGGGTCCCTGGAGTCTTCAACTCTATCTCCATCCTTTGCAAGTCACACAAAATGGGCCTTTGCGTTGTTAATATTGCACTTGTACCCGCATATGATCTTCTACTCAATGCGTCAGCTACCACGTTCGCTTTTCCAGGATGGTATTGAATGGTATGATCATAATCTTTCAACAGTTCAAGCCAACGTCGTTGTCGCATGTTGAGTTCCTTTTGAGTGAAGAAATATTTGAGGCTTTTATGATCCGTAAAGATCTCCACCTTCTCCCCATACAAGTAATGCCTCCAAATTTTAAGTGCAAAGACAACAGCTGCCAACTCTAGATCATGAGTAGGATAATTCCTCTCATATTCCTTGAGTTGTCTTGATGCATAGGCTATGACTTTTCCATGTTGCATGAGAACGCATCCCAACCCTTTGCTCGAAGCATCACTGTAGATGACAAATCCCTCCGAGCCAGATGGTATTGTTAGAACAGGTGCTGAAATGAGTCTCCTCTTGAGTTCTTGAAAACTCTGCTCACATTCTTCGCTCCAACCGAACTTTGTATCTTTCGAGTCAGCTGAGTTAATGGAGTAGCGATTCGAGAAAATCCTTCCACGAATCTCCGATAATAACCAGCTAAACCAAGAAAGCTACGTACTTCGGTTACTGATTTAGGTTGCTCCCAGCTTTGAATAGCTTCAATCTTTGCCGGGTCAACCGATATTCCACGACTTGATACTACGTGCCCAAGGAATGCTACCTCTTCCAGCCAGAACTCGCATTTCTTCAACTTGGCATAAAGTTTGTATTCACGAAGCTTTTGGAGTACCAGCCTCAAGTGTTGCTCATGATCTTCACGGCTTTTGGAATAAACAAGGATGTCATCGATAAAGACGACCACAAAGTGATCCAAATATTCCTTGAATACCCTGTTCATCATATCCATGAAGGCAGCAGGAGCATTAGTCAATCCAAAAGACATAACTAAGAATTCATAATGCCCGTACCGAGTTCTAAAAGCCGTCTTTGGAATATCCTCAGTTCTAACCTTCAGCTGATGATATCCAGAACGAAGATCGATCTTTGAAAAGAATTGTGCTCCTTGCAACTGGTCAAACAGGTCATCAATACGTGGCAATGGGTACCTATTTTTGATGGTGACATGATTCAACTCCCGATAATCAATACAAAGTCGCATACTTCCATCTTTCTTCTTCACGAACAGAACAGGAGCACCCCAAGGAGAAGTACTAGGACGAATAAAACCAATGTCTAACAATTCCTGCAGTTGGGTCTTTAACTCCTGAAGTTCAATAGGAGCCATTCGATATGGGGCTTTGGAAATGGGTTTTGTACCGGGTTCAAGATCGATACAAAATTCAATTTCACGCTCTGGGGGTAGGCCAGGAAGTTCTTCGGGAAATACGTCAGGAAATTTATTAACAACAGAAATATCATTCAAAGCTGACGTATTTTTGTTTAGATCTGTGACATGAGCTAAGAAAGCTTGACATCCGTTTTTCAATAAACGAATAGCTTTATGGCTTGAGATGACAGCGATTGATTTTAATGGTTTGGTTGCTTGAATTCGCATAATAGGTCGATTAGGAATATGAAAGCTAACAACCTTACGAAAACAATCAATTTTTGCATAATGAGTAGTTAACCAATCAATCCCTAGAATCACGTCAAATGCAAGTATTTTTAATGAAATCAGATCGATAGGTAATGTGTGGGTACCAACTTGAACCAAACAAGACTTATAACCAGTGGATGTAATGAAGGTTTCTCCCAACGGAGTTTCCACAGATAAGTCAAAGTCTAATTTCTCCGGAATCAAATTTAATCGATGAGCGCAAGTAGGAGAAATAAAAGAATGGGTTGAACCGGTATCAAATAAAGTATAAACTTCTTTAGAGTTTATGATAAGCTTACCCGTGATGACCTCATTCGGGTTCCTTGCTCTCTGGGAGTTCACAACAAACGCTCTCCCTTGCACAACCGGTTTTGACTTTTCTGGGACGGCTTTTGGTGCCTCCATCCTAGCTGAATTTGTTTTCGGTAAACGACAAAATCGGGCTAAATGACCTTCTCTTCCACAATTATAACATGCTTTGGACGGCATCGCGCAGTTTGGACTGATGTGCCCCTCCCCTCCGCATTTGAAACATATGATAGGTGGTCGTTCTCCTTCCTTAACGACAGGTGCTGGTGCTGACGTCTTTCCATCATTGTTGAATCTCCTCTTCTTGAAATGTCCATTCTTATTGTTTTGGCCCTGATTACCACCGAAGTGGTTACCATTTCTGGCCTGTTGATTCCCTCCACGCTTGTTGTCACCGCTTCGATGACTGCTCTCACTGGTATTATCATTTTGCCGGCTGCTCTCTTTTGGTTGCGTTGTCTCGTTATCGCGCTCCACCAACTGAGCCCTATTTACAACATCTGAATACAAACACAGTTTATGAGAAACAAGATGTTGACGTATCTCCGGCTTCAAACCTCTTAAAAACATCCGCGTCATTCTTTCTTCATTATCCACCAGGTGGGACGCAAACCGGGATAACTCCGCAAATTTTGCCTCGTACTGCGACACGGTCATATTATTCTGCTCCAATTTGATGAACTCCACCTCCTTCATGTGACGAATACTCTCGGGAAAGTATTTGTCGTTAAACAGCTCTTGGAACTTCTCCCAGGACATCTTCAGTGCGGCAGGTTGAGTACGCTTTATCGATTCCCACCAGTAATCTGCCTCTCCTCGCAACATAAAGGCGGCAAAGGGAACCTTTTGCTCCTCGGAGCAACCCAAGACATCAAATATCTTGGTGATCTGCTTTATCCATGTTTCAGCTACAAGTGGTTTGGGTTCTCCCTTAAACTCCGGTGGTCCCAGCTCCTTAAACTGTTTAGCGGTGACCGCCTGAGAGTTTCCAGTATTTCCACCTACGTTGTGGACAGGAGCCGCTTTCACCTGTTGTTGCATGAATTGCATAAAGCCTCTGAACATTTGATCATTCATCATTTGGTCAGTGTTGTTGTTTGCATGAGGATTGACACCTTCCTGATGCACATTATCCTGATTATTGATATGTGGTGAATCAACAGTCGTCTGTGCTCCATTGCTATTCTCAACGTTCTCAGATGCCATTTTCAGATACTGCCACAAAATAAAAATTAATTGATATGTCATATATTATCCTTATATTATGACCGACCAATTAAATACCATGCAAATAAACTTAGGTATGTCATACTAGCGAAGGAATTCCCCGTCTCTCCCCTCCTAGTTCTATTCTCACATCTTAGCCAGGGATCATATCCCTAAGCTCTGATACCAACTGTGACGCCCCCAAAATTAGGTATACATCACCCATCTTGGGTCGTCAGATACATAGTACAGAATACAAATACAACTGATTAATACATCTGTCGTGTACAATACGACAAAACATAAACTGTGAGTTTGAATACAAATATTATCTTCTAGAGAGTATTCATACTCAAAAGGAGTCCTCATTACATTTATTAACACACCATTACATAGAATAGTGAGGACTACTAACTAATACTATCATTCGGACCATCACTCCGTACCCCGACTTGTCCCAGCTACGTTCTCATTTCCTGAAGAGAACAGTGAAAGAAAGGGTGAGCTCAACTAGCCCAGTAAGAAATATTATGACTAAGATAATGCAGAATAAATTATCATTAGCCTTCAACAATGTTAAACTGATAAAATATAATAGACATCAAGTTTAACTGTAGCGGAACAAGCAATCCATTAAAAGAGTCAAGTAGAAAATAAACTCTACTATCTTTTATGATTTAAAAAATTTTTCAACACTGTGATCGCTGAGACTCAGCTTAATAAAATAATCCACATCATCGAATCACCCCTGCACTACGGCCAAGGATATTCGTGTATTCATTAATGGTCATGATCATGCCAACAACTGTCCATCAATGCACTACGGGCCAATGAGGACTTTTACCACATCATTTGTAACATTACGGTCATGATTATACCGAATAATCCCTGGTCATAATCATACCAAGTCCATCTATGCACTACAGGCCACAGATGACTTTCAACATTTTATAAACATGAGGATGATGACAATGATATAAGAATTCAATAAAACAAGTTCAAGAATTAATTTATCCAGGAATTAACAACGTCCAAATTGTCAACATGATACTGCATTGTGGAGTAAAATTCAAGAATGCTTAGAAGAATATTTTCTTGAAAAGATACTGGATGAAACGCAACTATCAAGGATATTCCACAAATTTCATGGAGTATAGAAGTCAAAACTTAACCAACTGAGTATAATAAAGAATGGAATAACAAAAGAAATCACCATGCATGCGATAGACCGCACAGACAGGTTATTCCAACAGAATAATAAATAATGGAACCAGGTCCGGCGTAAACGCACAGACAGGATATTCCGACAGAATAATAAATAATGGAACCAGGTCCGGTGTAAAACACACAGACAGGATGTTCCAACAGAATAATAATAAAAACGGAACCAGGTCCGGTGTAAAACACACAGACAGGATGTTCCAACAGAATAATAAACGGAACCAGGTCCGGTGTAAAACACACAGACATGATGTTCCAACAGAATAATAAAAGAATGTCACCAAGTATAGGGTAGACCGCGTATACTGGTTATTCCAACAGAATAATAACGAATGGAATAACAGAAGTTCTCTTCATGAATATAAAAGAAATAATATTCCCTACCTTAAAAGAACTGGATATTGGAAAAATGATGTAGCAGAATACTTTTATTCTCTCTCTCTTATTCTCTCTATACTTTCTCTCTCTATAGCTTGAATGAATTCGTGAAAAATAATGAAGCCCTAGGCCTCTATTTATAGAAAAACTGAGGGTGGCTCTTGGTCTTAACGAAGGGTCAAATGACTCTTGGTCTTAACGAAGGGTCAAATGACTCTTGGTAATATTGAAGGGACAACTACTATTGACGAAAGTAATTACTATTGACCAAGGTAAATACTATTGACGAAGGTAATTACTATTGACCAAGGTAAATACTATTGACGAAGGTAATTACTATTGACCAAGGTAAATACTATTGACGAAGGTAATTACTATTGACCAAGGTAAATACTATTGACGACGGTAATTACTATTGACGACGGTAATTACTATTGACGAAGAGACTCTTAGATGATGACATATGGCCCCCCATAAAATAACCAAACTTACCACAACGTCTCAATTATTGATTTAATAATATAACATATTATACAGATGATACTATGACAATAATTTAAGAGATATGATGCAGCAATTACAGTAGCAATAATTGAGTATAGCTGAGTGACTTCTCACGTAAACATCAATAATCAATACCGTGTGCTACTATGCAACCACGCGTATTACTGTACTTTTACTACCGAGTAGTTCAACAGTTTTAACGGTTTTAACGTAACACCTCAGCCGTTATTTTTATAGAAAGATAATTATGTCGTTTTCTCAATCCGACAATAATTCTGTTGTGGGGTCCACCAATGATTGTGCCGTCGTACGAATATTCCCTGACAAAAAGAATATTCTCCGACCAAACGAATATTTTATAACAACTTGCTTACTTTGCAAAATTTATAAATATTACCCACAACTATAACATTATATCAAATTAACTCCATAATATTCAAAAATGATATTTATAGAAAATTCATCTTTATTTATAAAAGTTGGGGTCTTACAGTATTAATAGATCTTCAAAAGTTTGAATAATCCTCTCTGACTGCCCGTTCGTTTGAGGATGATATGACAAACTAAATTGTAAATCTGTGCCCACAGCTTTTTGCAAACTAACCCAAAATCGTGAAATGAATCTTGGGTCTCGATCAGAAACTATGGATACTGGCATACCATGCAGTCTTATAATCTCGTTTATGTATATACGAGCAAGACGTTCAAGTCAATAAGTTTCTCGTATAGGTAAGAAATGAGCAGACTTGGTTAGTCTATCGACAATAACCCAAATTGCATCTATGCCTTGAGAAACCTTGGGAAGCCCAATAACGAAATCTATGGTAATGTGCTCCCACTTCCATTCTAGAATTTCAAGTGGTTGCAATGGACCTTTTGGCACTTGATGCTCTGCATTGACTCATTGACACGTTAAACACCTTGAGATGAGATAAACTCCGCGATCTCTCTTTTCATATTGCTCCACCAAAATATATGTCGAAGATCACGATACATTTTGGTACTCCCAGGATGGATTGAAAACAGTGTGTTGTGCGCCTCCATCATAATTTTATACTTTAAATCAGGGTCATTAGGAACACAAAGTCTGGAGTTAACTCGAAGTATTTCTTCTTCATCGATTTTTACTTCTGAAATAGCACCTTCTCAGCTCCAGGTCTTTTGCTTGAGCAACTTTAAATTTATCAATTAAAGTCGGTTCTACTCGTATATTTGCCATCAACACGTGGGTCCCTGGAGTCTTTATCTCTATCTCCATCCTTTTTAAGTCATACAAAATGGGCCTTTGCGTTGAGAATATCGTACTCGTACCCGCATATGATCTTTACTCAATGCGTTAGCTACCACGTTCGGCTTTTCAGGATGGTATTGAATGGTATGATCGTAATCTTTCAACAGCTCGAGCCAACGTAGTTACCGCATGTTGAGCTCCTTTTGGGTGAAGAAATATTTGAGGCTTTTATGATCCGTATAGATCTCCACTTTCTCCCCATACAAGTAATGCCTCTTGATTTTAAATGCAAAAATGACAGCTGCTAACTCTAGATCATGAGTATGATAATTTCTCTCATATTCTTTGAGTTGTCATGAGGCATAGGTTATGACTTTCCCATTTGCATGAGAACACATCCTAAACCTTTGCCTGAAGCATCGCTTTATATGACAAATCCCTTTGGACCAGATGATATTATCAAAATAGGTGCTGAAATAAGTCTCCTCTTGAGTTCTTGAAAACTCTTCTCACATTCCTCGCTCCAACTGAATTTTGTATCTTTTCTAGTTAGTTGAGTTAATGGAGTAACGATTCGAGAAAATTCTTCCACGAATCTCCGATAATAACCAGCTAAGCCGAGAAAGCTACGTACTTCAGGAACTGACTTAGGTTGCTCCCAGCTTTGAATTGCTTCAATCTTCGCTGGGTCAACATATATTTCTTGATTTGATATCACGTGCCCAAGGAATGCTACTTCCTCAAGCCAGAACTCTCATTTCTTCAACTTAGCATATAGCTTATTTTCACGAAGCTTTTGGAGTATCAGCCTCAAGTGTTGCTCATGATCTTCACGACTTTTGGATTAAATGAGGATGTCATCAATAAGGACGACTACAAAGTGATACAAATATTCTTTTAATACTCTGTTCGTCATATCCATGAAGGTGGCAGGAGCATTAGTCAATCCAAAGGACATGACTAGGAATTCATAATGCCCTTACCGAGTTCTGAAAGCAGTCTTTGGAATGTCATCGGTTTTAATATTTAACTGATGATATCCGGAACGAAGATCGATCTTTGAAAAGAATTTGGCACCTTGCAACTGGTCAAACAGGTCATCAATACGAGGTAACAGATACCTATTTTTGATGGTGACATGATTCAACTCCCGATTGTCAATACAAAGTTGCATACTTCTATCTTTCTTCTTTATGAATAGAATAGGTGCACCCCAAGGAGACGTACTAGGACGAATGAAATTGATGTCTAATAATTCCTGTAGTTGGGTCTTTAACTCCTAAAGTTCAATAGGAGCCATTCGATATGGGGCTTTGAAAATAGATTTTGTACCGAGTTCAAGGTCGATACCGAACTTGATTTCACTCTTCGGGGGTAGGCCAGAAAATTCTTCAGGGAATATGTCAAGAAATATATTAACAATAGAAATATCATTCAAATCTGACGTATTTTTGTTTAAATATGTGACATGGGTTAAGGAAACTTGACATCCGTTTTTCAATAAACGAATAGTTTTATGACTTGATATGACAGTGATTGACTTTAGTGGTTTGGTTGCTTGAATTCACATAATAGGTTGGTTACAAATATGAAATCTAACAACCTTACAAAAATAATCAATTTTAGCATGATGAGTGGTTAACCAATCAATCCCTAAAATCACATCGAATACAAGTATTATCAAAGAGATAAGATCGACAGGTAACGCGCGGTTGCCGATATGAATCAAACATGACTTATAAACAGTGGATGTAATGAAGATTTCTCCCAATAAAGTTTCAACAGATAAGTCAAAGTCTAATTTCTCCGCAGTTAAATTTAAGCGTTGAGCGCAAGTAGGAGAAATAAAAGAATGGGTAGAACCGGTATCAAATAATGTATAGACTTTGCTAGAGTTTATGATTAGCTTACCCGTGATGACTTCGTTCGGGTTCCTCACTTTTTGGGAGGTCACGACAAACGCTCTCCTTTGAACTACCGTCTTTGACTTCTCTAGGACGACCTTTGGTGCCTCCATCTCAGCTGGACTTGACTTCACTACACAACAAAATCGGGCTAGATGACCTTCTCTTCCGTAATTATAACATGTTTTGGACTGCTGCGTACAGTTTGGACTGATGTGTTCCTCCCCTCCGCATTTGTAGTATACGATCGGTGATCGTTCTCCTTCTTTAACAACGGGTGCTGATAAGTGGGTTTTATACCTACTTATGGAGTACCAATTCATGCGAACTATGCCCATCTCAAGTACTTTTTAGTATGTTTTAGCTGCATATCATGTTAATTTGCATTTCGCATACTTAAGACTCCTTTTGGTGAATAAGTGCAGGAATCAGCCTAATTTGGTGGTGTTATAGGGCACGAGGCTAATGAATGCTTGAAGGCGAGGCAAAAGCGGGATATGCATGGCATGAAGGTGCAATGGAGTAAAGAGACCAAGCATGGAAGGAGATTAAGCATGAACGAACAAGTAGCAGCAGTAGTAGTATGACAGAATCAGAACAAGAACCAGGATCTGCAGAGTGCAAACCGCGCGGCAGAATAGCCTTGAGAGCGCGCGCCCGCGCGAGTACCCAGCCAGACCTTGGAACTTACTACAAGTTGCGCGACCATGAATATGACAAGCCTAAAGAGCGTGCGCCCGCGCGAGAGCCAGGCTAAACATCGTGACTTACTGCAAGTCTCGCACCCGCGCGCGTAAAAAGCTAGTGGAGCGCTTGGCCGCGCGTGAGGCCTGAAGCTGCTGATTTGTTTTATTTTATTCTTCGATTAAAATGATTGTAATTGATTTTAAAATTGATATCTGACTGGTGTCAGGGGATCTGGGGGGGGGGAATGTTTAGTCGTATTTTTGACATCATAATTACGGTTTACTCTCTGGGGGAGATTCCAACATAGAAGGAGGCCAAAATGCTATTTTCTCTACTCCTTCTTGGGATGTTCTATCAGAGTGGATTATTATTATTATTTTACTGGAATCTTATGAGGATTTGAATATTGATCTATATTCAGCAATTGGATTTGATTGTTTCTACCTTTCATCTTTCAATTGTTTGTTTATTAATCATGTGTAGATTTGATCCCATGATGGCTTTTGGTTCAGTCATGAACTAAACTCCATTATGGGATTCTAACATATTTTAATATATAGTTTGATTGCATGCTTGAATGATGGTTTGTTTTACGTATCATATGGGATGTCTATCATGATTGTTTTGCATGTATGAATGCTTGATCACCATTCGTTTCAGTAGTTGTATGGAATTGACAATGAACATGCAAGTATGGATTGTAATCATGATAGTATACGTATATGGGGCTATTTTATATAACTTGTGTATTTCGTGAACCAGATAGACATATATTGTTTCACTGTATAAGTTAGAATAAGGACTTGAACTTAAATTCAATATAGTTGCAATTTCACATAGACATATAGTGATTTTGGTTATATTGATGATTACATAGAGTCTATCATCTATGGATGCTGTGTAAGTAGGTTTTAGTGGCTACTTTCTTGTGATATGTGAACAAGTCGTGCATGATAGTGGCGATTGAATGAAATATTAAATGATGTTAGGATCCCATTATTTCAAGATTTTAATTATTCCGTGTTATTATTGTTTTAGTTGTTATTTGCGATTTAAGAACAAACCAATCTTAGTCATTAGTTTGAGCTTATAAATATAGTGATTTAATTAATGCATAGTGATTTAAATTAAGCAACTTTATCTGTGGGATCGATACTTTACTTGCTCTGTATTGCTTGCTGACGCATGTATGCTTGCATGAGTTAGAGCTCTTTTGTTAGAACTAAAAAAGAGGCAACAAGTTTTTGGCGCCGTTACCGGGGAAAGGCGTTTAATTTAGTATTATTATCAGTAGTTTTAAGCTATATTGTATGACTTAGACAATTCTAGTCTTATCTCATTTCAGTTTTTGTTATTGTTTCAGGAATTTGGATAAATTTTTATGCGCACGTGATCATCCAACCCCGAATTAACACCTGTTCAGGATAACATAAACGGGAGAGGTTGGAATGCGAGTGTTCGTAGAAATTTACAAGAACAGTTAGAAAGTACGACAGCTAACATGGCAGCCGATGCACAAGGAAATGAGCAAAGAGAGGAGCATTGGGCTCTGAAGGAATATTCCATGCCCAATATTAATGGACTACAATCTAGCATCGTCTGACCAGCGATAACAGCCAATACATTCGAGATAAAAATAGGCACTATTCAAATGGTGCAGAATATAGTTCAGTTTGGGGGTGCTGCTACAGATGATCCGAATGAACACCTGTTAAGTTTCATCAAAATTTGTGATACATTCAGATACAACGGTGTGACAGAGGATGCTATTAGATTGAGGTTGTTCCCATTCTCATTGAGGGATAAAGCAAAAAGTTGGCTTCATTCTTTGCCAGTAGGATTTATAACTACATGGGAGGATTTAGCACATAAATTTTTAGCTAAGTTCTTCCCTATGGCTAAGATTGCAAAGATGAGGACAACTATTTCTCAGTTTGAGCAACAACAGGGTTAGTCCTTATATGAAGCATGGGAGAGATACAAGGAAATGCTGAGGAAGTGTCCACATCACGGTATGGCAGATTGGATGGTGATCAACACGTTCTATAATGGATTGGGTTGGCAGTCGAGACCGATTGTAGATGCAGCTGCAGGAGGGGCATTATGGGCAAAAAGCTATGAAGAGGCCTATACCCTTATTGAAACTATGGCATCAAAAGATTTTCAAAATATGACATCTAGAATGCCACAGCCCACAGTTGCAGGTGTGTTGGAGGTGGATGCTATCACACAGTTGTCGGCACAGATGGCAGCGATGGCAAAGAAAATTGATACATTGGCAGAAAGCAAGACGAAAATAGTTGCCTTCGTATGTGAGATTTGTGCGGGGTCACACTCAACGTATCAATGTGCTATCAGCTCAGAGTTGGTATAGTATATGAGCAATTATAGAAAAGACCAAGGTCAATTTTAGAATACATACCACCCAAACAACCGAAATCATCCAAACTTTAGTTGGTCAAATAATCAAGGGAATCAGCAGAATCAGTTTCAACCAAATACTCAATTTTAATCACAACCAGCGCAGCCGCAGTTTAATCCTAGACCACTTTTTCCGCCGGGATTTTCTCAACAACAACAACAACCACATCACACTCCAGCTGCACCGCAACAAGAAAAGAAATCAGAAATGGAAGAGATGATGATGAAATACATGGCAAATACAGAAGTTATGATCAAAAGCCAAGCAGTGGCTATAAAGAATCTGGAAACTCAAATGGGGCAGATGGTGAACATGCTTACTAACAGGCCTCAGGGTTCATTTCCAAGTAATACAGAGACAAATCCAAGAAGAGAAGGGAAGGAACAGTGCCAAGCGATCACATTGAGATCTGAGAAAGATTTGTTAGGTACTGTAAGTCGCGCGTCTGCGCGAGACTGCACTGAAGAAAATGCGCGGCCGCGCGAGGCAGAGGAGCCTGCTACTGAGAAAGAAAATTTGGAGAAATCTGAGGTTCAGCAGGAAGAGGCAGATAAAGCAGGTCTAGAGGAGACATTTGAGAGTTCAGTACCACCAATTCACACTCAAGTTCCGTATCCGTAGAGATTAAGTAAGAAAAGGGAAGATAAGCAGTTCAACAAATTTTTGGAGGTATTCAAAAAGCTGCAGATTAACATACTGTTCGCCAAAGCATTGGAACAAATGCCAAGCTACGCCAAGTTTATGAAGGGTATTTTGTCAAGGAAGAGAAGATTAGACGAATTTGAGACAGTAGCATTGACAAAAGAATGCAGTGCAATACTTCAGTAGAAATTACCCTCGAAATTGAAGGATCCGGGTAGTTTCACAATCCCGTGCACAATCGGAAAAATGAATTTTGAAAACTGTTTGTGTGATCTTGGGGCGAGCATAAATTTGATGCCTTTGTCAGTATTCAATAAATTGGGATTACTGGAACCCAAACCAACAAACATTTCTTTGCAGTTAGTAGACAGATCCATCACGTATCCACGGGGAATTGTTGAAGATGTATTAGTGAAGGTAGACAAATTTATCTTTCTGGCTGACTTCATCATTTTGGATTACGAGGAAGACAAAAGCATACCAATAATACTGGGGAGACCATTCTTAGCCACAGGCAGGACTTCGATAGATGTGCAAAAAGGTGAACTCACTATGTGTGTTCAGGAGCAGGAGATCACCTTCAACGTCTTTAAAGCAATCAAGTTACCAATGTATGCAGAAGAGTGCTTCCTGGTTGACTTGGTGGATGAGGGCCTACTGGATGATGTATAGAAATCAGAGAATTATGGACCGTTGAGAGGTGCAACGTGTAAAAATTCAGAGTTAAAGGTAAAACCATTTACGAAAGATGAAGTCATCAAATTTTGGGGTGCGACAGACAATAAGGAAGGCACCTCAATTCTATCTGTGACATGAAACTCAAAGATAGTCAAGCTAATTGACTATAACTTAGCGCTGGATGGGAGGCAACCCATTATTTCTATCTCCGTTGATTTGTTTTTAGTTATTCATTTTGGATTATTTCAGTAGTTAAATCAATTTCATGTTTAATAGGATATTAGATGTTCATGCTTAAGTGTGTAGCAAGAATTACTTTACGAATATTTGCAAGATGTAGCATTATGTGGCCACTAAGTCATGCCTTAACAAGGTGCATTAATGTCTATGCAGGAACCATCATTGGACAACATCACTGATAGACAGAGTGGAATTCAATTTTAGCATTGCAGATATCAGTATCGCGCGGCCGCGCGACCTATAAAGCACAAACTCGCACGCCCACGCATCAAGTTAATCAGGCCAACAATATATTCTGCAAGTCTCGCGGCCGCGCGCCTAGTCCAGTACAAATACACGTGGCCGCGCGCGACACCGAACTGAGACAGACTCAAATGTTTTAAAAACGTGTTGGAACTAAGTGGGACTCTCGTTTGAAATCAAAACAGATGCACGATCCTCTCAATCTCCACAACTCACATCTCTATCTCTCTATCAGTTACAAATTGAAGCCGTACATCTCTCAATCATATAGCCACGATTCTCTCCACGTTCAAAGTTCCACATCTCCTCAACTTCTCCAAGTGCAATATAAAACTAGGGTTTTTCATTTGGTTGGGTAGAAACAAAATTGAGGGAAATAACATCAGTGTTTCTTCTGCATTATCAGTCATATAATCTGTGCGATCTTTATCAACTGCATATGGGACCTAAGCGAACACGTTCTAGTGCATCTTCTTCTTTAGCCTCCTCGGGCAGTGAAGGGGTGGATGTTGTTGACCACACCAAGTTTCTCAACTTGGAGGCTCAGCAAGTGTATTATCGAATCGTGGCCAAGACGTTTGTCAAGGAGGGCGGTCTCAAGCCGAAAAGGCAGGACGGTCAGTTGTGTGCAATGATTCAAGAGAGAGGCTGGGGGGGATTGACTGCTACCCCAACACCCATTCCAATGGGCATAGTTCATGAGTTTTATGCCATCGCTAAGGTCACCATAAGCGATATATCTTTGGTTCGCGGCGTCGAGGTAGATTACAGACCTCGTGCCATCCGCACCATTTTTGGAATAACCGATACACCGCCAACAAAGGATGCTAATTGGGTCACCGGTGCACATTCGAGGATAGACTTGGAGCTGGTTATTGCTGAATTGTGTGTGCCTGGCACGAAATGGACCTATAAAGTCGGCACGAATCAACCTCACATATTTCCCGCATCCGCCCTGTACCGATATACAAAGGCATGGAATCTGTTCGTATTTGCCAAGCTCGTGCCCTCCTCTCATCAGCATGAAATCACAGCGGAGAGGGCACTTATTCTGTGGGGCATAATCACCGGGAAATACATTGACATTGGTCATCTCATCCATGAGAATATGTTGCGCTATCTGCGGGGAGGCACCATTGGGAGCATTCCACACACATATGTGGTTGCTATGCTTTGTGCTGATCAAGAATGTAACTGGGACAATGAACAAATGCAGTACCCAAGCCAGGATATAACTCATGCCACAATTGAAAAATTTGAAGATTAGGCAGGAGGTGTACCACATCCTGCAGACAGATGAGGCCGGTCCGTCCACGCACGCACGTGCCACCCATGGCGATCACCAGCTCCGAAGGTTGGAGCGCAAAGTCGATGCCATGTACGATAATTTGGGCACATTTACGACGGGACTCATAAGGGCTTTGGCCGAAGCTTTTGCGCAACAAGGAACAACGCTCAACTGGCCTCAGTTCGGAACCGCAGCACCATATCCACCACCAGATTCACCACCCGAGGAGGGTGGCACCGCCGATATCTAGGGGAGTTTGTCGTATCCTTTACCTTCATTCAATGGGGCATTGAATATGATAAGTTTGGGGGTATTGGGGAGTAGTTTAGTTGCATGTAGTTTAGCATGGTTAGTTTAATTATTTAGTTTTTGCATATTTAGTTTAAATTTTTAATTTTTGTCATGTTTAGTTTATATTTTAGCTTATATAGTTGCATGTTCATGTTTAGTTTGCATATCTCACAGTTCTTGCCATTTAGAAATTTTTGTCTAGCCAATGATGATAGTGAAGGTTGTTAAATGATTTTTTAGTGTTTTGGACAATATGAGCTGAGTTATAATATTTTACACAATGCAATTCATAATGCTGTTTAAATGCTTTCGGTTTACACAAATGTGTTCACATCACTTGTAGGTATAAGAAGCATGTTTTGCAATGCTCGATAGAAAAGTGTAGTTTTAAAAAAGGGAAATATATGAAAAGTGAGTATATAGACTGTATAAAACATTGATTTTTAAACTTTGGGAAAACATGGGTATCTGTGTATAAAAAAAAGAAAAGAAAAAGATGAATGGCAATAACGTGGCTAGTCTTATTTCGGGGCCCTGGCTACTTGAGTAAGTACGTCCGAGGGGATTGTCTCTACACCTAGCGCCCTAAGGTCTTTCATGGTCTGGGAGTCGTTGGTTGAAAGCTCGCTAAGGGGTAGCAGTGTGCCTAATGGAGTATGACATTGCACAGTCATGTGAAAAAGAAAGAGAAAAGAAAAAAATGGCAATAAACACTGCGGGAAAGTGCGAAAGTCACCCTCATAAGTAGAAATAAAACAGTCAAGCCCATTGTTGAACCTTAGTTTATTTTGAAGTGTTGGAACAGTCTTGATTGCATATAGATACATAGGTGTGGATTTAAGCTATAATTTTCTGGCTGGAGCAATACAGCATGAGTATTCTATGCCTAAAGCAAGTTTTGGCGAACACAACACACACACACACAACATCTCTATTGTGACGCCCCCAAAAATAGGTATACATCACCCATCTTGGGTCGCCAGATACATGGTACAGAATTCAAATACAACTTACTAATACAACTGTCGTGCACAATACGACAAAATATAATCTGTGAGTTTGAATACAAATATTATCTTCTAGAGAGTATCCATACTCAAAAGGAGTCCTCATTATAATTATTATCACACTATTACATAGAATAGTGAGGACTACTAATACTATCATCTGGTCCATCACTCCGTTCCCCGACTCGTCCCAGCTATATTCTCATGTCCTGAAGAGAACAGTGAAAGAAAGGGTGAGCTCAACTAGTCCAGTAAGAAATATTATGACTAAGATAATGCAGAATAAATTATCATTAGCCTTCAACAGTGTTAAACTGATAAAATATAACGAACATCAAGTTTAACTGCAGCGGAACAAGCAATCAATTAAAAGAGTCAAGTAGAAAATAAAATCTACTATCTTCTATGATTTAAAAGGTTTTTCAACACTGTTATCGCTGAGACTCAGCTTAATAAAATAATCCACAACATCGAATCACCCCTGCACTACGGCCAAGGATATTCGTGTATTCATTAATGGTCATGATCATGCCAACAACTGTCCATCAATGCACTACGGGCCAATAAGAACTTTTACCACATCATTTGTAACATTACGGTAATGATTATACCGAATAATCCCTGGTCATAATCATACCAAGTCCATCTATGCACTACAGGCCATAGATGACTTTTAACATTTTATAAACATGAGGATGATGACAATGATATAAGAATTCAATAAAACAAGTTCAAGAATTAATTTATCCAAGAATTAACAACGTCCAAATTGTCAACATGATACTGCTTTGTGGAGTAAAATTCAAGAATGCTTAGAAGAATATTTTCATGAAAAGATACTGGATGAACCGCAATTATCGAGGATATTCTACTAATTTCATGGAGTATAGAAGTCAAAATTTTAACCAACTGAGTATAATAAAGAATGGAATAACAAAAGAAATCACCATGCATGCGTTAGACCGCACAGACATGTTATTCCAACAGAATAATAAATAATAGAACCAGGTCCGGCGTAAAACGCAAAGACAGGATATTCCAACAGAGTAATAATAAAGACGGAACCAGGTCCGGTGTAAAACACACAGACAGGATGTTCCAACAGAATAATAATAAAGACGGAACCAGTTCCGGTGTAAAACACACAGACAGGATGTTCCAACAGAATAATAATAAAGACGGAATCAGGTCCGGTGTAAAACACACAGACAGGATGTTCCAACAGAATAATAGAAGAATGTCACCAAGTATAGGGTACACCGCGTATACAGGTTATTCCAACAGAATAATAAGAAATGGAATAACAACAGTTCTCTTCATGAATAAGAAAGAATAACACCCCTTACCGTTTTAAAGAAGAGCTGAAATAAGGAAGTAGTTAAATAGCAGAATACTTTTCTTCTCTCTCTCTATAGTTTCTCTCTCTAGAGTTCAGTGAATTCGTAAGAAATAATAAAGGAATGAGTTGCTATTTATAGAAAAATAGAATGCATAGTAATTAATCCATGAACGGTCCAGATTGATTACTTTAATCTGACGGTCCATATTTAAAGAAAAATCTTTTAAATAAAATATAATATATTCTATTTATAGAATAACTTTAATAAAGTAATCTGTTTTATATAAAAAGATGTTTTTGTTTTATTACGTTAATAATACGAATAAAACAAAACGTCATTATCGCTAAATAATTCATATTATTAACTGACAATAATTGAATCAAAGTGAGTGACTTCTCACATAAGCATTAATAATCAATACCGTGTGCTACTATACAACCATACGTATTACTGTACTTTTACTACCGAGTAGTTCAACAGTATCAATGGTAAAACTTCCGCCGTTATTTTTAATAATATATTTTTGCCATTTTCTCAATCCAACAATAATTCCGTTGTGGGGTCCACCAATGATTGTGCCGTTATACGAATATTTCCTGTTAAAACGAATATTCCCCGACCAATCGAATATTATATAACAACTTGCGTACTTTGCAAAATTTATAAATATTACCCACAACTATAACATTATATCAAATTAACTCTATAATATTCAAAAATGATATTTATAGAAAATTCGTCTTTATTTATAAAAGTTGGGGTCTTACAACTATAGCATTTGTGAATTATCTGAGTGTACGACATTATGCCTGCAGTTTGAGTTGAATCTGTATTCTTGAATATAGAAAAATTTGCTGAGGCAAATTAGACTGAAGTTCTATAATAGTTGGGACAATGTGAGATTAGTTGCATCGTAATGTAGTTGCATAGTAATATAGTTGCATTTGCATTGTTCTTAAGTATGCATTGCTTGAGGGCAAGCAACGGTTTAAGTTTGGGGGTATTTGATAAGTGGGTTTTATACCTAGTTATGGAGTACCAATTCATGCGAACTATGCCCATCTCAAGTACTTTTTAGTATATTTTAGCTGCATATCATGTTAATTTACATTTCACATACTTAAAACTCCTTTTGGTGAATAAGTGCAGGAATCGGCCTAATTTGGTGGTGTTATAGGGCACAAGGCTAATGAATGCGTGAAGGCGAGGCAAAAGCGGGATATGCATGGCATGAAGGTGCAATGGAGCAAGGAGACCAAGCATGGAAGGAGATTAAGCATGAACAAACAAGTAGCAGCGGCAGTAGCATGACAGAATCAGAACAAGAACCAGGATCTGCAGAGTGCAAGCCGCGCGGCAGAATAGCCTTGAGAGCCCGCGCCCGCGCGAGTACCCAGCTAGACCTTGGAACCTACTGTAAGTTACGCGGCCGGGAGCATGACAAGCCTAAGGAGAGCGCACCTGCACGAGAGTCAGGCTAAACATCGCGACTTACTGCAAGTCCCGCACCCGCGCGCGTAAAAAGCTAGAAGAGCACGCGGCTGTGCGCGAGGCCTGAAGCTGCTGATTTGTTTTATTTTATTCTTCGATTAAAATGGCTGTAATTAATTTTAAAAACGATATCTGACTGGTGTCAGGGGATCCGGGGGGAATTTTCAGTCGTATTTTTGACATTATAATTAGGGTTTACTCTCTGGGGGAGATTCCAACATAGAAGGAGGCCAAAACGCTATTTTCTCTACTCCTTCTTGGGATGTTCTATTAGAGTGGATTATTATTATTATTTTGCTGGAATCTTATGAGGATTTGAATATTGATCTATATTCAATAATTGGGTTTGATTGTTTCTACCTTTCATCTTTTAATTGTTTGTTTATTAATCATGTGTAGATTTGATCCCATGATGGCTTTTGGTTCAGTCATGAACTAAACTCTATTATGGGATTCTAACGGATTTTAATATGTAGTTTGATTGCATGCTTGAATGCTGGTTTGTTTTACATATCTTATGGGATGTCTATTATGATTGTTTTGCATGTATGAATGCTTGATCACCATTCGTTTCAGTACTTGTATGGAATTGATAATGAACATGCAAGTATAGATTGTAATCATGATAGTATATGTATATGGGACTGTTTTATATGGCTTGTGTATTTCGTGAACCAGATAGACATATACTGTTTCACCGTATAAGTTAGAATAAGGGCTTGAACTCAAATTCAATATAGTTGCAATTTCACATAGACATATAGTTATTTTGGTTATATTGATGATTACATAGAGTCTATCATCTGTGGATGCTGTGTAAGTAGGTTTTAGTACATTAAAAAATGGCTAACACTCTTTTAGTGCTTTTGGCTACTTTCTTGTGATATGTGAACAAGTCGTGCATGATAGTGGCGATTGAATGAAATATTAAATGATGTTAGGATCCCATTATTTCCAAATTTGAATTATTTCGTGTTATTATTGTTTTAATTGTTATTTGCGATTTAAGAACAAACCAATCTTAGTCATTAGTTTGAGCTTATAAATATAGTGATTTAATTAATGCATAGTGATTTAAATTAAGCAACTTTCTCTGTGGGATCGATACTTTACTTGTTCTGTATTGCTTGTTGACGCATGTATGCTTGCATGAGTTAGATCTCTTTTGTTAGAACTAAAAAAGAGGCAACACATGCTGCTGTTGACGTCTTTCCATCATTATTGAATCTCCTCTTTTTGAAATGTCCACTTTTATTATCTTGACCATGATTATCACCGAAGTGGTTACCATTTCTGGCATGTTGATTCCCTCCACGTTTGTTGTCACCGCTTCGATGACTGCTACCACTAGTATTATCATTTTGTCTGTTTCTCTCTCTTGGTTGGGTTGACTCATTATCACGCTCCAATAACTGAGCTCTATTTACAACATCTGAATACAAACACAGTTGTGAGAAATGAGATATTGATGTATTTCAGGTTTCAAACCTCTTAAAAACATTCGCGTCATACGGTCCTCATTATCAACCAAAAGGGATGCAAACCGGGACAACTCGGCTAACTTAGCCTTGTACTACAACACGGTCATATTGTTTTTCTCCAGCTTGATGAACTCTACCTCCTTCATGTGACGAATACTTTCGGGAAAGTACTTGTCGTTGAACAGTTCTTGGAACTTCTCCCAAGACACTTTAGTGTGGCAGACTGAGTACGTTTTACTGATTCCCACTAGTAATCTGCCTCTCCTCTCAACATGAAGGTGCAAAAGGGAGCCTTTTACTCCACGGAGCATCCCAAGACATCAAATATCTTGGTGATCTGCTTTATCCACGTCTCTGCCTTAAGTGGTTCTGGCTTTCCCACAAACTCTGGTGGTCCCAGCTCCTTGAACTGCTTAGCGGTGACCATTCGTGAGTTGCCAGTGTTTCCACCTGCATTTTGGACATGAGTCTCTCTCGCTTAATGTTACATGAATTGTAGAAAGCCTCTGAACATTCCGTCGTTCATTATTTGGTCGGTGTTGTTGTTCACCTGAGGATTATTGCCTTCTTGATGCACATTATCCTGGGTATTGATCGTTGGTAACTCAACAGTCTCATGTGCTCCATTGCTTATCTTAACATTCTCGGATGTCATTTTCAAATACTGCCACAAAATAAGGGTTAATTACATATTATCCTTATATTCTGACCGACCAATTAAATAACAAATAAGCTTAGGTAGGTTATACTGGCGAAAGATTTACCCATCTCTCCCCCTAGTTCTAGTCTCACATCTTAGCCAAGGATCATATCCCTAAGATTTGATACCAAATGTGATGCCCCAAAAATAGGTATACATCACCCATTCTGAGTCTCCAAATACATGGTACAGAAATCAAATATAAATCTTTTTATACAATACGACAAAACGTAGCTGAGAGTTTTTACACGAATATTATCTAATAGACAGTATTCAAACTCAAAAATGAGTCCTCATTACAATTATTATCATACTATTTTATAAAATAGTGAGGACTACTATAGTCACCATCTCGGACCATCACTCCGTTCCTCGACTAGTCCCGGCTACGTTCTCATTTCCTGAAGAGAACAACGAAAGCAAAAGGGTGAGCTCAACTAGCCCAGTAAGAAATATTATGACTAAGATAATGCAAAATAAATTATCGTTAGCCTTCAACAGTGTTAAACTGATAAAATACAATAAACATCAAGTTTAACTGCAGCGGAACAAGCAATCCATTAGAAGAGTCAAGTAGAGCATGCTATCTACTATCTTCTATGATTTAAAAAGTTTATCATCAATTTTATCGCTGAGACTTAGCTTAATAAATAATCCACATAATCGAATCATCCCTGCACTACGGCTTAGGATATTCATTAGTATCACGTCCACGAATTATCCATGCACTACAGGCCAAGGATATTCGTGTAATTATCAATGGTCATGATCATACCAGTAACTGTCTATCAATGCACTACGGGTTAATGAGGACTTTTATCATATCATTTGTAATATTACGGGTCATGATTATACCGAATGATCCCTGATAATAATCATACCAATCAACAGTTCATCTATGCACGTAAGCAAAAGATGACTTTCATCACAATATAAGCATGGGGATGATGACAATGATATAAGAATTCAATTAAAAAAATAGAGGATAAATTTTTAAAGATTTATAATTTAATTTATCCAGAATTCAATAATGTCCAAATTGTCAACATGATACTGCTTTGTGGAGTAAAATTCAAGAATAATATTGTATCAAAAATGATTTGGACAACAAAGAAATCAATTTTTGTCATGAATAGTTTTCTGGGTGAATTGTACCCGATGAGTGCATATTATTCATTTATTTTGATTCCTTTATGTTTAGTTTTATTGTATGTTTCATGTGTATATGATCTTATTAAGGTGTTTAATGATTTCAGGAAGAATTGGAGCTGAAATGAGGAAAAAGGGAAAATTGCAGGGTATTTAACATTAAGTTGGATGCATGGTCTTGGCTTGAGACATGGATTTTATTGTAGAGCTCTTCCTTAGCTTTTCGGAACATCTTGAGTCGTCCCAATCGTAGTTCATATGAAACAGTTATGATTTTTTTACCAGACGGAAGTTGAACCTCAAAGTTTTGAAGTTGCAATTTGCATAGCAGTCACTTGGAGCCTGATTTCTACCTTGATACAGCCAGAATCTATCAAATCTCAAAGAATGAAAGTTGTAGATCTCGTCGATATCTTCGTTTTGATAGGTATCAGGCCCTGTAACTCCTCTTGGATCAAAAGTTATGCTCATTTTACCAAAGGACGTCGCAGTAGGAAATGAAAATTCGCCCCAACGAATTTGAGCGGGAAAATTGGAAAATCTTGGATTTTTGGAAAGTTTCTAAATGCAAATTTTGGCAGACTTCAACATGGAATTGGATTGATATTTCTATTAGCTTTAGGATTTCCTTTAGATAAATATTTATTTCCAAATTAGATTTTATTTCTTTATGGAAACTAATTATGATTTGTAATTCCTTTTAGGATTTGGATTTCTACTTCCTATAGGATTTAGAACTTTGTCTAGCATTATAAATAGAGGATGAGAGTCAGGGTTTTATTCATTCAACTATCAACTATCATCTATTTGAGTGTAGACTCAAGAGCATGTCAGGCTAATTCTTTTCATTCGGTTCTAAAGGGAGGTGAATCCTTGTTACAAGTAATTGATTAATTGAGTATTATTATTTATTCCTTCTTGTGTGAATTTTTTTTGATAATCTATTTTCATTGATTGCATTCTAATTGATCTAATTGATTTAATATGGCCAATTGAGTTAATTTGATCATTATCATATGCTAGATTAAGATTGGTATTACGTGTAATTGATAGCTGTCTTCATCATAAGTAGCAACTTGGTAATACTTATTATGGGAAAACATTTGTGTATTGCTAAGAATATCAGAAAATAAGTTAAACAAATCGAGCTTATGTGTTTGTTGCTTGGATTAGCCTAATTCTCTATTTTTTAATGCTTCCATCATATTAAATCTAGAGAGCTTATTCTAGGTTGTATGCTAGTTAGAATCTGGTGGAGAGCTTATTTCATATAGTGATAATCTAAGGAGAATTTTGGATAGCAGAGCTTATTGTTATCTAGGGCTAATAGTTTCATTGAAGGAAAAATAATAATAACTTAATTAATTGATTATTGTACTTGGTGAAACTGAACTGCAGAACTGAAGTTTTTACATCTTTGATTAATATTATCATTTAATTTTGTTTTTCTCAGTTTAAAAATAATTTTCAAAAATTCCCCCATCTTTATTTTTTGTCAAAATAATAGAATAAATATAAAACAAATCACTCTCTGTGGGATCAATCCTTGCTTACTACTGTGCTAATTATTTAAATTTATAAAGTAAAAGTGAGGTTAATTCAGGAGTGTAAACGACAGCTCCCAAATTTTGGTGCCGTTGCCGGGGAGTGTTATTTGTTTTTGTTTATTCTTTGTTTTCGTTTATTTTTATTATTTTTTTTTGTTTTTGTTTTATGACTCAATCCTCTAACTTTGTTGACTTAAATTTTGATCAAGAGATAGAGAAAATTGCAGATACAAAAGAAGTTCTTGTTCCATCACTTGAAGTGGAAGAGATGGCGGTGACACATAATAACAGAACTTTGAAAGAACTGGCTACTCCTGATCTGACTCAACCATCTTTTTGTATTGAGTATTCTACTTTAGATGTTGCTTTGGAACATAACTCTAGACTAATTCGTCTTTTGCCTACTTTTCGTGGTCTTACAAGTGAAAATCCATATAAGCATCTAAAGGAGTTCCATGTGGTGTGTTCCACGATGAAAGCACAAGGAGTGGCAGAGGAGCAGATCAAGCTTAGACTTTTTCCATTCTTATTAGTAGATTTGGCTAAAGACTGGTTATACTATCTACCTTCAGGATCAATACGATCATGGACTGATATACAAAGGTTATTCTTGGAGAGGTATTTTCCTGCATCAAAAGTTATCGACAAAAGAAAGGAGATATTGGAATCAGGTAGTTCAATGGAGAGAATCTGTATCAGTATTGGGAAAGGTTCAAGAAGTTGTGTTCCAGCTGTCCACCTCATGGAATTGATGAACATTACTTGATCCAGTACTTCTATGAGGGGTTGCTACAAATGGAAAGAAGCATGACTGATGCAGCACGTGGAGGAGCACTAGTAGACAAGACTACAGAAGCGGCAAGAAACTTAATTGCAAACATGGCAGTTAACTTACAACAGTATGGAACTAAGATGGATCACACACCACCAAGGGTAAATGGGGTAAGCACGAGAGACTTGGAGAAGCAGATTTATGATTTAACTGCTTTGGTTCGACAAATGGCTGCAAGAAATACGTAAGGTATTCAACAAGCTCAACCTCAGTACCACATAGAAAACCAAGAAGTACTTGTCAATTCTAGGACATCTATGGAGGATATGTTCAAGGCATTCATGAACCAAACACAACATTTCATGAGTCATACACAACAATTCCAGTAGGAGACAAGAACTTCTCTTCAAGATCTGAGGGACCAAGTTAGTCAACTTGCAACCACAGTAGGAAGGTCACTTTCTTAAACTGTTGAAAATATAAGTGCCATAACATTGAGATGTGGTGCAGAGGATCAGCAGCAAGAAAAGTCAATACAAAGCAAGTCCAACAATAGTGAAATAGGCAGTAGTGATGTACTTAAACACAAATTTCCACCTCTTTCAGCTTATGAACCGAAACTACCTTTTCCCCAAGTTCTAACAAGGAATTATAAAGTTGGAAAGAATTCAACGTGGTATACAGAGTCTAATGAAAAATTCCTGGAAGAAATGGCAAATAGGGAACAAGAACTTAAAAATGATAAGGAGTTTACTAGTGGAAACTAGTTAGAAGTGCTTGAGGCTACTACTGAATTTGAAGAAGAAATCAAGTATTCAAAGTCTGAAAAGGATGAACAAGAGGAAGAGGAGAACAATTGATAAGTTTTGCAGGGGAACAAGAACTTTACAAAGAGGATATAAGTGATACATCGGTGCTAACAATAAAAACAGACTTGTATAGCTCGCTCTACTATGGAGTCTGAGTTTATTGCCTTAGAGAAGGCAGGTTCTGAAGCAGAGTGGCTCAGAAATCTTTTGGAAAATATTCCTTTGTGGACGAGACCAGTTCCATCTGTGTCTCTACATTGTGATTACCAAGTTGCTATTGGCAGAGCTAAAAATAAGAGCTACAATGGCAAGAGTAGGCATATACGCCTAAGACATAATATTATGAGATAGTTGTTATGTGATGGGATTATATCCCTTAATTTTGTTAGGTCAGAGTTAAATCTTGCGGATCCTCTGACAAAGCCACTAAGCAAGAGGCTAGTGATCAATACTTTGAGGGGGATATGACTTCTGTCTATTATAGAAATCAACAGTGATGGTAACCCAACCTATATGAATGGTAATCCCACGAAGTAGGTTCATATGGGTAACAATAAGTCATTGGTTGATTGGTTGAGACACTATCAATTTTATACATATTTGAGTTCGTCCCTATGGTGTAGGATAGTGTAATTTTACAATGTTAGAGGTTGAGTTTTATAGTCTTAATGTTTTTCATAGTCCTGTTGGGTGATGCGTTTAACTATAGAACAAATTTGATGGAAACACCTATATAAGTGTAGAGGTGGGGCCGCCTCTTATGAAAATAAGACAAGTTTTCTAGAGCGCTCATGAATTCTAGGTATGACACAAGGATAAAATGCGCCAAATCGCGTAGAATAACTTCTATTAAAGTTTTTAGTGTGAGTAATATGATTACTGATTCATAATAAGGGAGAATGTTCATAGAAATTTTTATTTCACCAAATTCCTGTGAATCAAGTCTTATTTACTCTATACATTGGTTCATAGTCCAAAAGACACCAGTGTTAACGCGCTGCATTCTTATCACTAAAAAAAAACTGGGGCATTGGCGACGGGCACATTACCGACAGCAAACTCCCCGTCGCGAATAAGGTCATTGACGACGGGCTAGCCGTCGTAAATGGAGACCGTCGGTAATGAACCTATTATTTGGCGCCAGACTTTCCCGGTGGAGGGAAAACTCATTGGCGACGACACTAATGGTATTAGCGACGGGGTCGCCGTCGGGAATAACTTAATATCGACGGGTTCATTAACGACATACACACCGTCGAGAATGAGTTTTATATTTTAAACCTTGGTTCGACGGCAACGAGCATATTTTTTCCTTCCCTCTTAATTTTCTCCTTCCCTTGCATTTTGGCCATTTCCCCCAATTAATTCTAAGCTAGCATATCTCAATTATTTCTCAGGTAGCTCAATCGTTTTATCCAATAGAATCTCGTTCATCAATTTCGCCCAAGTTAATCGCTGGTTCCAAGCCCAGTTCGCCGGCTGCCACCAGTTCGCCGCCACCTGTGCACCGCCCAGTTCTTCATTTCGCCCCCATTTCGCCCTTTATTGATTCTACAGTTGTTCTACACTTTATTTTGGTAAATTTTTAAATTTTATTCAACACTTCATTTTATTCTATAGTTGTTATCATTTGTGCTTCTAGCTTTGGTTTGGTAGATGTTAATGATCTCCAAGGACTAACATAGAGGTGGTTTTTAGGGTTACGTTTTGTGTTGATGCATGTTTGCATAATTATATATAGCTAAATTTCTTCCATATTTTCCTTGTAATTTGAAAGGTCATGGCTTTGTTTGCATACTTGTTTCTATTTTGAAAATATCCTGGTTATATAAAATTCAATACTAGGCATATGTTGGCTAATCACCAATTGTGGTCCGTGGCAATTGTTGCTTTCTTTTTTGAGAAACCATGTGTGAGTGAGTGAGTGAGGGTGAAAGTGAGAGTGAGGTGAGAGAATAAAGAAAAAATTTGAATACTAGACAATATTTTGACGAGGAATCCTTGTATGTTATTGTAATAAAGGAAATTAAATAAAGTGACCATGGTCCATGGTCAATGGGTAATTAAATAATTTCATGTATTATATATATATATATATATATATATATATATATATATATATATATATATATATATATATATATATATTGCTTATGAAGTGATAGGCAGTTCCTTTTTTTTGCTTATTTAATGGACTTCAAAACAAAATTTCCAGCTAATATTAATTCTTTATCTGTTATATTGGTGTCAGTAATGTGAATCCACTAATGTAGGTGGTTATCCACTCTGCAATATCTTGAAAAGTTTTAAAAAAATAGAAAGAAAGACGAAGTTTCTTGTTTGTCAAATTTATTTTGCTTCACATTGTTAGCATTAATGGTTTGAAAGCTTTCACATGCACATATATTTATATAGAATAATCCTTATACTTTCACATGCACATATATTTTCATATAGTTTAGGAACCTTAGAAACCCGTTTGAGATTCACTTAGTAGGAGTGAATTTCAAATAGTCCCCGTTTTGGGACTGTTCTTGTATGTTTCGATCTCACTTAGATCGGTGTTAACGACTTGAGCACGACTTTATATTTTTTGAATTTTCGATCAATATATATCTCTTGATGTTCTTCGGGTGCATATGTAGACTACGATGTGTTAGTCTATTTCGTGTACTTGAAGACCATGGGGAGGTGCTGCCCAAATTTTTGAAAAATTTAAAGATGTGTTCAAGTTGTTGGCATCAATGAGGCGACACATCCGGGAATGGGATAGAAGCCTGACTCGTTAGAGTGGGAGATGAAGTTAGGAAACTCATAATGTGACGCCTCCAAAATAGGTATACATCACCTATCTTGAGTCGCCAAATACATGGTACAAAATTCAAATACAACTTAATTATACAACAGTCGTATAAAATACGACAAAACATAATCTAAGAGTTTTAATAAGAATATTGGCATCTAGACAATATCCACCCTCAATGGAGTCCTCATTACATTTATTGTCACACTATTTTATAGAATAGTGAGGACTACTAAAACAACCATCTGGACCGTCAATCTGTTCCCCGACTCGTCCCAGCTATATTCTCATTTCCTGAAGAGAACATTGAAAGAAAGGGTGAGCTCAACTAGCCTAGTAAGAAATATTATGACTAAGATAATGCAGAATAAATTATCCTTAGCCTTCAACAGTATAACAACTGATAACATATAATAGACAACAAGTTTTAGATCAACAACTGCAGCGGAATAAACAATCCATTAGAAGAATCAAGTAGAGCCTAAAATCTACTATCTTCTATGATTTAAACAGTTTTTCATCAACTTTATCGCTGAGACTCAGCTTAATAAATAAAATCGAATTATCCCTGCATCACGGCCAAGGATATTCATATAATCATCTATGGTCATGATTATACCGAATAATCCCTGGTCATAATCATACTAACAATTGTCCATCAATGAAATACAGGCCAATGAGAACTTTCATCACATCATTCGTCACATTACGGTCATGATTATACCGAATAATCTCTGGTCATAATCATACAAAGTCCATCTATGCACGTAAGCCAAAGATGACTTTCATCACAATATAAGCATGAGGATGATGACAATGACATAATAATTCAATAAAACAAGTTCAAGATAAATTTTAAAGATTTATAATTTAATTTTATCCAGAAATCAATAATGTCCAAATTGTCAAGAATGCTCAAAAGAATATTTCCATGAAAAGATACTGGATGAAGCACAAATATCCAGGATATTCTACTAATTTCATGGAATATAGAAGCCAAAACTTTAACCAACTGAGTATAATAGAATATATGAAACTATAAATGGATTTTTTCCCGCCATGCGGTAATCCACGTAGACAGATTATTTTCACAATTTAATAAAGAATGAATACGAAGGATCATTCACTATGCATGCGGTAGTCCAGATAGACAGGTTATTCCAACAGAATAATAAAGAATGGAATAACAGAAGAATTCACCATGCATGCAGTAGCCTGCGTAGACAGGTTATTCCAACAGAATAATAAAGAATGGAATAACAAAAGAATTCACCAGGCATGCGATAGACCGCACAGACAGGTTATTCCAACAGAATAATAAAGAATAGAATAACAAAAGAATTCACCAAGCATGCGATAGACCGCACAGACAGGTTATTCCAATAGAATAATAAAGAATGGAATAACAGAAGAATTCACAAGGCATTCGATAGACCGCACAGACAGGTTATTCCAACAGAATAATAAAGAATAGAATAACAACCCTTAAGAGTATTGAAAGAAAATAGCTCTCTTCATGAATACGAAAGAAATAATACCCCTTACCTTAGAAGAAACTGGATACTGGAATAGTGAGGTAGCAGACTTCTCTTCTTCTTTCTCTGTATAATTTCTCTCTATAATAATTGCTCTTGTGAGACTTAGTGAATTGGTGAGAATGAAAGAAGAATGAGCTTCTATTTATAGGAAAATATAGCTTCGATAATTGCACGTTTTGGGGCTCAAAATATTGCAATATAATACCTTCCTCTTTTTCTTTATTTTTAATTTAGTCCTGCAAGTATTATCAAACTTGCACCACCAATCCTAATAGTAAATAATGTGAATTAATAGTTCATTTATGTGACTTAATAGTATAATCATGTGAAAAAACTAATGACAATATAGTACATTCATCTATATCTCTATTTTTAATTTAGTCATACAAGTATTATCAATCTTGCACCAACTGTCATAATAGTAAATCATGTGAATCAATAGTACACACATGTGAACACATAATTATAAGCATGTAAATTAATAGCAATTAATTGCTCATTTATCCGGTGAATTACCCAATTGGTCAATATAACCTCCAGACATTAATTATTATCAAAATAAATATCGATTTCCACTAACACTAATAATTCCCACACAATGGAACTATCAATTTCATCTTTAATCAACACGAACTTATTCATCATTAATATTATAACTTACAATATTTAACAACCAGGTCGTTCCCAGGAAAGAGGGGGCTTTCCGATAAGGATTTCTCCTTATTGGCGCGCAATTAGGTGACCAAACCTCTCCTTAACAGAACTTCTAGACATTGTCAATATTGTAAATAATAATATGAATAACTTTGTCGTCTCAATTATTGATTTAATAATATAAAATATTATGCAAATGATACTGTGACAATAATTGAATCAATAATATGAGAGATATTATGCAGCAATTACTATAGCAATAATTGAGTATAACTGAGTGACTTCTCACGTAAGCATCAATAATCAATACCGTGTGCTACTATACAACCACGCGTATTACTGTACTTTTACCACTGGGTAGTTCAACAGTTTAACGGTAAAACTTTAGCCGTTATTTTTATAAAAAGATAATTCTGTCGTTTTCTAACTATGACAATACTTTCGTTGTGGGGTCCACCAATGATTGTGTCATCGTACGAAAATTTCCTGTTCAAACGAATATTCCCCGACCAATCAAATATTATATAACCACTTACTTACTTTGCAAAATTTATAAATAATACCCACAGCTATAACATTATATCAAATCCACACCATAATATTCAAAAATGTATTTTGAGTTATTCATAAAAGTTGGGGTCTTACAACATCCCCTTCTTATAAAATTTCGTCCTCGAAATTAGGGTGCATACCTGGTATGTCGAAGATGTGAGGATACCTTGACTTCATTTCAGATTCTAGCTCCTAGACAGTTTTTGCCGATTGAACATCGTTATCGACGGATGAGTAGACAATTCAATCGAAAAATAGAGAAACATCAAGTACCTGGCCGTCTTTCTGGGTTAGCAGTGTTGAGTTAGAGCGAGCTAATGGTTACGGCAAGGTTCACAACTGGACATACAGATCCATGTTCTTTGACCTGCCTTATTGGGCAACACTCTGCATCTGTCATTGTTTAGATCCGATGCATACTGAGAAGAACATATTTGATAACATCTTTTATACTGTCCTAGATGCCAGTGGTAGAACAAAGGACAACAACAAGTCGAGGCTTGATTTGGTAGAAATGAACATTAGGGAATTATCTGACGACTTCTGATGACTTCTTCAGGCGGATCATAGAGGGGTGTATGGCGAGCAGTGTCGTGCAGTCAGGTGCACCACCACGCGAGCGAGTCTACCAGCTTGCTCAGGAGGTTATCCACGGCTCCATAGATCCTACAGCTGCCGTTGACGACCTCATGGGTGTAGTCCGGGAGGAGGCCATCCGTGTATGTACAGTTGTCTTTGCCAACATCTTTCCTCCACATATTCGACAGGTAAAACTTATTATTGATGTATTTCCTTATTTGTAATTATATTGCTTATATAAACTGTCAAATAACTAGTTAACATGCAAACACAGGCATATGGTAGTAGTAGTTGTATATATTTAGATAGGCATATGGTAGTAGTAGTGGTATATATTTAGCATTGATTACTGTGTTTTTTGTATGCACGCATGAGAGTTACATGATTACAAAGATATATAGATCGCACACTTGGTTGATATATATATATATATATATATATATATATATATATATATATATATATATATTGGTGTGGGTAAAGTTCATCATTAGTAATTAGCTAGTTAGACTGTACAAAACACCATGACGACAATAGCATCGCGTATACAATAGACACGCGTTACAACTGACGGGACTCAATTCCGATATACGGAGCCCGAGTTCGAGCCTCATATGCCTAACTTGGGAAAACTTAGAGTAATAGTTGAAAAAGAGACCAAAACTCGCTTCGGTCATCCAAATGACACGCAAACATAGGTAATAGCACCGCGTAGGCAATAGACACGCGTTACAACTGACGGGACTCGATTCCGATATACGGATCCCAAGTTCGAGTCTCATCCGCCTAACTTGAGAAAACTTAGGAAAATAGTCGAAAAAGAGACCCAAACCCGCCCCAGTCGTCGAAACGACACACAAACATAGACAACAGCACTACGTAGGCAAAAGACACGTGTTACAACTGACGGGACTGGATTCCGATACATGGAGCCCGAGTTCGAGCCCCGTACGCCTAACTTGAGAAAACGTAGAGTAATAGTCAAAAAAGAGACCAAAACCCACCTCGGTCGTCTAAACGACACGCAAACATAGGCAATAGCACCACATAGGCAATAGACAAGCTTTACATTAGACGGGACTCGATTCCAATATACAGAGCTCGAGTTCGAGTCCTGTTGATAAGTGGGATTTATACCTACTTATTGAATATCAATTCACGCGAACTATGCCCATTTTACGTACATTTTAGTGTGTTTTTAGTGCATTTCATGTTATTTTGCATTGCATTTACTTAAAACTCCTTTTGGTGAAAAAGTGCAGGAAACAAACTAATTTGGTGGAATTAGAAGGCACGAGGCGAATTGCTCTTTTGAGACATAGTGAATTGGTGAGAATGAAAGAAGAATGAGCTTCTATTTATAGGAAAATATAGTTTCGATAATTGCACGGTTTGGGGCTCGAAATATTACAATATAATACCTTCCTCTTTTTCTTCATTTTTAATTTAGTCCTGCAAATATTATCAAACTTGCACCACCCCCCCTAATAGTAAATAATGTGTATTAATAGTTCATTATTGTGACTTAATAGTATAATCATGTAAAAAAACTAATTACAGTATAGTGCCTTCATCTATACCTCTATTTTTAATTTAGTCATGCAAGTATTATCAATCTTGCACCAACTCCCCTAATAGTAAATCATGTAAATCAATAGTACACACATGTGAACACATAGTTATAAGCATGTGAATTAATAACAATTAATTGGTCATTTATCCGATGAATTACCCGATTGGTCAATATAACCTCCAGACATTAATTATTATCGAAATAAATGTCGATTTTCACTAACACTAATAATTTCCACACAATGGAACTATCAATTTCATCTTTAATCAACACGAACTTATTCATCATTAATATTATGACTCACAATATTTAACAACCAGGTCGTTCCCAGGAAAGAGGGGACTTTTCGATAAGAATTTCTCCTTTTTGGCGCGCAATTAGGTGACCAAACCTCTCCTTGACAGAACTTTTAGACATTGTCAATATTGTAAATAATAATATAAATAACTTTGTCGTCTCAATTATTAATTTAATAATATAAAATATTATGCAGATGATACTGTGACAATAATTGAATCAATAATATGAGAGATATTATTCAGCAATTACTGTAGTAATAATTGAGTATAACTGAGTGACTTTTCACGTAAGCATCAATAATCAATACCGTATGCTACTATGCAACCACGCGTATTACTGTACTTTTACCACCTGGTAGTTCAACAGTTTAATAATAAAACTTTCGCCGTTATTTTTATAAAAAGATAATTATGTCATTTTTTAACTACGATAATACTTTCGTTGTGGGGTCCACTAATGATTGTGCCGTCGTACGAATATTTCCTGTTCAAACGAATATTCTCCGACCAATCGAATATTATATAACCACTTGCTTACTTTGGAAAATTTGTAAATAATACCCACAGCTATGAAATTATATCAAATCCACACCATAATATTCAAAAATATATTTTGAGAAAAATTAATCTTTATTCATAAAAGTTGGGGTCTTATAACCTCCCCTTCTTATGAAATTTCATCCTCAAAATTAGGGTGCGTATCTGGTATGTCGAAGAGGTGAGGATACCTTGGCTTCATGTCAGATTCTAACTCCCAGGTCATTTCCTCAATATCATGGTTTCTCAACAAAACTTTGACTTGAGGTATAACCTTGGAGCGTAGAGTATGATCCGTCTTATCCAAGATTTTAACAGGTACCTCTTCATACGTTAAATATTCTGCTATCTCGTCCGGTTCTAATTCAATAATGTGGTTCGGGTCTTTCACATATTTACTTAACATGGATATGTGAAAAATGTTATGAACACGAGACATACTTGGCGGTAAGATGAGTCTATAGGCCACAGTTCCTACACGATCGAGGATGAAAAATGGGCCAATGAATCGAGGATTGAGCTTTCCTCTCTTTTCAAATCTCGTAACTCCTTTCCATGGAGCAACACGTAACAACACATGATCTCCAATATTGAATTTCACGTCCTTTCGATGAAGATCAACATAACTCTTTTGTTGATCTTGTGAGGTTTTTATACATTGTTGGATCGTTTGAATCTTTTTCGTAGTCATACGTACCAACTCCAGTCCCAACAACGCTGCTTCACCCACCTCATCCCAGCATACTGGAGAACAACACTTTCTTCCATACAACGCCTCAAATGGAGCCATGCCAATACTTGCTTGATAACTATTATTGTAGGAAAACTCCACCAATGGTAAGAACTTGTCCCAACTTCCTTTGAAGTCAAGGACACATAGTCTTAATAAATCTTCAAGAGTTTGAATAGTCTTTTCCGACTGCTCGTCCGTTTGAGGATGATATGCTGAACTAAATCGTAAATCCGTGCCCATAGCTTTTTGCAAACTAACCCAAAATCTTGATGTCAATCTTGGGTCTCGATCAGAAACTATGGATACTAGCATATAATGCAATCTTACAATCTCGTTTATGTACATACGAGCAAGATGTTCAAGTGTATAAGTTATTCGTATCAGTAAGAAATGAGCAGACATGGTCAATCTATCAACAATACCCAAATCGCATCTATGCCTGGAGAAACCTTGGGAAAACCAGTAACGAAATTCATGGTAATGTGCTCCCACTTCCATTCTGAAATTTCAAGTGGTTGCAATGGACCTTTTGGCACTTGATACTCTGCCTTGACTCGTTGACAAGCTAGACACCTTGAGATAAACCCCGCTATCTCTCTCTTCATATTGCTCGACCAAAATGTATGTCTAAGATCATGATATATTTTGGTACTCCCAGGATGGATTACAAATGTTGTGTTATGCGTCTCCATCATGATTTTATACTTTAAGTCAGAATCGTTAGGAACACAAAGTCTGGAGTTGACTCGAAGTATTCCTTCTTCATCGATTCTTGCTTCCGAAATAGCACATCAGCTCCAGGTCTGTAGCTTGAGCAGCTTTAACTTTATCGATTAAAGTCGGTTTTACTCGTATATTTGCCATCATCACATGGGTCCCTGGAGTCTTTAACTCTATCTCCATCCTTCGTAAGTCATACAAAATGGGCCTTTGCGTTAAAAATATTGCACTCGTACCCGCATATGATCTTCTACTCAATGCGTCAGCTACTACGTTCGCTTTTCCAAGATGGTATTGGATGGTATGATTATAATCTTTCAATAGCTCAAGCCATCATCATTCCCGCATGTTGAGTTCCTTTTTAGTGAAGAAATATTTGAGGCTCTTATGATCCGTATAGATCTCCGGCTTCTCTCCATACAGATAATGCCTCCAAATCTTAAGTGCAAAAACGACAGCTGCCAACTCTAGATCATGAGTAGGATAATTTCTATTATATATTCTTTGAGTTGTCGTGAGGCATAGGCTATAACTTTCCCATGTTACATGAGAACACATCCCAACCCTTTACCTGAAGCATCACCGTAGATAACAAATCCCTTCGAGCCAGATGGTATTGTCAAAACAGGTGTTGAAATGAGTTTCCTCTTGAGTTCTTGAAAATTCTTCTCACATTCCTCGCTCCAACTGAATTTTATATCTTTTCGAGTCAGCTGAGTTAATGGAGTAGCGATTCGAGAAAATCCTTCCACGAACCTCCGATAATAACCAGCTAAGCCGAGAAAGCTACGTACTTTGGTTACTGACTTAGGTTGCTCCCAGCTTTGAATTACTTCAATCTTTGCTGGGTCAACAGATATTCCATGATTTGATATCACGTGCCCAAGGAATGCTACTTCCTCAAGCCAGAACTCGCATTTCTTCAACTTGGCATATAACTTGTTTTCACGAAGCTTTTGGAGTATCAACCTCAAGTGTTGCTCATGATCTTCATGGGTTTTGGAGTAAATGAGGATATCATCAAAAAAGACGACCACAAAGTGATCCAAATATTCCTTGAATACTCAGTTTATCATATCCATGAAGGCAGCAAGAGCATTAGTCAATCCTAAAGATATGACTAGGAATTCGTAATGCCCGTACCGAGTTCTGAAAGCAGTCTTTGGAATGTCATCAGTTTTAGTCTTCAACTGATGATATCCAGAACGAAGATCAATCTTTGAAAAGAATTTGGCGCCTTGCAACTGGTAAAACAGATCATCAATGCGAGGCAACGGGTACCTATTTTTGATGGTGACATGATTCAACTCCCGATAATCAATACAAAGTCACATACTTCCATCTTTCTTCTTCATGAATAGAACAGGAGCACCCCAAGGAGACGTACTAGGTCAAATGAAACAGATGTCTAACAATTCCTGCAGTTGGGTTTTTAACTCCTGAAGTTTAATAGGAGCCATTCGATATGGGGCTTTGGAAATGGGTTTTGTACCGGGTTCAAGGTCGATACCAAACTCGATTTCACGCTCCGGGGGTAGGCCAGGAAGTTCTTCGGGGAATACGTCACAAAATTTATTAACAATAGAAATATCATTCAAATCTGACGTATTTTTGTTTAAATCTGTGACATGAGCTAAGAAAACTTGACATCGTTTTTTAATAAACGAATAGCTTTATTGCTTGAGATGACCGTGATTGATTTTAATGGTTTGGTCGTTTGAATTAACATAATAGGTTGATTAGGAATATGAAAGCTAACAACCTTACGAAAATAATTAATTTTAGCATTATGAGTAGTTAACCAATCAATCCCTAGAATCACATCAAATGCAAGTATTTTTAAGGAGATAAGATCGATAGGTAACGTGCGGTTACCTATTTGAATTAAACAAGACTTATAAACAGTGGATGTGATGAAGGTTTCTCCCAACGGAGTTTCAACAGATAAATCAAAGTCTAATTTCTCCGGAGTCAAATTTAAACGTTGAGCGCAAGTAGGAGAAATAAAAGAATGGGTAGAACCGGTATCAAATAAAGTATAAACTTTGCTAGAGTTTATGATTAGCTTACCCGTGATCACCTCGTTCGGATATCTCACTTTTTGGGAGGTTACGACAAACGCTCTCCCTTGAACTACCTGTTTTGTCTTGTCTGGGACGGCCTTTGATGCCTCCATCCCAGCTGAACTTGACTTCGGTGCATGACAAAATCGGGCAAGGTGACCTTCTCTTTCGCAATTATAACACGCTTTGGATTACTGCGTACAGTTCAGACTGATATGTCCCACCCCTCCGTATTTGTAACATACGATTGGCTGTCGTTCCCCTTCCTTATCAACATGTGCTGGTGATGACGTCTTCCCATCATTGTTGAATCTCCTCTTCTTGAAATTTCCACTTCTATTATCTTAGCCATGATTACCACCGAAGTGGTTACCATTTCTGGCATGTTGATTCCCTCCACGTTTGTTGTCACCGCTTTGATGACTGCTACCACTGATATTATCATTTTTTCGGCTGCTCTCTCTTGGTTGAGTTAACTCGTTATCGCGCTCCAATAACTGAGCCCTATTTACAACATCTGAATACAAACATAGTTTGTGAGAAATTAAGTATTGACGTATCTCGGGTTTCAAACCTCTTAGAAACATCCGCGTCATTCTCTCCTCATTATCAACCAAGTAGGATGCAAACCGGGACAACTCAGCAAACTTAGCTTCGTACTGTGACACGGTCATATTGTTCTACTCCAGCTTGATGAACTTTACCTCCTTCATGTGACGAATACTTTCAGAAAAGTACTTGTCGTTGAACAATTCTTGGAATTTCTCCCAAGACATCTTCAGTGCGGTAGGTTGAGTACGCTTTATCGATTTCCACTAGTAATTTGCCTCTTCTCTCAACATAAAGGTGGAAAAGGGAACCTTTTGCTCTTCGGAGCATCCCAAAATATCAAATATCTTGGTGATCTATTTTATCCACGTCTCCGCCTTAAGTGGTTTTGACTCTCCAATAAACTCCGGTGGTCCCAGCTCCTTGAACTATTTAGGGGTGACTGTCAGAGAGTTGCCAGTGTTTCCACCTGCATTTTGAACAAGAGCTGCTCTCGCCTGATGTTGCATGAATTGCATAAAGCCTCTGAACATCCCATCGTTCATCATTTCATCGGTGTTATTGTTTACCTGAGGATTATTGTCTTCCTGTTGCACATTTTCCTGGGTATTGATCGTTGGTGACTCAACGGTCTCATGTGCTTAATTGCTTATCTTATCATTTTCGGATGCCATTTTCAAATACTGCCACAAAATAATGGTTAATTAACATATCACATATTATCCCTATACTCTGACCGACCAATTAAATACCAAATAAACTTAGGTAAATCATACTAGAGAAGGAATTTCTTGTCTCTCCCCTCCTAGTTCTTGTCTCACATCTCAGTCAGGGATCATATCCCTAAGCTTTGATACCAACTGTGATGCCCCCAAAATAAGTATACATCACCCATCTTGAGTCGCCAAATACATGGTACAAAATTTAAATACAACTTAATTATACAACAGTCATGTAAAATACGACAAAATATAATCTAAGAGTTTTAATAAGAATATTGTCATCTAGACAATATCCACCCTCAATGGAGTCCTCATTACATTTATTGTCACATTATTATATAGAATAGTGAGGACTACTAAAACAACCATCTGGACCGTCAATCCGTTCCCCGACTCGTCCTAGCTATATTCTCATTTCCTGAAGAGAACAGTGAATGAAAGGGTGAGCTCAACTAGCCCAGTAAGAAATATTATGACTAAGATAATGCATAATAAATTATCCTTAGCCTTCAACAGTATAACAACTGATAGCATATAATAGACAACAAGTTTTAGATCAACAACTGAAGCGGAATAAGCAATCCATTAGAAGAGTCAAGTAGAGCATAAAATCTACTATCTTCTATGATTTAAACAGTTTTTCATCAACTTTATCGCTGAGACTCAGCTTAATAAATAAAATTGAATCATCCCTGCATCACGGCCAAGGATATTCATGTAATCATCAATGGTCATGATTATACCGAATAATCCCTGGTCATAATCATACTAACAACTGTCCATCAATGAAATACATGCCAATGAGAACTTTCACTACATCATTCGTCACATTACGGTCATGATTATACCGAATAATCCCTGGTCATAATCATACAAAGTCCATCTATGCACGTAAGCCAAAGATGACTTTCATCACAATATAAGCATGAGGATAATGACAATGACATAATAATTCAATAAAACAAGTTCAAGATAAATTTTAAAGATTTATAATTTAATTTTATCCAGAAATCAATAATGTCCAAATTGTCAACATGATACTACTTTGTGGAGTAAAATTCAAGAATGCTCAGAAGAATATTTTCATGAAAAGATACTGGATGAAGCGCAAATATCCAGGATATTCTCCTAATTTCATGAAATATAGAAGAAAAAACTTTAACCAACTTAGTATAATAGAATATATGAAACTACAAATAGATTTTTTCCCGCCATGCGGTAATCCACGTAGACAGATTATTTTCACAATTTAATAAGGAATGAATACGAAGGATCATTCACTATACATGCGGTAGTCCACATAGACAGGTTATTCCAACAGAATAATAAAGAATGGAATAACAGAAGAATTCACCATGCATGCAGTAGCCCACGTAGACAGGTTATTCCAACAGAATAATAAAGAATGGAATAACAAAAGAATTCACCAGGCATGCGATAGACCGCACAGACAGGTTATTCCAACAGAATAATAAAGAATGGAATAACAAAAGAATTCACCAAGCATGCGATAGACCGCACAGACAGGTTATTCCAACAGAATAATAAAGAATGGAATAACAGAAGAATTCACAAGGCATGCGATAGACCACACAGACAGGTTATTCCAACAGAATAATAAAGAATAATATAACAACCCTTACGAGTATTGAAAGAAAATAGCTCTCTTCATGAATACGAAAGAAATAATACCACTTACCTTAGAAGAAACTGGATACTGGAATAGTGAGGTAGCAGACTTCTCTTCTTCTTTCTCTATATAATTTCTCTCTATAATAATTGCTCTTGTGAGACTTAGTGAATTGGTGAGAATGAAAGAAGAATGAGCTTCTATTTATAGGAAAATATAGTTTTGATAGTTGCACGGTTTGGGGATCAAAATATTACAATATAATACATTCCTCTTTTTCTTCATTTTTAATTTAGTCCTGCAAGTATTATCAAACTTGCACCACCTCCCCTAATAGTAAATAATGTGTATTAATAGTTCATTATTGTGACTTAATAGTATAATCATGTTAAAAAACTAATTACAGTATAGTGCCTTCATCTATACCTCCATTTTTAATTTAGTCATGCAAGTATTATCAATCTTGCACCAACTTCCCTAATAGTAAATCATGTGAATCAATAGTACACACATGTGAACACATGTTATAAGCATGTGAATTAATAGCAATTAATTGCTCATTTATCCGATGAATTACCCGATTGGTCAATATAACCTCCAGACATTAATTATTATCGAAATAAATGTTGATTTTCACCAACACTAATAATTTTCACACAATGGAACTATCAATTTCATCTTTAATCATCACGAACTTATTCATCATTAATATTATAACTCACAATATTTAACAACCAGGTCGTTCCCAAGAAAGAGGGAGCTTTCCGATAAGGATTTCTCCTTATTGGTGAGCAATTAGGTGACCAAATCTCTCCTTGACAGAACTTCTAGACATTGTCAATATTGTAAATAATAATATGAATAACTTTGTCGTCTCAATTATTGATTTAATAATATAAAATATTATGCAGATGATACTGTGACAATAATTGAATCAATAATATGAGAGATATTATGCAGCAATTACTGTAGTAATAATTGAGTATAATTGAGTGACTTCTCACGTAAACATTGATAATCAATACCGTATGCTACTATGCAACCACGCGTATTACTGTACTTTTACCACCGGGTAGTTCAACAGTTTAACGGTAAAACTTTAGCCGTTATTTTTATAAAAAGATAATTCTGTCGTTTTCTAACTACGACAATACTTTCGTTGTGGGGTCCACCAATGATTGTGTCATCGTACGAAAATTCCCTGTTCAAACGAATATTCTCCGACCAATCAAATATTATATAACCACTTACTTACTTTGCAAAATTTATAAATAATACCCACAGCTATAACATTATATCAAATCCACACCATAATATTCAAAAATGTATTTTGAGTTATTCATAAAAGTTGGGGTCTTACAACCTCCCCTTCTTATGAAATTTCGTCCTCGAAATTAGGGTGCGTACCTGGTATGTCGAAGAGATGAGGATACCTTGACTTCATATCAGATTCTAGCTCCTAGACAGTTTTTGCCGATTGAACATCGTTATCGACGGATGAGTAGACAATTCAATCGAAAAATAGAGAAACATCAAGTACCTGGCCGTCTTTCTGGGTTAGCAGTGTTGAGTTAGATTAGTCATTTGAAGTTTCCACCTCTAGGGAAGAATCACATATTAGAGCGAGCTAATGGTTACGGCAAGGTTCACAACTGGACACACAGATCCATGTTCTTTGACCTGCCTTATTGGGCCACACTCTGCATCCGTCATTGTTTAGATCCGATGCATACTGAGAAGAACATATTTGATAACATCTTTTATACTGTCCTAGATGCCAGTGGTAGAACAAAGGACAACAACAAGTCGAGGCTTGATTTGGTAGAAATGAACATTAGGGAATTATCTGACGACTTCTGAAGACTTCTTCAGGCGGAACATAGAGGGGTGTATGGCGAGCAGTGTCGTGCAATCAGGTGCACCACCACGCGAGCGAGTCTACCAGCTTGCTCAGGAGGTTATCCACGGCTCCATAGATCCTACAGCTGCCGTTGACGACCTCATGGGTGTAGTCCAGGAGGAGGCCATCCGTGTATGTACAGTTGTCTTTGCCAACATCTTTCCTCCACATATTCGACAGGTAAAACTTATTATTGATGTATTTCCTTATTTGTAATTATATTGCTTATATAAACTGTCAAATAACTAGTTAACATGCAAACACAGGCATATGGTAGTAGTAGTTGTATATATTTAGATAGGCATATGGTAGTAGTAGTGGTATATATTTAGCATTGATTACTGTGTTTTTTGTATGCACGTATGAGAGTTACATGATTACAAATATATATAGGTCGCACACTTGGTTGATATATATATATATATATATATATATATATATATATATATATATATATATATTGGTGTGGGTAAAGTTCATCATTAGTAATTAGCTAGTTAGACTGTACAAAACACCATGACGATAATAGCACCGCGTAGGCAATAGACACGTGTTACAACTGACGGGACTCGATTCCGATATACGGAGCCCGAGTTCGAGCCTCATATGCCTAACTTGAGAAAACTTAGAGTAATAGTTAAAAAAGAGACCAAAACTCGCTTCGGTCATCCAAATGACAAGCAAACATAGGCAATAGCACCGCGTAGGAAATAGACACGCGTTACAACTGACGGAACTCGATTCCGATATACGGATCCCAAGTTCGAGTCTCGTCCGCCTAACCTGAGAAAACTTAGGAAAATAGTCGAAAAAGAGACCCAAACCCGCCCCAGTCGTCGAAACGACACACAAACATAGACAACAGCACTACGTAGGCAAAAGACACTTGTTACAACTGACGGGACTGGATTCCGATATATGGAGCCCGAGTTCGAGCCCCGCACGCCTAACTTGAGAAAACGTAGAGTAATAGTCAAAAAAGAGACCAAAACCCATCTCGGTCGTCTAAACGACACGCAAACATAGGCAATAGCACCGCATAGGCAATAGACACGCTTTACATTAGACGGGACTCGATTCCAATATACGGAGCTCGAGTTCAAGTCCCGTTGATAAGTGGGATTTATACCTACTTATTGAATATCAATTCACGCGAACTATGCCCATTTCACGTACATTTTAGTATGTTTTTAGTGCATTTCATGTTATTTTGCATTGCATTTACTTAAAACTCCTTTTGGTGAAAAAGTGCAGGAAACAACCTAATTTGGTGGAATTAGAAGGCACGAGGCGAATTGACGCATGAAGCGAGGCACAAGCTGAGATATCCGTGGCATAAGGATCAAGTGGAGCAGAAGACTATGCGTGGATGGACAAAGGAAGGAGAAGTGGAACAGATTAGCTGCAGCAGCAGAACCAGGACTCAAAATTGTAGATGTCACGCAGCCGCGCGGCAGGACAAGCTTGGGGACGCGCGCCCGTGCGAGCACCCGGCTAGACAACATTACACATTGCAAGTCGCGCGCCCGCGCGATGATTTCAAAGGGGACTCGCGCGCCCGCGCGTGACATTGACTGCAGCTGCTGGCTTTATTTTAAATTAGAAATTGGAAGCGTAACTGAGGTAGGGGGTTCAACTAGGGATTATATATATGAGACGTATATCAGTTGTAAAGGGATTCCACCCCTTGGGGGATAAAGCCACTATTGTTTTCTTTCTTTTTTGAATAAGTATATTAGAGTAGATTAGAACCCTAGATTAGATTAGAGTTGAAGATTGAAGCAATCGAAGAGCATTGGAAATTTAGAATTGGAGCAAGAGGAGAATCTCAGATTTGCATTCCTAATTCACTAACTTCTCCTTACTTCTATCTTTATTTCTCAATGTATAATCATTTGTGGATTATGGATTTTGATTCTATGATGAGTTAAACTCTATTTTGAGATTACAATGGATTATATGGATTAGTTTAATCTGATATATTTCATTGTTAACCTTATTGATTGCTATGTGATTGTCTATTAAGATTCATGTTTATTTGCATAGTTGATTGGCCATCAATTACTGTGATAACCCATATGAACTTGAAAGATGAAGTATGAGTTTAGATCCGATCTTGATAGCTTGTGATTGCATATTCTGCATTATGATGGAATGTATGATTTGTGCTTAGGATAGACATATACCGAAGCATCACTCGTAGGCAATTGAGAACTTGGGCTTAAACCCTAATTATTTGTAAATCACATAGACATATAGTGGTTTAGGTAATGTGGGTGTTCATGTGTATTCTATCAATTGTGGATTATATGTGATATGGGTATGGTACATTGAAAGATGGCTATACTTTACTTTAGTGTTCTCGACTAACAAACCGGTACAATTAGTTTGACGTAACATGAAGTGTATGGATTTGAAAGAGTCAATAGATAAAATTGTGATCTCAGGTCTTCATTATCTAGTCTCACCCTAGGAATAGTTACGTGTATTTAATTTAATAGTTTAAATATAAAATATAAAATCATTCGTCTAAATAAGACTGAGATGGTTATGGGTTAATGCTTGGTGAACTTTATTAGTTAATTCCTCGTGGGAACGATACCTTACTTACTCTTTATTACTTGTTGACCACGTATACTTGCGTGTTGTACGTAACTAGAAATTACCCAACACCCATCCGCTTAACTTGAGAAAACTTAGGAAAATAGTCGAAAAACAGACCAAAACCCGCCCCGGTCGTCGAAACAACACGCAAACATAAACAATAGTACCACGTAGGCAATAGACACGCGTTACAACTGACGGGACTCGATTCCGATATACGGAGCCCTAGTTTGAGCTACGTACGCCTAACTTGAGAAAACTTAGAGTAAAAGTCAAAAAAGAGACCAAAACCCACCTCGGTAGTCCAAACGGCACGCAAACACAGGCAATAGCACCGCATATGCAATAGACATGCGTTACAACTGACAGAACTCGATTCCAATATGCGGAGCCTGAGTTCGAGTTCCGTTCGCCTAACTTGAGAAAACTTAGGAAAATAGTCAAAAAAGAGACCAAAACCCGCCCCGATTGTTGAAACGACACGCAAACATAGACAATAGAACCGTGTAGGCAATAGACACACGTTATAACTGACAGGACTTGATTCCGATATATGGGGCCCGAGTTCGAGCCCCGTACACCTAACTTGAGAAAACTTATAGTAATAGTCGAAAAAGAGACCAAAACCTACCTCGGTCGTCCAAACGACACACAAACATAGGCAATAACACCGCATAGGCAATAGACATGTGTTATAACTAACAGGACTCGATTCCGATATACGAAGCCTGAGTACGAGTATCGTCCGCCTAACTTGAGAAAACTTAGGAAAATAGTCGAAAAAGAGACCAAAACCCGCCCCGGTCGTCCGAATGACATGCAAACACAAGCAATAACATCGCATAGGCAATAGACATGTGTTACAACTGACGAGACTCGATTTCGATATACGGAGCCCGAGTTCAAGTCCCGTCCGCCTAACTTAAAGAACACAAACTAAAATAATGTATATATGTTTTCATTTTGACTTTGTTATTAATATTTTAATTTTGTAGGGTCTTGTTGATGAGACTCGTGGAGGTGGAGGCACTGGTGATGACCGCTGAGCTGATGACGAGCAGCCTCCTCCAGTACAGGGCGATGACCGTCGAGTTGATAACGAGCAGCCTCCTCCAGTACATGGTGATGACCGATGAGTCGATGACGAGGAGACAGACAACGGGTTGTAGTTAGTCCGGACTGGAATCGGACTATATATATATATATATATATATATATATATATATATATATATATATTCCTTACAGCAGATATTGTGAATATATATTAGTTAGACACACACATATAGTCTATATATATATAGTGTCATTGCCGCTTACTTTTATATATATAGTCTACTACTGTACTTTCGTGTGTGTATGTGTGTGTATATATATATATATATATATATATATATATATATATCAGCTTTCTCACACATATATTATATACATAAAATATTTTTATATATATGTGGTACTTTTTTGTGTTTAAGTAAGGAAAATTAAAAGTTTTTTCTGGGTCATTCAACTATTTCAAGTGCTGATTAGTTGGGTGAAGAGCCATTGAATCCTGGAGTAGGATTTTGTCAATAACCTTAGCACCAAGAATAGTTCTCTGAGGGGCGAAATTTCTACTTAAGGACAGTGCACTGCACGCCTCCGCTCAAATATATTCGCTATAAATCGATAAGTTATTCTTTAGCCTCTCTTTATTTTATATTTGAATCCTATATTTTATTTGTGGTTTCCTACACCTGCTTGGCCAAGGTGGTGGATTGCTCCCACATCATATAAAGTTAGCATGTATAACATTTTATTTCTAGTGCTTGAAAAATTAAATGTACCACATCACTTACAAAGTCAAATTTTAATATTTTCTTAATACTAAAATAGAATTGTCTTTTAAGTCATAAAAACTAATCATTAGAAACCTTTTAAACATAATTTCGGGAATATGACTGAAAAGATCATACGAAACTATAGATTATTTAAATTATTCAACATCATTATTAAAATTGTGTAATAACAAGTATATTTTTCAACATTAGAATTTACTCATTTCTCATAACTCTAAAGTCATTGACACATCAAAAATTTATATGCTTTCAGAATTTTGCACTTTTTTATATTTCTTAAAATTCAAAAGATGAACATTTAGTGATGTATCTATGCTTAGGGCAGTTGTAAGACCCCGACTTTTTATGAATAAGATTTGATTTTCTTTATATATTTTCTTCTAAATAGTAAGGTGATAATTTAATAAATGATATAATTATGGGTGATATTTGAAAATTTGGCAAAGTAAGCAAGTTGTCATAAAATATTCGTTTGGTCGGGAAATATTCTTTTTGTAGGGGAATATTGTGAGACCCCAGATTTTATGAATAAAAATTTAAATTTCTCGAAATATTTTTTTGAATATTATGGAGTAAATTTGATATAATGTTATAGTTGTGGGTAATATTTATAAATTTTGCAAAGTATGCAAGTTGTTGTATAATATTCAGTCATTGGTGGACCCCACAACGGAATTATTGTCGAATTGAGAAAACGACAAAAATATTTTATAAAAATAACGGCGGAAGTTTTACCGTTAAAATTGTTGAACTAATCGGTAGTAAAAGTATAGTAATACGCGTGATTGCATAGTAGCACACGATATTGATTATTGATGCTTACGTGAGAAGTCACTCAGTTTTGCTTATTTTATGGACCCCATATTTTAACCATTTTTTAAAATAATCGGTAGAAAATTATTTTATATAATAAAGGTGGGGCCAACATGTGGGGACCACATATGGGGCCCACATGTGATGTATGAAATCTAAAAATAGGGGTGAGTGGAAGTTACGTAAAGGAGAGGTAAAATATATATATATATATATATATATATATATATATATATATATAATATTGAGTGAGTGGAATTATATGGAGATGTTTGAATGATAATAGTAATGTGTGAGTGTATGAAAGTGATGGGTGTAAGAGATGTGTAAGAGTGTAGTGAAAGTGATATGTTGGTGGGAGGGGACACGTGGGGCCCACGCGTGGAAGAAAAAAATGAAAGGGGTTTGGATTTTGGAATTTACGGGTGGTTGATTGTTTTTTTAACATGTGTGGTTTATATATATATATATATATATATATATATATATATGTATTATAATTCCTTGCTTTGATCTTATTGGTTGGAGGTTTGAAAATTGGCATCCTAGGTTATCAAAGTTTTCATCCGTAATTTGCATAATTGTTGAGTCCGTGAGAAAAATCCTTACACAGAGCCTTTCCATTCTTCTATAAATAGAAGCTCATTCCTTCATTATTTCTTACGAATTCACTGAAACTCTAGAGAAAGAAATTATAGAGAAACTATAAAAAAGTATTCTGCTACTTCCCTACTCTTATATCCAGTTTCTTTTACGTTAAGGGATATTATTTGTTGTACCCGTAAGGGGTATTATTTCTTTTGTATTCATGAAGAGAACTTCTGTTATTCCATTATTTATTATTCTGTTGGAATAATATGTATACGCGGGCTACCCTATACTTGGTGAAATTATTCTGTTATTCTATTCTTTATTATTCTGTTGGAATATCCTGTCTGTGCGTTTTACGCCGGACCTGGTTCCGTCTTTATTATTCTATTAGAATATCCTGTCTGTGCGTTCACGCCGGACCTGGTTCCATTATTTATTATTCTATCGGAATATCCTGTCTGTGCGTTTATGCCGGACCTGGTTCCATTATTTATTATTCTGTCGGAATATCCTGTCGGTGCGTTTACGCCTGACCTGGTTCTATTATTTATTATTCTGTTGGAATAACCTGTCTGTGCGGTCTATCGCATGCATGGTAATTTCTTTTGTTATTCCATTCTTTATTATACTCAGTTGGTTAAAACTTTGACTTCTATACTCCATGAAATTAGTGGAATATCCTTGATATTTACGCTTCATCTAGTATCTTTTGATGAAAATATTCTTCTGAGCATTCTTGAATTTTACTCTACAAAGCAGTATCATGTTGACAATTTGGACGTTATCAGTTCCTAGATAAATTAATTCTTGAACTTGTTTTATTGAATTCTTATATCATTGTCATCATCCTCATGTTTATATTTTGTTGAAAGTCATCTATGGCCTGTAGTGCATAGATGGACTTGATCTGTTTACACTGATTATTGCATGACGGATGAAAATTTATTTGTAGTTTCGTATATTCTTTCATACTCCATATTATGTAAGTGATATTATTTCATTTCATATTATTAAATCTAAAATTACTATGGTAAGTATTGCATCTATAATTCCTGAAATGATTAGAAATTCCTTGAGGTTTGCACTTCATCTAATATCATTTCACTGGAATATTGGTCTGAACTTTCTTATTAAATTTTAATCTTTTCATGTCGGGTTACTATTCATGTCGGGGTACTATACATCCGGGTTACTAGTCACATCAGAGTACTATTCAGTAGGGGTACTATTCATACCAGAGTACTATTCACGACAAAATTTAATTTTCTTTTTTTTGTCCAAATTATCTTTGAAATATGAATCTTAAATATCATTCTTGGATTTTACTCCACAATTGGTGATCATGTTGATAATTTGGACATTCTTGAACTTTGAATAAATTAAATTATAAATCTTTAATATTTATCCTTGATCTCACTCGATTCATTATTTATATCATTATCATCATCCTCATGCTTATATTGTAGTGAAATTCATCTTTGACCCGTAGTGCAAAGATGGACTGTTGATTGGTATGATTATAACCAGGAATTGTGTATTGATATAATTATGACATTTAATGTTGCTGATAAAGGTTTGTGGTGAAAAGTTCTTTTTGGCCCGTAGTGCATAGATGGACAGGTGTTTGGCATGATCATGATCACTGGTGATACAAACGATTATCTTTGACCCGTAGTGCATAGATAATTCGTTGATTGAAATTAATTATTAATTGGTGTTAGAGGGATAAAATATTGTTGATGGACTTTTAAATCATAAAAGATAGTAGACATCATGCTCTACTTGACTCTTTTAATGGATTGCTATTTCTGCTGTAGTTGTTGATCTAAAACTCTTTGTCTATTGTATTCTATTAGATTTTTTCCTGTTAAGGACTAAGGATAATTTGTTCTACATTATCTTTGTCATAATATTCTTTATTGGGCTAGTTGAGCTTACCCTTTTCTTTTATGGTTCTCTTCAGGAAATGAGAATATAGTTGAGACTAGTCGGGAAATGGAGTGATGGTCCAAGATGGTTACCCTAGTAGTCCTCACTATTCTATAAAATAGTGTGACAATAATTGTAATGAAGACTTTATTTGAGTTTGGATATTGTCTGCGAGACAATATTTGTATTGAAACTCACAGCTTATGTTTTTATCATATTTTACACTACAGTTAATAGTTGTATATAAGATGTTTGTATTTGGATTCTGTACCATATATTTTGCGACTCTGAATAGGTTGTGTAGACCTATTTTGGGGCCGTCACAGTTGGTATCAGAGCTTAGGGATATGATCTTTGGTGGAGATATGAGATTAGAACTGGGAGGGGAAAGACGAGTAAAACCTTTGTTAGTGCGTCCTACCTAAGCTTATTTGTTATTTAATTGGTCGGTCGGAATAAAAGGATAATATGCAACGAGTTAATTTCTTTAATTAACCATTGTTTTGTGACAGTATTTGAGAATAACCAGGATACTGTACATTAGTAACTCACGGTTGGTCACTATCAAGCAATTCAAGAATTTGGGACCACCGAAGTTTTTGGAAAAACAAGAACTACTCAAGGTAGAAGCATGGGTTAAGCAGATCATCAAAATATTTGATGCTCTGGGATACACAGAGGAGTAAAATGTTCCCTTCACCACCTTTATGTTGAGTGGAGAGGCAGATTACTGGTAAAAATCTGTGAAACATACTCATCTTTCCGCACTTAAGATGTTTTGGGAGAAGTTCTAAGAATTGTTCAACGACAAGTATTTTCCAGAAAGTATTTGTCATATGAAGGTGATGGAATTCATCAAACTAGAACAGAACAATATGACTGTATCACAATACGAGGCTAAGTTTACGGAATTATCCCGGTTTGTATCCCATTTGGTGGATAATGAGGAACGAATGACACGAATGTTTTTGAGAGGTTTGAAACTTGAAATTCGTCAATACCTCATTTCTCATAAACTTTGTTTGTATTCAGATGTTGTGAATATGGCTCAATTATTGGAGCGAAATAATGAGACTTTTCAACCCAAAGACAATAACCGACAACACGATAATAGTCGTACTAATGGCAATAATCATCGGAGCAATGATAACCAGTGTGGAGGAAATTATCATGCCAGAAATGATAACTAATTCGGTGGTAATCATGGCCCAGATAATAGGAGAAGTGAACCAAGTGCAAAAATTTTAAAAAGAGAAGATTAAATAATGACAATGTAAAGACACCGGCAGCAGCACCAACGCCCATTTCTAGGGGAGGAGAACGACCACCAGTCATATGTTACAAATGCGGACAGGAGGGGAACATTAGTCCAAATTGTACACAACAACCCAAAGGGTGTTACAGTTGCGGAAAGGAATGTCACATAGCTCGAGTGTGCCCTATATCGAAGTCAAGTTCAGCTAGGATGGTGACACCAAAGGCTGTCTAGGACAAGTCAAAATCGGTGGTTTAGGGGAGAGCTTTTGTCGTGATTTCCCAAAAAGTGAGAAACCCGAACGAAGTTATCACGGGTAAGCTAATCATAAACTCTTACGAAGTCTATGCCTTATTAAATACCAGTTCTACCCACTCTTTTATTTTACCTGTTTGTGCTCAATGTTTGACCTTGGCCTCTGAGAAATTAGACGTTGACTTATTTGTTGAAACTCCGTTGGGAGAAACCTTTGTTACATCCACTGTTTATAAATCTTGTTTGATTTAAATTGGCACCCTCACATTACCTATTGATCTCATCACTTTGAAAATACTTGTATTAGATTTTATTTTAGGAATTGACTGGTTAACTACTCAACATGCTAAAATTGATTATTTTCGTAAGGTCGTTAGTTTTCATATTCCTAACCAACCTGTTATGCGAATTCAAACAACAAAACCATTGAAATCAATCACTGTCATCTCAAGTCATAAAGTTATTCGTTTATTAAAAAATGGATGTCAAGCTTTCTTAGCCTATGTCACCGATTTAAACAAAAATACTTCAGATTTGAATGATATTTCTGTTGTTAATAAATTCCCTGACGTATTTCCTGAAGAACATCATGGCCTACCCCCAAAACGTGAAATTGAATTTTGTATTGACCTTGAACCCGATACAAAACCCATTTCCAAAGCCCCATATCGAATGACTCCTATTGAACTTCAGGAGTTAAAAGTCCAACTTTAGGAATTGTTAGACATCAGTTTTATACATTTTAGTATATCACCTTGGGGTGCTCCTGTTTTATTCGTAAAGAAGAAAGATGGGAGTATGAGACTCTGCATTGACTATCAGGAGTTGAACCATGTCATCATCAAAAATAGGTACCTATTATCTCAGATTGATAACCTGTTTGACCAGTTGCAAGGAGTTTAATTCTTCTTAAAGATCGATCTTCGTTCTAGGTATCATCAGTTAAAGATTAAAATCGATGAAATTTTAAAGACTGCTTTCAGAACTCGGTACGTGCATTATGAATTCTTAGTCATGACTTTTAGATTAACCAATGCCCATGTTGCCTACATGGACATGATGAACCGAATATTCAATAAATATTTGGATCATTTCGTGGTTGTCTTTATTTATGACATCCTAATATACTCCAAAAGCCTCAAATATTTCTTCACCCAAAACGAACTCAACATGCGACAACGACGTTGGCTTGAGCTGTTGAAAGATTACGACCATACTATCCAATACCATCCTAGAAAAGTGAACGTGGTAGCTGACGCATTGGGTAGAAGATCATGTGCTGGTACGAGTGCGATATTGGCAACACAAAGGCTCATTTTGTACGACTTAAAAAGGATGGAGATAGAGTTAAAGACTCCAAGGACCCATGTGATGATGTCAAATATACGATTAGAACCGACTTTAATCGATAAAGTTAAAGCTGCTCAAGTTACAGACCCAGAGCTGATGAATATGAAGAATAATGTGCAAGAAGGTGCTATTTCAGAAGTAAGAATCGATGAAGAAGGAATGCTACGAGTCAACTCCAGACTTTGTGTTTCTATTGACTCTGATTTGAAGTATAAAATCATGATGAAAGCATACAACACATAGTTTGCAATCCATCCTAGGAGTACCAAAATGTATCGTGATCTTCGACATACATTTTGGTAGAGCAATATGAAGAGAGAGATCACAGAGTTTATCTCAAGGTGTTGAAATTGTCAATGTGTCAAGGTAGATCATCAAGTACCAAAAAGTCCATTACAACCACTTGAAATTGTAGAATGGAAGTGGGAACACATCAACATGGATTTCGTTACGGGCCTTTCTAAGGTTTCTTAAGGCATATATGCAATTTGGGTCATTGTCGATAGATTAATCAAGTCTGCTCATTTCTTGCCTATACAAGAAACTTATTCACTTGAACATCTTGCTTGTATGTACATAAATGAGATCATAAGACTACAGGTACGCCAGTATCTATAGTTTTTTATCGAGACCCTAGATTCACTTCACGATTTTGGGTCAGCTTGTAGAAAGCTATGGGCACGGACTTACGATTTAGTTCTGCATATCATCCTTAAACGGACGGGCAGTCGGAAAGGATTATTCAAAATTTTGAAGATCTAGTAAGACTCTGTGTACTACACTTCAAAGGAAGTTGGGACAAGTACTTACCATTAGGGGAATTCTCCTACAACAACAGTTATCATGCAAGTATAGGCATGGCTCCATTCGAGGCGTTGTATAGAAAAAAGTATCGTTCTCCAGTATGTTGGGATGAGGTGGGTGAAGCAACATTGTTGGGACCAGAGTTGGTACGCATGACTACGAAAAAGATTCAAATGATCCGGCAACGTATAAAAATAGCACAAGACCGACAAAAGAGTTATGATGATCTTCATCGAAGGGACGTCGAATTCAATGTCGGAGATCATGTATTGTTACGTGTTGCTCCGTGGAAAGGAGTTACGAGATTCGAAAAGAGAGGAAAGCTCAACCCTCGATTTATTGGCCCATTTGAAATCCTCGATCAAGTAGGAACTGCGGCCTATAGACTCGCCTTACCGAAAAGCGTGACTCGTGTTCATAACATTTTTCACATATCCATGCTACATAAATATGTGGAAGACCTAAACCACATTATTGAATTACAACTAGACGAGATAGCCGAAGATGTAACGTATGGGGAAATAACTGTCAAGATCTTGGATAAGAAGGAACATATTCTACGCTCAAAGGTTATACCTCAAGTAAAAGTTTTATGGAGAAACCACGATATTGACGAAATGAATTGGGAGTTAGAATTTAAAATGAAAGCAAGGTATCCTCACCTTTTCGAAATACCAGCTACGCACATCAATTTCGAGGACGAAATTTCATAAGGAGGGGAGGTTGTAAGAGCCCAACTTTTTATGAATAAAATTTGATTTTCTTTATATATTTTCTTATAAATAGGAAGGTGATAATTTAATAAATGTTATAGTTATGGATGATATGTAAAAATTTGGCAAAGTAAACAAGTTATCATAGAATATTCATTTGGTCGGGGAATATTATTTTTGTCGGGGAATATTCGTACGGCGGCGCAATCATTAGTGGACCCATAACGAAATAACTGTCAGATGAATAAAACGAAAAAAATAATTTTCTAAAAATTGACGGCGGAACTTTTACCGTTAAACTGTTGAAATACTCGGTGATAAAAGTACAGTAATACGCATTGTTCCACAGTGGTACGCAGTATTACACAGTAGCACATGGTATTGCACAGTATATCTGATTATTAATTCTTACGTAAGATGTGACGCCCCTAAAATAGATATACATCACGCATCTTGGGTCGCCAAATACATGGTACAGAATACAAATACAAACTTAAATATACAACATAAGCTGTGAGTTTTAATACAAATATTGTCTTCTAGACAATATTTAAATATACATATGCTAGTTAGAATATGGTGGAGAGCTTGTTTCATATAGTGATAATCTAAGGAGAATTTTGGATAGCAGAGCTTATTGTTATCTAGGGCTAATAGTTTCATTGAAGGAAAAATAATAATAATTTGATTAATTGATTATTGTACTTGGTGAAACTGAACTGCAGAACTGAAGTTTTTACATCTTTGATTAATATTATCATTTAATTCTGTTTTTCTCAGTTTAAAAATAATTTTCAAAAACCCCCCATCTTTATTTTTTGTCAAAATAATAGAATAAATATAAAACAAATCACTCTCTGTGGGATCAATCCTTGCTTACTACTGTGCTAATTATTTAAATTTGTAAAGTAAAAGTGAGGTTAATTTAGGAGTGTAAACGACAACTCCCAAATTTTGGCGTCGTTGCCGGGGAGTGTTATTTGTTTTTGTTTATTCTTTGTTTTCGTTTATTTTTATTATTTTCTTTTTGTTTTTGTTTTATGACTCAATCCTCTAACTTTGTTGACTTAAATTTTGATCAAGAGATAGAGAAAACTGTAGATACAAAAGAAGTTCTTGTTCCATCACTTGAAGTGGAAGAGATGGCGGTGATACATAATAACAGAACTTTGAAAGAACTGGCTACTCCTGATCTGACTCAACCATCTTTTTGTATTGAGTATTCTACTTTAGATGTTTCTTTGGAACATAACTCTAGACTAATTCGTCTTTTGCCTACTTTTCGTGGTCTTACAAGTAAAAATCCATATAAGCATCTAAAGGAGTTCCATGTGGTGTGTTCCACGATGAAAGCACAAGGAGTGGCAGAGGAGCAGATCAAGCTTAGACTTTTTCCATTCTCATTAGTAGATTTGGCTAAATACTGGTTGTACTATCTACCTTCAGGATCAATACGATCATGGACTGATATGTAAAGGTTATTCTTGGAGAGGTATTTTCCTGCGTCAAAAGTTATCGATATAAGAAATGAGATATTGGAATCAGGCAGTTCAATGGAGAGAATCTCTATGAGTATTGGGAAAGGTTCAAGAAATTGTGTTCCAGCTGTCCACCTCATGGAATTGATGAACATTACTTGATCCAGTACTTCTATAAGGGGTTGCTACCAATGGAAAGAAGCATGACTGATGCAACAAGTGGAGGAGCACTAATAGACAAGACTGCAGAAGTGGCAAGGAACTTAATTACAAACATGGTAGTTAACTCACAACAGTATGGAACTAAGATGGATCACACACCACAAAGGGTAAATGGGGTAAGCACGAGAGACTTGGAGAAGCAGATTTATGATTTAACTGCTTTGGTTCGACAAATGGCTGCAAGAAATATGCAAGGTATTCAACAAGCTCAACCTCAGTACCACATAGAAAACCAAAAAGTACCTGTCAATTCTAGGACATCTATGGAGGATATGTTCAAGGCATTCATGAACCAAACACAACATTTCATGAGTCATACACAACAATTCCAATAGGAGACAAGAACTTCTCTTCAAGATCTGAGGGACCAAGTTAGTCAACTTGCAACCACAGTAGGAAGGTCACTTTCTCAAACTGTTAAAAATATAAGTGCCATAACATTGAGATGTGGTGCAGAGGATCAGCAGCAAGAAAAGTCAATACAAAGCAAGTCCAACAATAGTGAAATCGGCAGTAGTGATGTACTTAAGCACAAATTTCCACCTCTTTCAGCTTATGAACCGAAACTACCTTTTCCCCAAGTTCTAACAAGGCATTGGAAAGTTGGAAGGAATTCAACGTGGTATACAGAGTCTAATGAAAAATTCCTGGAAGAAATGGCGAATAGGGAACAAGAACTTAAAAATGATAAGGAGTTTACTAGTGGAAACCAGTTAGAAGTGCTTGAGGCTACTACTGAATTTGAAGAAGAAATCAAGTATTCAAAGTCTGAAAAGGATGAACAAAAGGAAGAGGAGAACAATTGATAAGTTTTTCAGATCTTTACAAAGAGGATATAAGTGATACATCGGTGCTAACAATAAAAACAAACTTGTATAGCTCGCTCTACTATGGAGTCTGAGTTTATTACCTTAAAGAAGGCAGGTTCTAAAGCAGAGTGGCTCAGAAATCTTTTGGAAAATATTCCTTTATGGACGAGACCAGTTCCATTTGTGTCTCTACATTGTGATTACCAAGTTGTTATAGGCAGAGCTAAAAATAAGAGCTACAATGGCAAGAGTAGGCATATATGCCTAAGACATAATATTATGAGATAGTTGTTATGTGATGGGATTATATGACTTCTTTCTATTATAGAAATCAACAGTGATGGTAACCCAACCTATATGAATGGTAATCCCACGAAGTAGGTACATATTGGTAACAATAAGTCATTGGTTGATTGGTCGAGACACTATCAATTTTATACATATTTGAGTTCGTCCCTATGGTGTAGGATAGTGTAATTCTACAATGTTAGAGGTTGAGTTTTATAGTCTTAATATTTTCCATAGTCCTGTTGGGTGATGCGTTTAACTATAGAACACATTTGATGGAAACACCTATATGAGTGTAGAGGTGGGGCCGCCTCTTATGAAAACAAGACAAGTATTCTAGAGCGCTCATGAATTCCAGGTATGACACAAGGACAAAATGTGCCAAATCGCGTAGAACAACTTCTATTAAAGTTTGTAGTGTGAGTAATACGATTACTGATTCATAATAAGGAAGAATGTTCATAGAAATTTTCATTTCACCAAATTCCTGTGAATCAAGTCTTATTTACTCTATACATTGGTTCATAGTCCAAAAAGACACCAGTGTTAACGCCCTGCATTCTTATCATTAAAAAAAATTGGGGCATTGGCAATGGTCACATTATCGATAGCAAACTCCCCGTTGCGAATAAGGTCATTGACGACGGGCTAGCCGTCGCAAATGGAGATCGTCGGTAATGAGCCTATTATTTGGTGCCAGACTTTCCCGGTGGAGGAAAAACTCATTGGCGACGGCACTAATGGTATTAGCGACGGGGTCACCGTCGAGAATAACTTAATATCGACGGGTTCATTAACGACGTACACGCCGTCGAGAATGAGTTTTATATTTTAAACCTTGGTTCGACGGCAACGAGCATATTTTTTCCTTCCTTCTTAATTTTCTCCTTCCCTCGCATATCTCAATTGTTTCTCAGGTAGCTCAATCGTTTTATCCAATTGAATCTCGTTCATCAATTTTGCCCAAGTTAATCGCCGGTTCCAAGCCCAGTTCGCCGGCTACCACCAGTTCGCCGCCACCTGTGCACCGCCCAGTTCTTCATTTTGCCCCCATTTCGCCCTTATTTGATTCTACAGTTGTTCTACACTTAATTTTGGTAAATTTTAAAATTTTAGTCAACACTTCATTTTGTTCTACAGTTGTTATCATTTGTGCTTCTAACTTTGGTTTGGTAGATGTTAATGATCTCCAAGGACTAACATAGAGGTGGTTTTTAGGGTTACGTTTTGTGTTGATGCAGGTTTGCATAATTATATATAGCTAAATTTCTTCCATATTTTCCTTGTAATTTGAAAGGTCATGGCTTTGTTTGCATACTTGTTTCTATTTTGAAAATATCCTGGTTATATAAAATTCAATACTAGGCATATGTTGGCTAATCACCAATTGTGGTCCGTGGCAATTGTTGCTTTCTTTTCTGAGAAAACATGTGTGTGTGAGTGAGTGAGTGAGTGAGTGAGGGTGAAAGTGAGAGTGAGGTGAGAGAATAAAGAAAAAATTTGAATACTAGACAATTTTTTGACGAGGAATCCTTGTATGTTATTGTAATAAAGGAAATTAAATAAAGTGACCATGGTCCATGGTCAATGGTCAATGGGTAATTAAATAATTTCATGTATTATATATATATATATATATATATATATATATATATATATATATATATATATATATATTGTTTATGAAGTGATAGGCAGTTCCTTTTTTTTTGCTTATTTAATGGACTTCAAAACAAAATTTCCAGCTAATATGAATTCTTTATCTGTTATATTGGTGTCAGTAATGTGAGTCCACTAATGTAGGTGGTTATCCACTCTGCAATATCTTGAAAAGTTTTAAAAAAAATAGAAAGAAAGACGAAGTTTCTTGTTTGTCAAATTTATTTTGCTTCACATTGTTGAAATTAATGGTTTGAATGCTTTCACATGCACATATATTTATATAGAATAATCCTTATACTTTCACATGCACATATATTTTCATATAGTTTAGGAAGCTTAGAAACCCGTTTGAGATTCACTTAGTAGGAGTGAATTTCAAATAGTCCCCGTTTTGGGACTGTTCTTGTATGTTTCGATCTCACTTAGATCGGTGTTAACGACTTGACCACGTCTTTATATTTTTTGAATTTTCGATCAATATATATCTCTTGATGTTCTTCGGGTGCATATGTAGACTATGATGTGTTAGTCTATTTCGTGTACTTGAAGACCATGGGAAGGTGCTGCCGAAATTTCTGAAAAATTTAAAGATGTGTTCAAGTTGTTGGCATCAATGAGGCGACACATCCGGGAATGGGATAGAAGCCTGACCCGTTAGAGTGGGAGATGAAGTTAGGAAACTCATAATGGGACACCCCCAAAGTAGGTATACATCACCTATCTTGAGTCGCCAAATACATGGTACAAAATTCAAATACAACTTAATTATACAACAGTCGTGTAAAATACGACAAAACATAATCTAAGAGTTTTAATAAGAATATTGGCATCTAGACAATATCCACCCTCAATGGAGTCCTCATTACATTTATTGTCACACTATTTTATAGAATAGTGAGGACTACTAAAACAACCATCTGGACCGTCAATCTGTTCCCCTACTCGTCCCAGCTATATTCTCATTTCCTGAAGAGAACAGTGAAAGAAAGGGTGAGCTCAACTAGCCCAGTAAGAAATATTATGACTAAGATAATGCAGAATAAATTATCCTTAGCCTTCAACAGTATAACAACTGATAGCATATAATAGACAACAAGTTTTAGATCAACAACTGCAGCGGAATAAGCAATCCATTAGAAGAGTCAAGTAGAGCATAAAATCTACTATCTTCTATGATTTAAACAGTTTTTCATCAACTTTATCGCTGAGACTCAGCTTAATAAATAAAATTGAATTATCCCTGCATCACGGCCAAGAATATTCATATAATCATCAATGGTCATGATTATACTGAATAATCCCTACTCATAATCATACAAACAACTGTCCATCAATGAACTACAGGCCAATGAGGACTTTCACCACATCATTCGTCACATTACGGTCATAATTATACCGAATAATCCCTTGTCATAATCATACCAAGTCCATATATGTACGTAAGCCAAAGATGACTTTCATCACAATATAAGCATGAGGATGATGACAATGACATAGTAATTCAATAAAACAAGTTCATGATAAATTTTAAAGATTTATAATTTAATTTATCCAGAAATCAATAATGTCCAAATTGTCAACATGATACTACTTTGTGGAGTAAAATTCAAGAATGCTCAGAAGAATATTTCCATGAAAAGATACTGGATGAAGCGCAAATATCCAGGATATTCTACTAATTTCATGGAGTAGAGAAGCCAAAACTTTAACCAACTGAGTATAATAGAATGTATGAAACTACAAATAGATTTTTGCCTGCCATGCGGTAATCCACGTACACAGATCATTTCCACAATTTATTAAGGAATGAATACCAAGGATCATTCAACATGCATGCGGTAGTCCACATAGACAGGTTATTCTAAAAGAATAATAAAGAATGAAATAACAGAAGAATTCACCATGCATGCAGTAGCCCGCGTAGACAGGTTATTCCAACAGAATAATAAAGAATGGAATAACAAAAGAATTCACCAGGCATGCGATAGACCGCACAGACAGGTTATTCCAATAGAATAATAAAGAATGGAATAACAAAAGAATTCACCAGACATACGATAGACAGCACATATAGGTTATTCCAACAGAATAATAAAGAATGGAATAATAGAAGAATTCACCACGCATGCGATAGACCGCACAGACAGGTTATTCCAACATAATAATAAAGAATGGAATAATAGAAGAATTCACCAAGCATGCGATAGACCGCACAGACAGGTTATTCCAACAGAATAATAAAGAATGGAATAACAACCCTTACGAGTATTGAAAGAAAATAACTCTCTTCATGAATACGAAAGAAAGAATACCCCTTACCTTAGAAGAACTAGATACTGGAATAGTGAGATAGCAAACTTCTCTTCTTATTTCTCTCTATAATTCTCTCTATAATAATTGCTCTTATGAGACTTAGTGAATTGGTGAGAATGAAAGAAGAATGAGCTTCTATTTATAGGAAAATATAGTTTTGATAATTGCACGGTTTGGGGATCAAAATATTACAATATAATACATTCCTCTTTTTCTTCATTTTTAATTTAGTCCTGCAAGTATTATCAAACTTGCACCACCTCCCCTAATAGTAAATAATGTGTATTAATAGTTCATTATTGTGACTTAATAGTATAATCATGTTAAAAAACTAATTACAGTATAGTGCCTTCATCTATACCTCCATTTTTAATTTAGTCATGCAAGTATTATCAATCTTGCACCAACTTCCCTAATAGTAAATCATGTGAATCAATAGTACACACATGTGAACACATAGTTATAAGCATGTGAATTAATAGCAATTAATTGCTCATTTATCCGATGAATTACCCGATTGGTCAATATAACCTCCAGACATTAATTATTATCGAAATAAATGTTGATTTTCACCAACACTAATAATTTTCACACAATGGAACTATCAATTTCATCTTTAATCATTACGAACTTATTCATCATTAATATTATAACTCACAATATTTAACAACCAGGTCGTTCCCAAGAAAGAGGGAGCTTTCCGATAAGGATTTCTCCTTATTGGTGAGCAATTAGGTGACCAAATCTCTCCTTGACAGAACTTCTAGACATTGTCAATATTGTAAATAATAATATGAATAACTTTGTCGTCTCAATTATTGATTTAATAATATAAAATATTATGCAGATGATACTGTGACAATAATTGAATCAATAATATGAGAGATATTATGCAGCAATTACTGTAGTAATAATTGAGTATAATTGAGTGACTTCTCACGTAAACATCGATAATCAATACCGTATGCTACTATGCAACCACGCGTATTACTGTACTTTTACCACCGGGTAGTTCAACAGTTTAATAGTAAAACTTTCACCGTTATTTTTATAAAAAGATAATTCTGTCATTTTCTAACTACGACAATACTTTCGTTGTGGGGTCCACCAATGATTGTGCCGTCGTACGAATATTTCCTGTTCAAACGAATATTCCCCGACCAATCGAATATTATATAACCACTTGCTTACTTTGCAAAATTTGTAAATAATACCCACAACTATGAAATTATATCAAATCCACATCATAATATTGAAAAATATATTTTGAGAAAAATTAATCTTTATTCATAAAAGTTGGGGTCTTACAACCTCCCCTTCTTAAGAAATTTCATCCTCAAAATTAGGGTGCGTACTTGGTATGTCGAAGAGGTGAGGATATCCTAACTTCATGTCAGATTCTAACTCCCAGGTCATTTCCTCAACATCGTGGTTTCTCAACAAAACTTTGACTTGAAGTATAACCTTGGAGCGTAAAATATGATCCTTCTTATCCAAGATTTTAACAAGTACCTCTTCATACGTTAAATATTCCGCTATCTCGTCCGATTCTAATTCAATAATGTGGTTCGGGTCTTTCACATATTTACATAACATAGATATGTGAAAAACGTTATGAACACGAGACATACTTGGCGGTAAGGCGAGTCTATAGGCCACAGTTTCTACACTATCGAGGATTAAAAATGGGCCAATGAATCGAGGATTGAGCTTTCTTCTCTTTTCAAATCTCGTAACTCCTTTCCATGGAGCAACACGTAACAACACATGATCTCCAATATTGAATTCCACGTCCTTTCGATGAAGATCAACATAACTCTTTTGTCGATCTTGTGAGGTTTTTATACGTTGTCGGATCATTTAAATCTTTTTCATAGTCATACGTAACAACTCCAGTCCCAACAACGTTGCTTCACCCACCTCATCCCAGCATACTGGAGAACGACACTTTCTTCCATACAACGCCTCAAATGGAGCCATGCCAATACTTGCTTGATAACTGTTATTGTAGGAAAACTCCACCAATGGTAAGAACTTGTCCCAACTTCCTTTGAAGTCAAGGACACATAGTCTTAATAAATCTTCAAGAGTTTGAATAGTCCTTTTTGACTGCTCGTTCGTTTGAGGATGATATGCCGAACTAAATCGTAAATCTGTGCCCATAACTTTTTGCAAACTAACCCAAAATCTTGATGTGAATCTTGGGTCTCGATCAGAAACTATGGATACTAGCATACCATGCAATTTTATAATCTCGTTTATGTACATACGAGCAAGACGTTCAAGTGTATAAGTTTCTCGTATCAATAAGAAATGAGCAGACTTGGTCAATCTATCAACAATACCCAAATCGCATCTATGTCTTGAGAAACCTTGGGAAAACCAGTAACGAAATTCATGGTAATGTGCTCCCACTTCCATTCTGGAATTTCAAGTGGTTGCAATGGACCTTTTGGTACTTGATGCTCCTCCTTGACTCGTTGACAAGCTAGACACCTTGAGATAAACCCCGTTATCTCTCTCTTCATATTGCTCCACCAAAATATATGTCGAAGATCATGATATATTTTGGTACTCCTAGGATGGATTGCAAATGTTGTGTTGTGCGCCTCCATCATGATTTTATACTTTAAGTCAAAATTGTTAGGAACACAAAGTCTGGAGTTGACTCGAAGTATTCCTTCGTCATCGATTCTTGCTTCCGGAATAGAACCTTGTTGTGCTTTCTTCCTCATACGCACCAACTCCAGGTCTGTAGCTTGAGCAGCTTTAACTTTATCGATTAAAGTCGGTTCTACTCGTATATTCACCATCATCACATGGGTCCCTGGAGTCTTTAACTCTATCTCCATCCTTCGTAAGTCATACAAAATGGGTCTTTGCGTTGAAAATATTGCACTCGTACCCGCATATGATCTTCTACTCAATGCGTCAACTACTACGTTCGCTTTTCCATGATGGTATTGGATGTTATGATTATAATCTTTCAACAGCTCAAGCCACCGTCGTTCCCGCATGTTGAGTTCCTTTTTAGTGAAGAAATATTTGAGGCTCTTATGATCCATATAGATCTCCGCCTTTTCTCCATACAGATAATGCCTCCAAATCTTAAGTGCAAAAATGACAGCTGCCAACTCTAGAACATGAGTAGGATAATTTCTATTATATTCTTTGAGTTGTCGTGAGGCATAGGCTATAACTTTCCCATGTTGTATGAGAACACATCCTAACCCTTTACCTGAAGCATCACTATAGATGACAAATCCCTCCGAGCCGGATGGTATTGTCAAAATAGGTGCTAAAATGAGTCTCCTCTTGAGTTCTTGAAAATTCTTCTCACATTCCTCGCTCCAACCGAATTTTGTATCTTTTCTAGTCAGCTGAGTTAATGGAGTAGCGATTCGAGAAAATCCTTCCACGAACCTCCGATAATAACCAGCTAAGCCGAGAAAGCTACGTACTTCGGTTACTGACTTAGGTTGTTCCCAACTTTGAATTGCTTCAATCTTTGCTGGGTCAACAGATATTCCATGATTTGATATCACGTGCCAAAGGAATGCTACTTCCTCAAGCCAGAACTCGTATTTCTTTAACTTGGCATATAACTTGTTTTCACGAAGCTTTTGGAGTATCAGCCTCAAGTGTTGCTCATGATCTTCACGGTTTTTGGAGTAAATGAGGATGTCATCAATAAAGACGACCATAAAGTGATCCAAATATTCCTTGAATACTCAGTTTATCATATCCATGAAGGCAGCAGGAGCATTAGTCAATCCTAAAAACATGACTAGGAATTCGTAATGCCCGTACCGAGTTCTAAAAGCAGTCTTTTGAATGTCATCAGTTTTAATCTTCAACTGATGATATTCAGAACGAAGATCAATCTTTGAAAAGAATTTGGCGCCTTGCAACTGGTAAAACAAATCATCAATGCGAGGCAACGGGTACCTATTTTTGATGGTGACATGATTCAACTCCCGATAATCAATACAAAGTCCCATACATCCATCTTTCTTCTTCATGAATAGAACAGGAGCACCCCAAGGAGACGTACTAGGTCAAATGAAACTGATGTCCAACAATTCCTGCAGTTGGGTTTTTAACTTCTGAAGTTCAATAGGAGCCATTCAATATGGGGCTTTGGAAATGGGTTTTGTACCGGGTTCAAGGTCGATACCAAACTCGATTTCACGCTCCGGGGGTAGGCCAGGAAGTTCTTCGGGGAATACGTCAGGAAATTTATTAACAATAGAAATATCATTCAAATCTGACGTATTTTTGTTTAAATCTGTGACATGAGCTAAGAAAGCTTGACATCCGTTTTTTAATAAATGAATAGCTTTATGGCTTGAGATGACCATGATTGATTTTAATAGTTTGGTCGCTTGAATTCACATAATAGGTTGATTAGGAATATGAAAGCTAACAACCTTACGAAAATAATTAATTTTAGCATGATGAGTAGTTAACCAATCAATCCCTAGAATCACGTCAAATGCAAGTATTTTTAAGGAGATAAGATCGACAGGTAATGTGCGGTTACCTATTTGAATCAAACAAGACTTATAAACAGTGGATGTGATGAAGGTTTCTCCCAACGGAGTTTTAACAGATAAATCAAAGTCTAATTTCTCCGGAGTCAAATTTAAACGTTGAGCGCAAGTAGGAGAAATAAAAGAATAGGTAGAACCGGTATCAAATAAAGTATAAACTTTGCTAGAGTTTATGATTAGCTTACTCGTGATCACCTTGTTCAGATTTCTCGCTTTTTGGGAAGTTACGACAAACGCTCTCCCTTGAACTACCAGTTTTGTCTTGTCTGGGACGGCCTTTGATGCCTCTGTCCCAGATAAACTTGACTTCGGTGCATGACAAAATCAGGAAAGGTGACCTTCTCTTTCACAATTATAAAACGCTTTGGATTACTGCGTACAGTTCGGACTGATATGTCCCTCCCCTTCGCATTTGTAACATACGATTGGCTGTCGTTCCCCTTCCTTAACAACAGGTGTTGGTGATGACGTCTTCCCATCATTGTTGAATCTCCTCTTCTTGAAATTTCCACTTCTATTATCTTGGCCATGATTACCACCGAAGTGGTTACCATTTCTGGCATGTTGATTCCCTCCACGTTTGTTGTCACCGCTTTGATGACTGCTACCACTGGTATTATCATTTTTTTGGCTGCTCTCTCTTGGTTGAGTTAACTCGTTATCGCGCTCCAATAACTGAGCCCTATTTACAACATCTGAATACAAACATAGTTTGTGAGAAATTAAGTATTGACGTATCTCTGGTTTCAAAACTCTTAGAAACATCCGCGTCATTCTCTTCTCATTATCAACCAAGTGGGATGCAAACCGGGACAACTCGGCAAACTTAGCTTCGTACTGTGACACGGTCATATTGTTCTGCTCCAGCTTGATGAACTCTACCTCCTTCATGTGACGAATACTTTCGGGAAAGTACTTGTCGTTGAACAGTTCTTGGAATTTCTCCCAAGACATCTTCAGTGCAGTAGGTTGAGTACGCTTTACCGATTTCCACCAGTAATTTGCCTCTCCTAGCAACATAAAGGTGGCAAAGGGAACCTTTTGCTCCTCGGAGCATCCCAAAATATCAAATATCTTGGTGATCTGCTTTATCCACGTCTCCGCCTTAAGTGGTTTTGACTCTCCAATAAACTCCAGTGGTCCCAGCTCCTTGAACTATTTAGGGGTGACCGTCAGAGAGTTGCCAGTGTTTCCACCTGCATTTTGAACAGGAGCCGCTCTCGCCTGATGTTCCATGAATTACATAAAGCCTCTGAATATCCCATCGTTCATCATTTCATCGGTGTTATTGTTTACCTGAGGATTATTGTCTTCCTGTTGCACATTATCCTGGGTATTGATCGTTGGTGACTCAACGGTCTCATGTGCTTCATTGCTTATCTCAACATTTTTGGATGCCATTTTCAAATACTGCCACAAAATAAGGGTTAATTAACATATCACATATTATCCCTATACTCTGACCGACCAATTAAATACCAAATAAACTTAGGTAAGTCATACTAGCGAATGAATTTCTCGTCTCTTCCCTCCTAGTTCTTGTCTCACATCTCAGTCAGGGATCATATCCCTAAGCTTTGATACCAACTATGATGCCCCCAAAACAAGTATACATCACCCATCTTGAGTCGCCGAATACATGGTAAAAATTCAAATACAATTTAATTATACAACAGTCGTGTAAAATACGACAAAACATAATCTAAGAGTTTTAATAAGAATATTGTCATCTAGACAATATCCACCCTCAATGGAGTCCTCATTACATTTATTGTCACACTATTATATAGAATAGTGAGGACTACTAAAATAACCATCTGGACCGTCAATCTGTTCCCCGACTCGTCCCAGCTATATTCACATTTCCTGAAGAGAACAGTGAATGAAAGGGTGAGTTCAACTAGCCCAGTAAGAAATATTATGACTAAGATAATGTAGAATAAATTATCCTTAGCCTTCAACAGTATAACAACTGATAGCATATAATAGACAACAAGTTTTAGATCAACAACTGCAGCGGAATAAGCAATCCATTAAAAGAGTCGAGTAGAGCATAAAATCTACTATCTTCTATGATTTAAAAAGTTTTTCATCAACTTTATCGCTGAGACTCAGCTTAATAAATAAGCATGAGGATGATGACAATGACATTATAATTCAATAAAACAAGTTCAAGATAAATTTTAAAGATTTATAATTTAATTTATCCAGAAATCAATAATGTCCAAATTGTCAACATGATACTACTTTGTGGAGTAAAATTCAAGAATGCTCAGAAGAATATTTCCATGAAAAGATACTGGATGAAGCACAAATATCCAAGATATTCTACTAATTTCATGGAGTATAGAAGCCAAAACTTTAACCAACTGAGTATAATAGAATATATGAAACTACAAATGGATTTATACCCGCCATGCGGTAATCCATGTAGACAGATTATTTTCACAATTTAATAAGGAATGAATACGAAGGATCATTCACTATGCATGCGGTAGTCCACATAGACAGGTTATTCTAACAGAATAATAAAGAATGGAATAACAGAAGAATTCACCATGCATGTAGTAGCCCGCGTAGACAGGTTATTCCAACAGAATAATAAAGAATGAAATAACAAAAGAATTCACCAGGCATGCGATAGACCGCACAGACAGGTTATTCCAATAGAATAATAAAGAATGAAATAACAAAAAAATTCATTAAGCATACGATAGACCGCACAGACAGGTTATTCCAACAGAATAATAAAGAATGGAATAACAGAAGAATTCACCAGACATGCGATAGACCGCACAGACAGGTTATTCCAACAGAATAATAAAGAATGGAATAACAACCCTTACGAGTATTGAAAGAAAATAGCTCTCTTCATGAATACGAAAGAAATAATACCCCTTACCTTAGAAGAAACTGGATACTGGAATAGTGAGGTAGCAGACTTCTCTTCTTCTTTCTCTCTATAATAATTGCTCTTGTGAGACTTAGTGACTTGGTGAGAATGAAAGAAGAATGGGCTTCTATTTACAGGAAAATATAGTTTTGATAATTGCACGTTTTGGGGCTCAAAATGTTACAATATAATACCTTCCTCTTTCTCTTTTTATTTAATTTAGTCTTGCAAGTATTATCAAACTTGCACCACCTCCCCTAATAGTAAATAATGTGAATTAATAGTTCATTTATGTGACTTAATAGTATAATCATGTGAAAAAACTAATGACAGTATAGTACCTTCATCTATATCTCTATTTTTAATTTAGTCATGCAAGTATTATCAATCTTGCACCAACTCTCATAATAGTAAATCATGTGAATCAATAGTACACACATGTGAACACATAGTTATAAGTATGTGAATTAATAGCAATTAATTGCTCATTTATCCGGTGAATTACCCGATTGGTCAATATAACCTCCAGACATTAATTATTATCAAAATAAATGTCGATTTCCACTAACACTAATAATTTCCACACAATGGAACTATCAATTTCATCTTTAATCAACACGAACTTATTTATCATTAATATTATAACTCACAATATTTAACAACCAGGTCGTTCCCAGGAAAAAGTGGGCTTTTCGATAAGGATTTCTCCTTAATGGCGCGCAATTAGGTGACCAAACCTCTCCTTAACAGAACTTCTTGACATTGTCAATATTGTAAATAATAATATGAATAACTTTGTCGTCTCAATTATTGATTTAATAATATAAAATATTATGCCGATGATACTGTGATAATAATTGAATCAATAATATGAGAGATATTATTCAGCAATTACTATAGCAATAATTGAGTATAACTGAGTGACTTCTCACGTAAGTATCAATAATCAATACCGTGTGCTACTATACAACCACGCGTATTACTGTACTTTTACCACTGGGTAGTTCAACAGTTTAACGGTAAAACTTTAGCCGTTATTTTTATAAAAAGATAATTCTGTCGTTTTCTAACTACGACAATACTTTCGTTGTGGGATCCACCAATGATTGTGGCATCGTACGAAAATTCCCTGTTTAAATGAATATTCCCCGACCAATCGAATATTATATAACCACTTACTTACTTTGCAAAATTTATTAATAATACCCACAGCTATAACATTATATCAAATCCACACCATAATATTCAAAAATATATTTCGAGAAAAATTAATCTTTATTCATAAAAGTTGGGGTCTTACAACTTCCCCTTCTTATGAAATTTCGTCCTCGAAATTAGGGTGCGTACCTGGTATGTCTAAGAGGTGAGGATACCTTGACTTCATTTCAGATTCTAGCTCCTAGACAGTTTTTGCCGATTGAACATCGTTATCGACGGATGAGTAGACAATTCAATCGAAAAATAGAGAAACATCAAGTACCTGGCCGTCTTTCTGGGTTAGCAGTGTTGAGTTCGAGTCCCGTTGATAAGTGGGATTTATACCTACTTATTGAATACCAATTCACGCGAACTATGCCCATCTCACGTATATTTTTGTGTGTGTTTAGTGCATTTCATGTTATTTTGCATTACATTTACTTAAAACTCCTTTTGGTGAAAAAGTGCAGGAAACAGCCTAATTTGGTGGAATTAGAAGGCACGGGGCGAATGGACGCATGAAGCGAGGCATAAGCTGAGATATGCATGGCATGAGGATCAAGTGGAGCAGAAGACTATGTGTGGATGGACAAAGGAAGGAGCAGCAGAATAGATCAACTGCAGCAGCAGAACCAGGACTCAAAATTGCTGATGTCGCGCGGCAGGACAAGCTTGGGGACACGCGCCCGTGCGAGCACCCGACTATACAACATTACACACTGCAAGTCGCGCGCCCGCGCGATGATTTCAAAGAGGACTTGCGCGCCCGCGCGCGACATTGATTGCAGCTGCTGGCTTTATTTTAAATTGGAAATTAGAAGCGTAACTGAGGCAGGGGGTTCAACTAGGGCTTATATATATGAGACATATATCAGTTGTAAAGGGATTCCACCCCTTGGGGGATAAAGCCACTATTGTTTTCTTTCTTCTTTGAATAAGTAGATTATAGTATATTAGAACCCTAGATTAGATTAGAGTTAAAGATTGAAGCAATCGAAGAGCGTTGGAAATTCAGAATTAGAGCAAGAGGAGAATCTCATATTTGCATTCCTAATTCCCTAACTTCTCTTTACTTCTATCTTTATTTCTCAATGTATAATCAATTGTAGATTATGGATTTTGATTCTATTATGAGTTAAACTCTATTTTGAGATTACAATGGATTATATGGATTAGTTTAATCTGATATATTTCATTGTTAACCTTATTAATTGCTATGAGATTGTCTATTAAGATTCATGCTTATTTGCTTAGTTCATTAGCTATCAATTACTATGATAACCCATATGAACTTGAAAGATGAATTATGGGTTTAGATCTGATCTTGATAGCTTGTGATTGTATATTCTGCATTATGATGGGATGTATGATTTGTGCTTAGGATAGACATATACCGAAACATCACTCGTAGTCAATTGAGAACTTGGGCTTAAACCCTAATTATTTGTAAATCACATAGATATATAGTGGTTTAGGTAATGTGGGTGTTCATGTGTATTCTATCAATTGTGGATTATATGTGATATGGGTATGGTACACTAAAAGATGGCTATACTTTACTTTAGTGTTCTCGACTAACAAACCGGTACAATTAGTTTGACGTAACACGAAGTGTATGGATTTGAATGAGTCAATAGATGAAATTGTGATCTCAGGTCTTCATTATCTAGTCTCACCCTAGGAATAGTTAGGTGTATTTAATTTAATAGTTTAAATATAAAATATAAAATCATTCGTTTAAATAAGACTGAGATGGTTATGGGTTAATGCTTAGTGAACTTTATTAATTAATTCCTCATGGGAACGATACTTTACTTACTCTTTATTACTTGTTGATCACGTATACTTGCGTGTTGTGTGTAACTAGAAATTACCCAATACTCGTCCGCCTAACTTGAGAAAACTTAGGAAAATAGTCGAAAAAGAGACCAAAACTCGCCCCGGTCGTCGAAATGACATGCAAACTCAAACAATAGTACCGCATAGGTGATAGACACACGTTACAACTAACGAGACTCGATTCCAATATACGGAGCCCTAGTTTGAGCTACGTACGCCTAACTTGAGAAAACTTAGAATAAAAGTCAAAAAAGAGACCAAAACCCACCTCGGTAGTCCAAACGGCACGCAAACACAGGCAATAGCACCGCATATGCAATAGACATGCGTTACAACTGACAGAACTCGATTCTAATATGCGGAGCCTGAGTTCGAGTTCCGTTCGCCTAACTTGAGAAAACTTAGGAAAATAGTCAAAAAAGAGACCAAAACATGCCCCGGTCGTCAAAACGACACGCAAACATAGATAATAGCACCGTGTAGACAATAGACACACGTTACAACTGACGGAGCCCGAGTTCGATCCCCGTACGCCTAACTTGAGAAAACTTATAGTAATAGTCAAAAAAGAGACCAAAATCCACCTCAGTCGTCCAAATGACACACAAATATAGGCAATAGTACCGCATAGGCAATAGACATGCGTTATAACTGACGGGACTCGATTTCGATATACGGAGCCCGAGTTCGAGTATCGTCCGCCTAACTTGAGAAAACTTAGGAAAATAGTCGAAAAAGAGATCAAAACCTGTCCCGATCGTCCGAACGACATGCAAATATAGGCAATAGCACTGCATAGGCAATAGATAGGCGTTACAACTGACGGGACTCGATTCTGATATACGAAGCCCGAGTTCGAGTCCTGTCCGCCTAACTTAAAGAACACAAACTAAAATAATGTAAATATGTTTTCATTTTGACTTTGTTATTAATATTTTAATTTTGTAGGGTCTTGTTGATGAGACTCGTGGAGGTGGAGGCACTGGTGATGACCGCTGAGCTGATGACGAGCAGCCTCCTCCAGTACAGGGCGATGACCGTCGAGTTGATAACGAGCAGCCTCCTCCAGTACATGGTGATGACCGACGAGTCGATGACGAGGAGACAGGCAACAGGTTGTAGTTAGTTTATGTTATATTCTGAGTTTCATGTATGTACTTGTACAGTTTTGAGTTGTACCGACGACCATTGTATTTTTGATCTATATATTTGATTTAGATTACTATTTGAATGGTGAATTGTATGATATTTGCTTGTTATTTGATGGTTGTTATTAGTTTATAACAGGTGTATGTTTATATTTATAAATGAATAGGGAGATTTTGAAATTAAAAAAATTCAAATTAGTAATAGTCATTGCCGACGGGGGTAATCGCGACGGACATGCCGTCACCAATGACTTATAGCGACAGTCATATGTAAAAAGTCATTGCCGACGGTCATAAAGTCATGGCCGACGGGATTGCCGTCGATAATGAGTTTCTCCTCAAAAAATTTAGTTAGCCTTTACCGACGGCCTCGCCGTCGCTAATGACACCCATCGCCAATGAGAATGAAGCTGATGAGTAGGTTTTATACCTATGAATCCGATATTATTAAACTTAATTATTGCTATCTTTAATTGTTTTTTAGTATCTTTTTATGTGTTTTGTGTTTATTTCTTTTAGGTGGGAGCTGGAGGGACAAATTGGTCATTTGAGAGAAGAAAAAGGTCAAAAATCATTAAAATTAAAGCTGAGTGGCATTTTTGTAATTATGTGGTCCTGGTCAAGCGCCTAGGCGCTTGGAAATGGCCTAGGTTGAGCGCCTAGGCGCTCATGTGCGAAAAAAGGAGAGTTTTTCTATTGCTAAGTGGGGTTTTGAAGCCAACAAGGAATCTAAAAAGAGGCTAGATCTAATACAAATAGGGGAGGACTTTAGAAAAGGGGATACAACTTAATTTCTCAAGAGATTTTTGCAGAGAGAACAACGAAGGAAAACACGAAGGAGAATTGCAAGGGTTGAAGATTAAAGAGAGATTATTAGAGCAAATTCAGAGTTTCTTCTTCTCTTCTCTAGTTTTATCTTTTGTAATTATCTGGGATGTTTGGATTATTCATCTGGATGATGTTTTTCTTTATTATTATCATGAACTAAATTTTCATTAAGATTGCAACGAAACTTGGTATGTAGTTTAAATTAAATCTTCCCATTGAATGAAAGTTGATTTTTATTGAATTATTTATTATATCTTTTGCTTATTGATTAATTGTTTGGCCAGCAATTACTGTGATAATCTATATAAAATTGGAAGATGGAGTATAGATTGAGATCAGGATATGATAACATCTGTTCATACAATCTGAATAGGGTTAATATGATTAGCATGTAGGATAGGAATATACCTATGTGTCTTTTGTATCCATTGAAAGAATTTGTGCGTTAAACCCTAATTAACTTGATTTACATAGGAATATAATGAGTTGATTAACTGGGGTGTTCCTTGTAATTCTGTGTCTTAAGGATTGGAGTTAGGAGGATTTGTTCATGTGTTTTGGAAGAAACGCGTGAATTCTATAAAGTATTCTTGGATAATGATTCATATTAATTAATTGATTTAAATGGGAAGTAAATTGGTTTAAATGAAATACTAAGGGAAGTTGTAATCTTAATTTGTTAAATCTGCAGTTATTCTTGTGAAATTCTGATTTTAATTATTAGTTTTGTTAAGTTTAATTTTTAAATCACAAATAATATTTTGTAGTTTAAAATAGGATTAATCGCATTGAAATTAGTAATTGATAAATATTAGTCTATTTCCTCGTGGGAACGATATCCTTACTTGCTGAATATTACAATTGAATGCGTATACTTGCGTGTTAAAGTGCTATTAAAAAATTAGGCAACAAGTTTTTGGCGCCGTTGCCGGAGAAATTAGTTTAATATTTTGTCATTATTAATTTCAATCAAATTAATCTTAATTTAAATATTTTTATTTTATTTTATTTTATTTTTCTCTCTAGTCTAATTCTTTTTCAGGTACCATGGACAACTATAACTATCATTGGCCATATTCGAGAATGACTCGACCAAGGGAGGCAGAGAATTATGGACTCGATAAATGGTCAACACAATTTGGGACACTTTCGAGGAAGATTAACGCTTCATCAGCACAACTTATTCAAAGTGTAGCGGTAATATGTGAGTATTGTGGTGGAAACCATCCGAGTCATCAATGTGCCATCAGTTTCGAGTCGGTGCAATATAGTTGCAACTTCGACGATTACCCTAATAATTATGAATATTCCAGTAATTATCATCATGACTGGGGGAATCCGCTAAAGTTTTCATGGAGCGATGACAATCTAGCCCAACCCTTTGCTCCAAGCCAATCATACACTCCTAAATTACCAGTTCAAGCTCCTAATCATGAAGAAGAAAGGATTTTAAACTTGGAGGGACTTATTTCCAAGTTCATGGTTTTGATTGAGGAGCAGACGAATAGTCAGGAGATGTCGATTCAAAATCTTGAGAACCAGGTGGGACAACTTTTCAACGACATTATCAATCACCCTCAAGGTGAAGTGTCAAGCAACATAGTTCCCGAGACTGATGGATTGCCCTTGCTAAATCTGGAACCGGATGTGCCAAAAGAAAAGGACGTGGAAATGGAGGAGACAAGTGGGAAGCAGGAAAAGAATGTTGCCAAAGATCTAGCCATGAGTTATGACATAGATGAATCAATTTTGATAGTGCCCCATATATCTTCTCCACTAAAGTTTAAGGATCCGACTAGATTTGCAATCTTGTGCCCAATTGGTAGTCATTTTTTCGATAAAGCTATATATGACATGGATGTTAGCTTAAAATTGGTGTCATGGTGTGAAGAGAATGGGAAGTGAGAAGAAGAACCAGTTGTTCTGGAAAAACTTCAACACAAAAATTTATTCACAGATACAACTCGAAAAATGCCTAGTTATTTGAAGGTTGTAAAAGAGAATCTACCTAAAAAGAACAAGCTAGGTGAATTTGAATCAATAACCCTTACTGATGGGAAACTCTTGAAAGTTACGTTATTACTAATGGATGGAGGGTTTCTCAATTTTCGAAGGGGAATTGGATAGAGAAAGTTGAAGGAGTCGGGTTGAGGACGTTAAACTAAGCGCTCACTGGGAGGCAACCTAGACTTACATTTTATCTCCTTAAATTTTAGTTCATTAATTTTATTTTAGTATTTTATTTCATGTAGCTATATATTTTGTCTTAGTTTAGGGTTGTATGTTCAGTTGTAATCTCCTTGCAAATGATAATTGAGAATTGGGTCCATGGCTTGCAGGTTAGAAGGATAAAAGAGCACAAATTTTGGCTAAGGCTGGCCCAAGCGCCTAGGCGCCCAAAACAAGCCTATTCCAAGCGCCTAGGCGCTTAACTGCAGAATGCCCAGACAAGCCCAAGCGCCTAGGCGCCCACTCCAAGCCATCTTTAATTATTTGATGAGTAGGTTTTATACCTATGAATCCGATATTATTAAACTTAATTATTGCTATCTTTAATTGTTTTTTAGTATCTTTTTATGTGTTTTGTGTTTATTTCTTTTAAGTGGGAGCTAGAGGGACAAATTGGTCATTTGAGAGAAGAAAAAGGTCAAAAATCATTAAAATTAAAGCTGAGTGGCATTTTTGTAATTATGTGGTCCTGGTCAAGCGCCTAGGCGCTTGGAAATGGCCTGGGTTGAGCGCCTAGGCGCTCATGTGCGGAAAAAGGAGAGTTTTTCTATTGCTAAGTGGGTTTTTGAAGCCAACAAGGAATCTAAAAAGAGGCTAGATCTAATACAAATAGGGGAGGACTTTAGAAAAGGGGATACAACTTAATTTCTCAAGAGATTTTTGCAGAGAGAACAACGAAGGAAAACACGAAGGAGAATTGCAAGGGTTGAAGATTAAGGAGAGATTATTAGAGCAAATTCAGAGTTTCTTCTTCTCTTCTCTAGTTTTATCTTTTGTAATTATCTGGGACGTTTGGATTATTCATCTGGATGATGTTTTTCTTTATTATTATCATGAACTAAATTTTCATTAAGATTACAACGAAACTTGGTATGTAGTTTAAATTAAATCTTCCCATTGAATGAAAGTTGATTTTTATTGAATTATTTATTATATCTTTTGCTTATTGATTAATTGTTTGGCCAGCAATTACTGTGATAATCTATATAAAATTGGAAGATGGAGTACAGATTGAGATCTGGATATGATAACATCTGTTCATATAATCTGAATAGGGTTAATATGATTAGCATGTAGGATAGGAATATACCTATGTGTCTTTTGTATCCATTGAAAGAATTTGTACGTTAAACCCTAATTAACTTGATTTACATAGGAATATAGTGAGTTGATTAACTGGGGTGTTCCTTGTAATTCTGTGTCTTAAGGATTGGAGTTAGGAGGATTTGTTCATGTGTTTTGGAAGAAACGCGTGAATTCTATAAAGTATTCTTGGATAATGATTCATATTAATTAATTGATTTAAATGGGAAGTAAATTGGTTTAAATGAAATACTAAGGGAAGTTGTAATCTTAATTTATTAAATCTGCAGTTATTCTTGTGAAATTCTGATTTTAATTATTAGTTTTGTTAAGTTTAATTTTTAAATCACAAACAATATTTTGTAGTTTAAAATAGGATTAATCGCATTGAAATTAGTAATTGACAAATATTAGTCTATTTTCTCGTGGGAACGATATCCTTGCTTGCTGAATATTACAATTGAACGCGTATACTTGCGTGTTAAAGTGCTATTAAAGAATTAGGCGATAGAAGCCGACGGCTGGCGATGGTAACCAGGGGCAATGACCTGTGGGGCGACGGCATTACCGACGACACCTGCCGTCGCCAATACCCTCAATGTCGACGGCACAGTAGTCAAGGCGACGACACTGCCCGTCGGCAATGACTGATTTTTTTGTAGTGTATATTCATTATTAGTTTATCTAATTTTTATATTTTTACTTTGTAATACGTGGGGGATTGTTGTATTTTATGCAAAAAAATATATTACAAAGTTAAATAAAAAATAAATATATTCATATATTATTTGGTGATGTACAATTAAAATAGTTTAATGTGTAAATTGAATGAGTCATAATTAATTTATTTATTGAGATATTGTAACAATTCTAAATATATTAAAAGAGATATTATCGTTGCCATATATATACTTTGTCATCTATTCTTCTATAAAAAAGAAAGGTTGAGATTATATATATATATATATATATATATATATATATATATATATATACACACACACACACACACACAGCGGATCAGGTCCGAACTCCCGGACCTGATCAAAAACGGACCCCAAATTTATTTTATTTTTTTGCTTTTTTTTAAAACAACAAAAAAATATTTAATATTTTATGGAACTGAAATTTTTTCATAATACAATATTTTGGGGGTGATTTGAATACCTATACCAAAAAATGGTGGCACAGTCTGCACAGACTGTACATACATATTTTGTTATACGTACCCAAATCAAACCCAAAACACTGTATTATAAAAAAAATTAGAATTCCATAAAATATTAATTATTTTTTTTAGTTGTTTTAAAAAAAAGTAAAAAAAAAGTCCTGACGGGACTAAAATTCGGGCGTCCGGACTGGAATCGGACTATATATATATATATATATATATATATATATATATATATATATATTCAGCTTTCTCACACATATATTATATACATAAAATATTTTTATATATATGTGGTACTTTTTTGTGTTTAAGTAAGGAAAATTAAAAGTTGTTTTTGGGTCATTCAACTATTTCAAGTGTTGATTAGTTGGGTGAAGAGCCATTGAATCCTGGAGTAGGATTTCGTCAATGACCTTAGCACCAAGAAAAGTTCTCCGAGGGGCAAAATTTTTACTTAAGGACAGTGCACTGCACGCCTCCGCTCAAATATATTCGCTATAAATCGATAAGTTATTCTTTAGCCTCTCTTTATTTTATATTTGAATTCTATATTTTATTTGTGGTTTCCTACACCTGCTTGGCCAAGGAGGTGGATTGCTCCCACATCATATAAAGTTAGCATGTATAACATTTTATTTCTAGTGCTTGAAAAATTAAATGTACCACATCACCTACAAAGTGAAATTTTAATATTTTCTCAATACTAAAATAGAATTGTCTTTTAAGTCATAAAAACTAATCATTAGAAACCTTTTAAACATAATTTCGGGAATATGACTGAAAAGATCATACGAAACTATAGATTATTTAAATTATTCAACATCATTATTAAAATTGTGTAATAACAAGTATATTTTTCAACATTAGAATTTACTCATTTCTCATGACTCTAAAGTCATTGACACATCAAAAATTTATATGCTTTCAGAATTTTGCACTTTTTTATATTTCTTAAAATTCAAAAGATGAACATTTAGTGACGTATCTACGCTTAGGGCAGGTGTAAGACCCCGACTTTTTATGAATAAGATTTGATTTTCTTTATATATTTTCTTCTAAATAGTAAGGTGATAATTTAATAAATGATATAATTATGGGTGATATTTGAAAATTTGGCAAAGTAATCAAGTTGTCATAAAATATTCGTTTGGTTGGGGAATATTCTTTTTGTAGGGGAATATTGTGAGACCCTAGATTTTATGAATAAAGATTTAAATTTCTCGAAATATTTCTTTGAATATTATGGAGTAAATTTGATATAATGTTATAGTTGTGGGTAATATTTATAAATTTTGCAAAGTATGCAAGTTGTTGTATAATATTCGATTGGTCGGGGAATATTTTTTTTGTCGGGGAATATTCGTACAACGGCGCAATCATTGGTGGACCACACAACGGAATTATTGTCGGATTGAGAAAATGACAAAAATATTTTATGAAAATAACGGCGGAATTTTTACCGTTAAAACTGTTGAACTACTCGGTAGTAAAAGTATAGTAATACTCGTGGTTGCATAGTAGCACATGGTATTGATTATTGATGCTTACGTGAGAAGTCACTCAGTTTTGCTTATTTTATGGACCTCCTATTTTACCCATTTTTTAAAATAATCGGTAGAAAATTATTCTATATAATAAAGGTGGGGCCCACATGTGGGGACCACATATGGGGCCCACATGTGATGTATGAAATCTAAAAATAGGGGTGAGTGGAAGTTACGTAAAGGAGAGGTAAAATATATATATATATATATATATATATATATATGTGTGTGTGTGTGTGTGTGTGTGTGTGTGTGTGTGATGTGTGTGTGTGTATATATATATATATATATATATATATATATATATATATATAATATTGAGTGAGTGGAATTATATGGAGATGTTTGAATGATAATAGTAATGTGTGAGTGTATGAAAGTGATGGGTGTAAGAGATGTGTAAGAGTGTAGTGAAAGTGATATGTTGGTGGGAGGGGAACACGTGGGGCCCACGTGTGGAAGAAAAAAATGAAAGGGGTTTGGATTTTGAAATTTACGGGTGGTTGATTATTTTTTTAACATGTGTGGTTTATATATATATATATATATATATATATATATATATATATATATATATATATATATATATATTATAATTCCTTGCTTTGATCTTATTGGTTGGAGGTTTGAAAATTGGCATCCTAGGTTATCAAAGTTTTCATCCGTAATTTGCATAATTGTTGAGTCCGTGAGAAAAATCCTTACACAGTGCATTTCCATTCTTCTATAAATAGAAGCTCATTCCTTCATTATTTCTTATGAATTCACTGAAACTCTAGAGAGAGAAATTATAGAGAAACTATAGAAAAGTATTCTGCTACTTCCCTACTCTTATATCCAGTTTTTTTTACGGTAAGGGATATTATTTGTTGTACCCGTAAGGAGTATTATTTTTTTTGTATTCATGAAGAGAACTTCTGTTATTCCATTATTTATTATTCTGTTGGAATAACCTGTATACGCGGGCTACCCTATACTTGGTGAAATTCTTCTGTTATTCCATTCTTTATTATTCTGTTGGAATATCCTGTCTGTGCGTTTTACGCCGGACCTGGTTCCGTCTTTATTATTCTGTTAGAATATCCTGTCTGTGCGTTCACGCCGGACCTGGTTCCATTATTTATTATTCTATCGGAATATCCTGTCTGTACGTTTACGCCGGACCTGGTTCCATTATTTATTATTCTGTCGAAATATCATGTCGGTGCGTTTACGCCTGACCTGGTTCCATTATTTATTATTCTGTTGGAATAACCTGTCAGTGCGGTATATCGCATGCATGGTGATTTCTTTTGTTATTCTATTCTTTATTATACTCAGTTGGTTAAAAATTTGACTTCTATACTCCATGAAATTAGTGGAATATCCTTGATATTTGCACTTCATCCAGTATCTTTTCATGGAAATATTATTCTGAGCATTCTTGAATTTTACTCTACAAAGCAGTATCATGTTGACAATTTGGACGTTATCAGTTCCTAGATAAATTAATTCTTGAACTTGTTTTATTGAATTCTTATATCATTGTCATCATCCTCATGTTTATATTTTGTTGAAAGTCATCTATGGCCTGTAGTGCATAGATGGACTTAGTATGATTATGACCAGGGATTATTCGGTGTAATCATGACCGTAATGTTACAAATGATGTAAAAAAAGTCCTCATTGGCCCGTAGTGCATTGATGGACAGTTTTTGGTATGATTATGGCTATGAATTCTCTTTGGCCGTAGTGCAAAGATGAATTATTTTATGGCATGATCAGGACCGTTGATGAAAACATGATTATCTTTAGCCGTACTGCATGGATGATTCGTGGTCGTGATACTAAAGAATATCCTTGACCGTAGTGCAGGGGTGATTCGATGATGTAGATTATTTTTTAAGCTGAGTCCCAGCGATAAAAGTCATGATAATTTAAACTTGATGTCTGTTGTATTTTATCAGTTTAACATTGTTGAAGACTAATGATAATTTATTCTGCATTATCTTAGTCATAATATTTCTTACTGGGCTAGTTGAGCTCACCCTTTCTTTCACTGTTCTCTTCAGGAAATGAGAATATAGTTAGGACGAGTCGGGAAACGGAGTGATGGACCAGATGATAGCATTAGTAGTCCTCACTATTCTATGTAATAGTGTGATAATAATTGTAATGAGGACTCCTTTTGAGTATGGATACTCTTTAGAAGACAATATTTGTATTCAAACTCACAGTTTATGTTTTGTCGTATTGTACACTACAGTTGTATTATTAAGTTGTATTTGAATTCTGTACCATGTATCTGGCGACTCAAGATGGGTGATGTATACCTAATTTTGGGGGCGTCACAAATATTCATACGACGACACAATAATTGGTGAACCCATAACGGAATAACTGTCGGATGAATAAAACGACGACTAAATGACATATTGCACCCTAAACTTTACTCCGGTGTTGACATGTGCACCCCAAAGTGAAAAAGGTGTCTAAGTACACCCCATACTTTACTTATTAGAAACAGATTGCACACTTTGCACACTTAACCGGTCAAAAGTGACCGGCTAAGGCACAGATCCACACAAGAAGGGGTATTTCAGACTTTTGATATTCTTTATCTTCTCCAACGCTATTACACAGTCATTCAGTAGCAAACAACAGCTCGATCTTAGAAAATCGAATAAGAAAATCAAGAAAAATTAGGGCTTATGGATCGAAACTGCTGGTGCATGAAGAAATCAGTGATGAAGACAGCTTGGAGAAGCTCAAACAATGCTGGTAGAAGATTCTTTGGTTGCCCAGATTGGTGTGTTGATGGGCACGGTGGTTGTAATTATTTCGCTTGGGCAGATCCTCCAATGTGTGAGCGTTCAAGGGAAGTAATACCTGGATTAATAAGAAGATTAGAGAATTTTGATGCTGAAATCAAAGCTGTGAAAGATGATCTCAAACAGTCCAAAACTAGGGCAAGGTTTGCAATTTGTCTGTTGACTGCAACTTGGATTGCAATTTTTTATTTTAGGTTTATCTCGGCCAAGGATGAACCACCCCTCTAGTGTTGAAAACAAGCAACTTGGGTTCTACTGAGCAACTTGGGTTCTCCAGAATTGAACAGTGCAGAATTGGGTTCTAGCAATATAGTGGTAGAAATTAGTTGACTTATGAAATGTAATTCTAATTGTAATTGTTGGGCATCTTTTGTAGGTAATTTAGTGGTTGTAATGTATGGGAAATTTCTTTGAATGAACATGTTGTAATGTATGGGCAAATATAGTGGTTGTAATCAATTGCTGTAATTTCTTGTTTATGGTTGGTGTGTAATTTATGATACCTGCACCTTTTAACCTTTGTAGACTGTCTCACAAATGCACATTGCAGGGTATTAATGCACAAAACAGACAAATGCAAACAACAAACTGCAAGTGCCCAAAACAGAGTCTATATCACAATTGGCCACCTGTATAACACTGCATACACACACTCTATAAACACACACTGCAAACACATGTACTTAAACACTGCAAACACACACTGCATCATACACACATTGCATCATACATGAACTGGTATTGTCATCCAATTACCAAATTAATCCCCAGTACAATCCATAAATTAGAGGCAATTAATAACAGTTGCTGTCATTGGCCTAACAACAATGGCTTAATCCTATTAAGAATTCCAGCCACACCATCATAAGTTTAGGCCCCAAAAAATGTATCCTATCCACAAAAACATACATAAAACAGCCTTAAGTTGATTCCCAAAAATCCCCTAAACTGGATATATACATCCATATAAGCTTAGTACCACAAAAAACCCCAAAAACACAACATGTTTGCTATTAATCTGCATTAGGCCCTCCACTGGTTGGTTTCCTAAACTGGAGCTTCTCTCTTTTGGATTTGGCTGCAGCTTCAAAGTCTCCAAGTGTTGTACATTGTTTTCCCTTCCATGTGAATTCCTTGGGTTGTAATATATCAGCTGAGACATTTCTGGTGCTACTCTCGTAATGGATTCCACCTTGCCACTTTGTAGAACCACCAGCTTGATCCACATTCATGCCACCTGGCTCATGTGTTGATGTCATTGGTTGAGAAGCTTGAGTATGAGTCTGTCTAGTATTGTGAACCCTTTTTGCCCTCTTAGCCTTTGGAAAAGGTTGAGATGATTGACTTTCTGGAGCCTGTGATATCATATCTGGTTGACTTTCTAGAGGAGGTTGAGATGATTGCCTATTGAGTTTCTGAAAACCAAGACACAGAAATATATTAAACCCAATATATGATCTTGATAAAATAATCACAGAAACACACACTTAACTTACTTGAGGACACCTTCTTGCATTGTGACCCCATTCCTAGCAAAATCCACATTTCAGTGATGTTCCTTTGCTCTTCAACCTTGTACATTCTGGATTTGATTCAGGAATATCATTACCTTTCCTCCGAACAAGTTTAGGCCTACCCACAGGAGTATGTTTGACTGGTGGCAAAGGTGGGGAAAGCCTAGTATGATCCCACTCATCTTTGTGTTTTATAGGCTCAATGTTATGACTGTAAACCTTTAGATACATGTCCTTTGTTAAACACTCATGTACATATGTGTATGGATCATGTCCTATTTTGTAAATGCATGATATTGCATGAGCACATGGTATTCCAGATACTTCCCACCTCCTACAAGTACATGTATTTTTTCCCAAATCCACAACAAATGAATGACCCCCAGAAGTCATTGTCACTGTAAACCTCCCACCACCACCTGACCACAATGGCAATCCACCCCTTGCCTGCCCTTTCCATTTTTCTATCTTCTTAGCTATTCTAGGGCACACTACACCATTATGTTTCATCATCATATCTCTCCTGTTAACAATCCTATTCATGCAATATAATCTCAGTCGTTCTAGACACCCTATTACAGGTTTCACTCTAGCTTTCAGAATTTTGCTATTAAATACCTCACAATGATTATTGACATACATGTCACTTTTGCATATGGTGTTAAAATGAGACCTACTCCACTGAGCAGGTGGCTTAGGAGCTAACCATTCAAATGCACTTTTATCCTCTTTATGTAACACATCCATTGCCTTTTGAAAGACATATTGATTTGTAGCTTTGGCAGCATTCCACACCAATTTCCTTAATCCAGAGCCTTTATGCTTTTGCCAAAAGTTCCTATATAAATGCATAACACAATGTCTTTGTTCAGCACTTGGGACCACATCTTCTAAAGCATTAATCAAAACCTGGATCAACACCAATGAAATAATCAGATATAATCATAAATCACATCTTCTAATGTATTAATCACAAACATCTACTAAATAAAAAGTATATAGAAATGTAGAGATGTTTATACCTTTTGTTTATCTGAAATGAATGTCCAGCCTCCATCATTTGAAATCCCAAGATCTTCCACCAGCAAGTTCATAAACCAGGTCCAAGACTGAGTGTTTTCAGATTCAACAATGGCCCAAGCAATTGGCCACATCCCATTGTTTGGATCAACACCAACTGCAGTCAATAACTGACCCCCATATGGTCCTTTGAGAAAACATCCATCAAGCCCCACCAGTGGTCTACACCCCACCTTGAATCCTTCTTTTAGTGGTTGGAGACAGACATAAAATCTCAAGAATCTGCCTAAGTCTTGTCCTTGTTCTGGTTCTGCTCTCTTCAAAATACAAGTACTCCAAGGCATGGCTCTTCTGAGCTCTGCAGCATAGTCCAGAACCAGTCCATACTCCTCTTCAGCACTACCTTCAATGCTTCTCATTGCTCTTTTTTTAGCTCTGTATGCTAGGCTCCTTGATACTCCAATATCCAAATCTTTAACTACTTTAGTATGAAACTGATCTAATCCCCATGTTGGATTCATCCGAAGATCATCTTCATATTTTTTGGCAATCCACTCTGCATTTATACAATAATTATCCCACTCTCTACTACAAGTATGGACTTTTTGTAACCTAGTAATTTTAAATGTGAGCTCTCTTTGCACCTTTGCAGCATAGAAGTACCATGTACATGGCTCCACACACCTTGCTTGGATCTTATTGGACAGGTTTTTCTTGAAATACACCTTCCTTCCATGTTTGATACCATGATTTCTGATTGCTGCCCTCACTTCATTGACATTGGAAAATGTCATTCCCAACTCAAACTGAGGCAGATCCTCACTGTCACCTTCCCTAAATTCTGGACACCTTTTATGTTCTTGTTCAGGTGGTTCAGGGTCCCACTCATCAACCCTAGGCATCCTTTCCACATCACTGTCATCATAGTCAGAGGATGAAAATCCAGGTTCTTGTGGTTCTTCAACTTCAATTTGGGGCTCTGCAGTTTGTTTTCCCTTACCTTTGTTATGTGCAAATCTTGTTTCTTTGCCTTTGCCCTTCTGTGTTCCAGTTGCACCCTTCCCTTCCCTTTGTTTTCCCTTACCTTTGTCAACTGCATCATCCTCAGTCCCCCTCCCTGCCTCAGTTTGATCTCCCTCATCCCCCTCCCCAATTTCATCATCCTCTTCATCCTCCGTTGATTCTTCCACAGAACTATCCACATAACTTTCATCAGTTGACTCTACTTCATCAATTTCAAAGTCAGCTTCTACTCCCACAGGTTTAACAACCTCCATATATATTTCAACTAGTCTCCTAGAATGGATTAGTATACACATTGTTAACACATCATCATCATTTTCTAACCCAAATAATCCCCTCTCCATATCAGTTGCAGGTGACTTATAATGGAACTTGAGGTGTCCAACTTTATATCCCAAGACCTTCCCCATGTTACATATGTCAAGTAAAGATATGAAATCAGGATGACAGAAATCAAAGAAATTAAATGTACCTCCCACATACTGTTTATGTGGGCTCTCCTCAAAATGTCCCCCATGAAAGAATTTTACTGTAAAATACTCTGGGTTGCCTGTATAGACACAAACACAAAAGAATTCCATGTCGGTTAAATATGTGGACCACATCATATTTAATTGACTAAAATCCTAAAAAATGTTGGAAAGAGACAGAGAGTATTGAATTTGATCATCAAAAAGGGTCCACCATTCCACTTTATAACAAAAAGAAGTCAATAAACTACAAAACAAAATAATATACTACAAAAAGAACATGCACTAATTTCTAAAGCGGATTATTCAAAATAGATGCTCGTGGAAGATAATCACAGAAGTACTTACTGTATTCTGGGACACCTTTAACTCCATAAATGTTGTTGTCTGATGAATCCCTCAAGAATCGCGAATCACTACTCATTGTTCTCCTTCAAATCGCGAACCCTAGCCTCCTTCAAATTGCGAACCCTAGCCTCCTTCAAATCGCGAATCGCTACTGAATGACTGTGTAATAGCGTTGGAGAAGATAAAGAATGTCAAAAATTTGAAATACCCCTTCTTGTGTGGATCTGTGCCTTAGCCGGTCACTTTTGACCGGTTAAATGTGCAAAGTGTGCAATCTGTTTCTAATAAGTAAAGTATGGGGTGTACTTAGACACCTTTTTCACTTTGGGGTGCAAATGTCAACACCGGAGTAAAGTTTAGGGTGCAATATGTCTTTTAGTCTAAAACGACAAAAAATAAGTTTTCTAAAAATTGACGGCGGAGCTTTTACAGTTAAACTGTTGAAATACCCGATGATAAAAGTACAGTAATACGCGTTGTTCCACAGTGGTACGCTGTATTACACAGTAGCACACGAGATTACATAGTATATCTGATTATTGATTCTTATGTAAGAAGTCACTCAGTATTTAATAATTGCCACAGTAGTTGTTGCATAGTATCTCATATTATTGATTCAATAATTATTACAGTATCATCTGCATAATATTTTATATTATTAAATCCATAATTGACATGATACAATTACTCATATTATTATTAGTATTATTAACAATGTCTAGAAATTTCTGTCGAAGAAAGGGGTTAGGTTATTTAATTATGCGCCAGTAAAGAGAAATCCTTATCAGAAGGTCCCCTCTTTCTTGGGAACGATCTGGTTGTCAATATTGTGAGTTATAATATTAATGATTAATAATTGTTGAAAGATTAAAATGTGTTGATTGAAGATAACTGAATTATGGTAAATATTTATTCAATTTTTGATATAAATAGAGGGGTTTGTCATGACGTCAAACCACTTGCCTTTTCACATTACAGGTGTCAAACCACTTACCTTTTCACATTACAGGCGTCAAGCCACTTTCCACTTCACATTGCAAGGGCCAAGTTAGAATTCTTCTATAAATAGAAGCTCATTTCTTCCTTCATTCTCACTAATTCACTAAAGATATAGAAAGATAAACTATAGAGAGAGAATAAGAGAGAAAGAAGAAGAGTATTCGAGAAGAAAGCACACACCACCAACACAAAGATCTGCTACTACATTAGTGCAAAATATAGTCTTTTATTAAGGTAAATAATGTTATTTTCTTCATACTCATAAGGGTTGTCATTCTATTACTTATTAATCTGTGGGAATAACATGTCTACGCAGATTACCGCATGCCTGGTGAATAACCCTTCGTATTCATTCTTTATTAAGTTGTGGAAATGATCTGTTTACACGGATTACCGCATGACGGATGAAAATTTATTTGTAGTTTCGTATATTCTTTCATACTCCATATTATGTAAATGATATTATTTCATTTCATATTATTAAATCTAAAATTACTATAGTAAGTATTGCTTCTATAATTCCTAAAATGATTAGAAATTCCTTGAGGTTTGCACTTCATCTAATATCATTTCACTAGAATATTGGTCTGAACTTTCTTATTAAATTTTAATCTTTTCATGTCGGGTTACTATTCATGTCGGGGTACTATTCATTCAGGTTACTAGTCACATCAGAGTACTATTCATTAGGGGTACTATTCACACTAGAGTACTATTCACGACAAAATTTAATTTTCTTTTCTTTGTCCAAATTATCTTTGAAATATGAATCTTAAATATCATTCTTGAATTTTACTCCACAATTGGTGATCATGTTGATAATTTGGACATTCTTGAACTTTGGATAAATTAAATTATAAATCTTTAATATTTATCCTTGATCTCACTTGATTCATTCTTTATATCATTGTCATCATCCTCATGCTTATATTATAGTGAAATTCATCCTTGATCCGTAGTGCAAAGATGGACTGTTGATTGGTATGATTATAACCAGGAATTGTGTATTGGTATAATTATGGCATTTAATGTTGCTGATAAAGGTTTGTGGTGAAAAGTTCTTTTTGGCCCGTAGTGCATAGATGGACAGGTGTTTGGCATGATCATGATCACTGGTGATACAAACGATTATCTTTGACCCATAGTGCATAGATAATTCGTTGATTGAAATTAATTTTTAATTGGTGTTACAGGGATAAAATATTGTTGATGGACTTTTAAATCATAAATGATAGTAGACATCATGCTCTACTTGACTCTTTTAATGGATTGCTATTTCTGCTGTAGTTGTTGATCTAAAACTCTTTGTCTATTGTATTCTATCAGATTTATCCCTGTTAAGGACCAAGGATAATTTGTTCTACATTATCTCTGTTATAATATTCTTTATTGGGCTAGTTGAGCTCACCCTTTTCTTTTATGGTTCTCTTCAGGAAATGAGAATATAGTTGAGACTAGTCGGGGAATGGAGTGATGGTTCAAGATGGTTACTCTAGTAGTCCTCACTATTCTATAAAATAGTGTGACAATAATTGTAATGAGGACTTTATTTGAGTTTGGATATTGTCTACGAGACAATATTTGTATTGAAACTCACAGCTTATGTTTTATCATATTTTACACGACAGTTAATAGTTGTATATAAGATGTTTGTATTTGGATTCTGTACCATATATTTGGCGACTCCGAATAGATTGTGTAGACCTATTTTGGGGCCGTCACAGTTGGTATTAGAGCTTAGGGATATGATCTTTGGTGGAGATATGAGATTAGAACTGGGAGGGGAAAGAAGAGTAAAATCTTCGTTAGTACGTCCTACCTAAGCTTATTTGTTATTTAATTGGTCGGTCGGAATAAAAGGATAATATGCAACGAGTCAATTTTTTTAATTAACCATTGTTTTGTGACAGTATTTGAGAATAACCAGGATACTATACATTAGTAACTCACGGTTGGTCACTACCAAACAATTCAAGGATTTGGGACCACCGAAGTTTTTGGAAAAACAAGAACTACTCAAGGTAGAAGCTTGGGTTAAGCAGATCATCAAAATATTTAATGCCCTGGGATGCACAGAGGAGCAAAAGGTTCCCTTCACCACTTTTATGTTGAGTGGAGAGGCAGATTGCTGGTGAAAATCTGTGAAACATACTCATCTTTCCGCACTTAAGATGTCTTGGGAGAAGTTCTAAGAATTGTTCAACGACAAGTATTTTCCAGAAAGTATTTGTCATATGAAGGTGATGGAATTCTTCAAACTAGAACAGAACAATATGACTGTATCACAATACGAGGCCAAGTTTACGGAATTATCCCGGTTTGTATCCCATTTGGTGGATAATGAGGAACGAATGACACGAATGTTTTTGAGAGGTTTGAAACCTGAAATTCGTCAATACCTCATTTCTCATAAACTTTGTTTGTATTCAGATGTTGTGAATATGACTCAATTATTGGAGCGAAATAATGAGACTTTTCAACCAAAAGATAATAACCGACAACACGATAATAGTCGTACTAATGGCAATAATCATCGGAGCAATGATAACCAGCGTGGAGGAAATTATCATGCCAGAAATGATAACTAATTCGGTGGTAATCATCGCCCAGATAATAGGAGAAGTGAACCAAGTGGAAAATTTTTAAAGAGAGAAGATTAAATAATGACAGCGTAAAGACATCGGCAGCAGCACCAACACTCATTTCTAGGGGAGGAGAACGACCACCAGTCATATGTTCCAAATGCGGACAAGAGGGGAACATTAGTCCAAATTGTACACAATAACCCAAAGGGTGTTACAGTTGCCGAAAGGAATGTCACATAGCTCGAGTGTGCCATATAGCGAAGTCAAGTTCAGCTGGGATGGTGACACCAAAGGCTGTCCCAGACAAGTCAAAATCGGTGGTTTAGGGGAGAGCTTTTGTCGTGATTTCCCAAAAAGTGAGAAACCCGAACGAAGTTATCACGGGTAAGCTAATCATAAACTCTTGCGAAGTCTATGCCTTATTAAATACCGTTCTACCCACTCTTTTATTTCACCTGTTTGTGCTCAACGTTTGAACTTGGCCTCTGAGAAATTAGACTTTGACTTATCTGTTGAAACTCCGTTGGGAGAAACCTTTGTTACATCCACTGTTTATAAATCTTGTTTGATTTAAATTGGCACCCTCACATTACTTATTGATCTCATCACTTTGAAAATACTTGCATTAGATTTTATTTTATGAATTGACTGGTTAACTACTCAACATGCTAAAATTAATTATTTTCGTAAGGTCGTTAGTTTTCATATTCTTAACCAACCTATTATGCGAATTCAAACAACCAAACCATTGAAATCAATCATTTTCATCTCAAGTCATAAAGTCATTCGTTTATTAAAAAATGGATGTCAAGCTTTCTTAGCCTATGTCACCGATTTAAACAAAAATACTTCAGATTTGAATGATATTTCTATTGTTAATAAATTTCCTGACGTATTTCCTGAAGAACTTCATGGCCTACCCCCAAAACGTGAAATTAAATTTTGTATTGACCTTGAACCCGATACAAAACCCATTTCCAAAGCCCCATATCGAATGACTCCTATTGAACTTCAGGAGTTAAAAGTCCAACTTTAGGAATTGTTAGACATCAGTTTTATACGTTTTAGTATATCACCTTGGGGTGCTCCTGTTTTATTCGTAAAGAAGAAAGATGGGAGTATGAGACTCTGCATTGACTATCAGGAATTGAACCATGTCACCATCAAAAATACCTCGCATTGATAACCTGTTTGACCAGTTGCAAGGTGTTTAATTCTTCTTAAAGATCGATCTTCGCTCTAGGTATCATCAGTTAAAGATTAAAATCGATGAAATTTTAAAGACTGCTTTCAGAACTCGGTACGTGCATTATGAATTCTTAGTCATGTCTTTTAGATTAACCAATGCCCATGTTGCCTACATGGACATGATGAACAGAATATTCAATAAATATTTGGATCATTTCGTGGTTGTCTTTATTTATGACATCCTAATATACTCCAAAATCCTAAAATATTTCTTCACCCAAAACGAACTCAACATGCGACAACGACGTTGGCTTGAGCTGTTGAAAGATTACGACCATACTATCCAATACCATCCTAGAAAAGCGAACGTGGTAGCTGACGCATTGAGTAGAAGATCATGTGCTGGTACGAGTGCGATATTGGCAACACAAAGGCTCATTTTGTATGACTTAAAAAGGATGGAGATAGAGTTAAATAATCCAAGGACCCATGTGATGATGTCAAATATACGATTAGAACTGACTTTAATCGATAAAGTTAAAGTTGCTTAAGTTACAGACCCAGAGCGGATGAATTTGAAGAAGAATGTGCAAGAAGGTGCTATTTCAGAAGCAAGAATCGATGAAGAAGGAATACTACGAGTCAACTCCAGACTTTGTGTTTCTAACGACTATGATTTGAAGTATAAAATCATGATGAAAGTACACAACACATAGTTTGCAATCCATCCTAGGAGTACCAAAATTTATCGTGATCTTCGACATATATTTTGGTAGAGCAATATGAAGAGAGAGATCACAGAGTTTATCTCAAGGTGTTTAACTTGTCAATGTGTCAAGGTAGAGCATCAAGTACCAAAATGTCCATTACAACCACTTGAAATTGTAGAATGGAAGTGGGAACACATCAACATGGATTTCGTTACGGGCCTTTCTAAGGTTTCTCAAGGCATATATGCAATTTGGGTCATTGTCGATAGATTAACCAAGTCTGCTCATTTCTTGCCTATACAAGAAACTTATTCACTTGAACATCTTGCTTGTATGTACATGAGTGAGATCATAAGACTGTATTGTACGCCAGTATCTATAGTTTCTGATCGAGACCCTAGATTCACTTCACGATTTTGGGTCAGCTTGTAGAAAGCTATGGGCACGGACTTACGATTCAGTTCTGCATATCATCCTTAAACGAACGGGCAGTCAGAAAGGATTATTCAAAATTTTGAAGATCTAGTAAGACGCTGTGTACTACACTTCAAAGGAAGTTGGGACAAGTACTTACCAATAGTAGAATTCTCCTACAACAACAGTTATCAAGCAAGTATAGGCATGGCTCCATTCGAGGCGTTGTATAGAAAAAAGCATCGTTCTCCAGTATGTTGGGATGAGGTGGGTGAAGCAACATTGTTGGGACCAGAGTTGGTACGCATGACTACGAAAAGATTCAAATGATCCGGCAACGTATAAAAATAGCACAAGACCGACAAAAGAGTTATGATGATCTTCATCGAAGGGACGTCGAATTCAATGTCGGAGACCATGTATTGTTACGTGTTGCTCCGTGGAAAGGAGTTACGAGATTCGAAAAGAGAGGAAAGCTCAACCCTCGATTTATTGGCCCATTTGAAATCCTCGATCAAGTAGGAACTGTGGCCTATAGACTCGCCTTACCGCAAAGCGTGACTCGTGTTCATAACATTTTTTACATATCCATGCTACATAAATATGTGGAAGACCTAAACCACATTATTGAATTACAACTAGACGAGATAGCCGAAGATGTAACGTATGGGGAAATAACTGTCAAGATCTTGGATAAGAATGAACATATTCTACGCTCAAAGGTTATACCTCAAGTAAAAGTTTTATGGAGAAACCACGATATTGACGAAATGAATTGGGAGTTAGAATTTAAAATGAAAGCAAGGTATCCTCACCTCTTCGAAATACCAGGTACGCACATCAATTTCGAGGACGAAATTTCATAAGGAGGGGAGGTTGTAAGAGCCCAACTTTTTATGAATAAAATTTGATTTTCTTTATATATTTTCTTATAAATAGAAAGGTGATAATTTAATAAATGTTATAGTTATGAGTGATATGTAAAAATTTGGCAAAGTAAGCAAGTTATCATAAAATATTAATTTGGTCGGGGAATATTATTTTTGTCGGGGAATATTCGTACGACGGCGCAATCATTAGTGGACCCATAATGAAATAACTGTCAGATGAATAAAACGAAAAAAATAATTTTCTAAAAATTGACGGCGGATCTTTTATCGTTAAACTGTTGAAATACTCGATGATAAAAGTACAGTAATACGCATTGTTCCACAGTGGTAAGCAGTATTACACAGTAGAACATGGTATTGCACAGTATATCTGATTATTGATTCTTTCGTAAGATGTGACGCCCCTAAAATAGGTATACATCACCCATCTTGGGTCTCCAAATACATGGTACAGAATATAAAAACAAACTTAAATATACAACATGAGCTGTGAGTTTTAATACAAATATTGTCATCTAGACAATATTCAAACTCAAAATAAGTCCTTAATACATTTATTATCACACTATTTCACAAAATAATGAGGACTACTAATGTAACCATCTGGACCGTCACTCCGTTCTCCGACTAGTCCTAGCTATATTCTCATTTCTTGAAGAGAACAATGAAAGAAAAGGGTGAGCTCAACTAGCCCAGTAAGAAATATTATGACTAAGATAATGCAGAATAAATTATCGTTAGCCTTCAACAGTGTTAAACTGATAAAATATAATAAACATCAAGTTTAACTGCAGCGGAACAATCAATCCATTAGAAGAGTCAAGTAGAGCATAATATCTACTATCTTCTATGATTTAAAAAATTTATCATCAATTTTATCGTTGAGACTCAGCTTAATAAATAAACCTCATCATCGAATCATCCTTGCACTACGGGCCAAGGACATTAATGTAATCATCAATGTTTATGATTATACCGAATAATTCCTAGTCATAATCATACAAACAACTGTCCATCAATGCACTACAAGCCAATGAGGATTTTTACCACATCATTTGTAACATTACGGTCATGATTGTACCGAATAACCCTTGGTCATAATCATACCAATCAATAGTACATCTATGCACGTAAGCCACATATGACTTTGATCATAATATAAGCATGAGGATGATGACAATGATATAAGAATTCAATTAAAAGAAAGAAAAGGATAAATTTCTAAAGATTTATAATTTAATTTATCCAGAATTCAATAATGTTTAAATTGCCAACATGATACTGCTTTGTGGAGTAAAATTCAAGAATGATATTGTATCAAAAATGATTTGAACCAAAAAGAAATTAATTTTTGTCATGAATAGTACTTTGAGTGAATAGTACCCCATGAATAGTACTTCGGGAATAGTACCCCGTGAATAGTACTTTGTGAATAGTACTCGTGAATAGTACTTTGGGAATAATATTTTATAAATAGTACTTTATGAATAGTACCCGTGAATAGTACTTTTGTGAATAGTACCGTATAAATGAACAGTACTCATGGACAGTACTCCGGCATGAAAAGCTTAAAATTTAACAAGAATGTGCAGAAAATATCCTTGTGAAACGATAGTAGATGAAGCGAAAATTTTAAGGATATTCTACTAATTTCATAAACTATAGAAGCAATACTTTAACAGAATGAGGGTATAATCAGGAATACGAGATGAAATAATATTACTCACATACAATAGAGTATGGAAGAAAATATTATTCCTTATGAATACTGAAAAAATAATATCCCTTACCTCAGAAGAAAACTGGATACTAGAATAGTGAGGTAGTAGACTTCTCCTCTACTTTCTCTCTAAAGCTTCTCTCTCTATAATTGCTCTTGTGAGTCTTAGTGAATTGGTGAGAATGAAAGAAGAATGAGCTTCTATTTATAGGAAAATATAGTTTCGATAATTACACATTTTGGGGCTTGAAATATTACAGTATAATACCTTCATCTTTTTCTTCATTTTTAATTTAGTCCTGCAAGTATTATCAAACTTGCACCACCTCTCCTAATAGTACATCTTGTGAATCAATAGTATAATCATGTAAAAAAAATAATTACAGTATAGTACCTTCATCTATACCTCCATTTTTAATTTAGTCATGCAAGTATTATCAATCCTGCGTCACCTCCTCTAATAGTACATGCATGTGAATCAATAGTACAGACATGTAAACAAATAGTTATAAGCATGTGAATTAATAGCAATTAATTGCTTATTTATCCGATTAATTACCCGATTGGTCAATATAACACCTCCAGGCATCAATTATTATCGAAATAGATGTCAATTTTCATTAATACTAATTATCCCAACACAATGAAAATATCAAATTCATCTTTAATCAATACGAACTTATTCATCATTAATATTATAACTCACAATATTTAACAACCAGATCATTCTCAGGAAAGAGGGGGCTTTTAGATAAGGATTTCTCCCTATTGGCGCGTAATTAGGTGACCAAACCTCTCATTGACAGAACTTTCTAGACATTGTCAATATTGCAATTAATAATATGAATAACTTTGTCGTCTCAATTATTGATTTAATAATAATAAATATTATGCAGATGATACTATGACAATAATTGAATCAATAATATGAAAGATATTATGCAGCAATTACTGTAGCAATAATTGAGTATAACTTAGTGACTTCTCACGTAAGCATCAATAATCAATACCGTGTGCTACTATGCAACCACGCGTATTACTGTACTTTTACCACTGGGTAGTTTAACAGTTTAACGGTAAAACTTTCGCCATAATTTTTATAAAAAGATAATTATGTCGTTTTCTAACTACGACAATACTTCCGTTGTGGGATCCACCAATGATTGTGCCGTCGTACGAATATTCCCAGTTAAAACGAATATTACCCGACCAATCGAAAATTATATAACCACTTGCTTACTTTACAAAATTTGTAAATATTACCAACAACTATAACATTATATCAAATACATACCATAATATTTAAAAATATATTTTGAGAAAAAAATTAATCTTTATTCATAAAACTTGGGGTCTTACAACCTCCCCTTCTTATGAAATTTCGTCCTCGAAATTAGGGTGCGTACCTGGTATGTCTAAGAGGTGAGGATACCTTGACTTCATTTCAGAATATAACCCCCAGGTCATTTTCTCAACATCGTTGTTTCTCCAGAAAACTTTGACTTGAGGTATAACTTTGGAGCGTAGAATATGATCCTTCTTATCCAAGATTTTAGCAGGTACCTCCTCATACGTTAAATCTTTCGCTATCTCGTCCAATTCTAGTTCAATAATGTGGTTCAGGTCTTTCACATATTTACATAACATAGATATATAAAAAACGTTATGAACACGAGACATACTTGGCGGTAAGGCAAGTCTATAGGCCACAGTTCTTACTCGATCGAGGATTAAAAATGGGCCAATGAATCGAGGATTGAGCTTTCCTCTCTTTCCAAATCTCGTAACTCCTTTCCATGGAGCAACACGTAACAACACATGGTCTCCGACATTGAATTCGACGTCCCTTCGATGAAGATCATCATAACTCTTTTATCGGTCTTGTGTTATTTTTATACGTTGTCGGATCATTTGAATCTTTTCAGTAGTCATACGTACCAACTCCGGTCCCAACAACGTTGCTTCACCCACCTCATCCCAGCATACTGGAGAACGACACTTTCTTCCATACAACGCCTCAAATGGAGCCATGTCAATACTTGCTTGATAACTGTTGTTGTAAGAAACCTCCACCAATGGTAAGAACTTGTCCCAAATTCCTTTGAAGTCAAGGACACAGAGTCTTAATAAATCTTCAAGAGTTTAAATAGTCCTCTCTGACTGCCCGTCCGTTTGAGGATGATATGCTGAATTAAATTGTAAATCTGTACCCATAGCTTTTTGCAAACTAACCCAAAATCGTGACGTAAATCATGGGTCTCGATCAGAAACTATGGATACTGGCATACCATACAATCTTATAATCTCGTTTATGTACATACGAGCAAGACGTTCAAGTGTATAAGTTTCTTGTATCGTTAAGAAATGAGCAGACTTAGTTAATCTATCAATAATGACCCAAATTGCATCTATGCCTTGAGAAACCTTAGGAAGACCAGTAACAAAATCCATGGTAATGTGCTCCCACTTCCATTCTGGAATTTCAAGTGGTTACAATGGACCTTTTGGCACTTGATGCTCCGCCTTGACTCGTTGACAAGTTAGAAACCTTGAGATAAATCCCACTATCTCTCTCTTCATATTGCTCCACCAAAATGTATGTTAAAGATCATGATACATTTTGGTACTCCCAGGATGGATTGCAAACGGTGTGTTGTGCGCCTCCATCATGATTTTATACTTCAAGTCAGAATCATTAGGAACACAAAGTCTGGAGTTGACTCGAAGTATTCCTTCTTCATCGATTCTTGCTTTCGAAATAGCACCTTCTTGCACTTTCTTTCTCATACGCATCAGCTCCAGGTCTGTAGCTTGAGCAGCTTTAACTTTATCGATTAAAGTCGGTTCTACTCGTATATTTGCCATCATCATGTGGGTCCCTGGAGTCTTTGACTCTATTTCTATCATTTGTAAGTCATACAAAATGGGCCTTTGCATTGATAATATTGCACTCGTATCAGCAAATGATCTTCTACTCAATGCGTCAGCTACTATGTTCACTTTTTCAGGATGGTATTGAATGGTATGATCGTAATCTTTCAATAGCTCAAGCCATTGTCGTTGCCGCATGTTGAGTTCCTTTTGAGTAAAAAAATATTTGAGGCTTTTATGATCCTTATAGATCTCCACCTTCTCTCCATACAGGTAATGTCTCCAAATCTTAAGCGTAAAAACGACAACTGCCAACTCTAGATCATGAGTAGGATAATTCCTCTCATATTCTTTGAGTTGTCGTGAGGCATAGGCTATGACTTTCCTATGTTTCATGAGAACACATCATAACCCTTTGCCTGAAGCATCACTGTAGATTACAAATCCCTCTGAGCCAGATGGTATTGTCAGAACATGTGCTGAAATGAGTCTCCTCTTGAGTTCTTGAAAACTCTTCTCACATTCCTCGCTCCAACTGCATTTTGTATCTTTCTGAGTCAGTTGAGTTAATGGAGTAGTGATTCGAGAAAATCCTTCCACGAACCTCCGATAATAACCAGCTAAGCCTAAAAAACTAAGTACTTCGGTCACTGACTTAGGTTGCTCCTAGCTTTGAATTGCTTCAATCTTTGCCGGGTCAACAGATATTCTGTGATTTGATATGACGTGCCCAAGGAATGCTACTTCCTAAAGCCAGAACTCGTATTTCTTCAACTTGGCATATAACTTATTTTCACGAAGCTTTTAGAGTATCAGCCTCAAGTGTTGCTCATGATCTTCACGGTTTTAGAGTAAATGAGGATGTCATCAATAAAGACGACCACAAAGTGATCCAAATATTCCATGAATACTCGGTTCATCCTATCCATAAAGGCAGCAGGAGCATTAGTCAATACAAAAGACATGACTAGGAATTCGTAATGCCCGTACCGAGTTCTAAAAGCAGTCTTTGGAATGTCATTAGTTTTAATCTTCAACTGATGATATCCAAAACGAAGATCGATATTTGAAAAGAATTTGGCGCCTTGTAACTGGTCAAACAGATCATCAAAGCGAGGCAATGGATACCTATTTTTGATGGTGACATAATTCAACTCCCGATAATCAATACAAAGTCGCATACTTCCATCTTTCTTCTTCATGAATAGAACATGAGCACCCCAAGGAGATGTACTAGGACGAATGAAACCAATGTCTAATAATTCTTGTAGTTGGATTTTTAACTCCTGAAGTTTAATAGAAGTCATTCGATATGGGGCTTTGGAAATGGGTTTTGTACCAGGTTCAAGGTCGATACCAAACTCGATTTCACGCTCCGGGGGTAGGCCAGGAAGTTCTTCGAGGAATACGTCAGGATATTTATTAACAATAGAAATATCATTCAAATCTAACGTATTTTTATTTAAATCCGTGACATGGGCTAAGAAAGCTTGACATCTATTTTTCAATAAACGAATAGCTTTATGGCTTGATATGACAGTGATTGACTTTAGTGGTTTGGTTGCTTGAATTCGCATAATAGGTAGGTTAGGAATATAAAAGCTAACAACCTTACGAAAATAATCAATTTTTGCATGATGAGTAGTTAACCAATCAATCCCTAAAATCACATCAAATGCAAGTATTTTTAAGGAAATAAGATCGACAGGTAATGAGAGGGTACCGATTTGAACCAAACAAGACTTATAAATAGTGGATGTAATGAAGGTTTCTCCTAGCGGAGTTTCAACAGATAAATCAAAGTCTAATTTCTCCGAAGTTAAATTTAAACGTTGAGTGCAAGTAGGAGAAAAAAAATATGGGTAGAGCTGGTATCAAATAAGGTATAGACTTTGCTATTGTTTATGATTAGCTTACCCGTGATCACCTCGTTCGGATTCCTCACTTTTTGGGAGGTTACGATAAATGATCTCCCTTGAACTACCAGTTTTATCTTGTCTGGGATGGCCTTTGATGCTTCCATCCCAGCTAAACTTGACTTCGGTGCACGACAAAATCGGGCTAGGTGACCTTCTCTTCCACAATTGTAACATGCTTTGGACTGCTGCGTACAGTTTGGATTGATGTGTCCCTTCCCTCCGTATTTGTAACATATGACCGGCGGTCGTTCTCCTTCCTTAACAACAGGTGTTGGTGCTGACGTCTTTCCATCATTATTGAATCTCCTCTTCTTGAAATTCCCACTTTTATTGTCTTGGCCATGATTACCACCGAAGTGGTTACCATTTCTGGCATATTGATTTCCACCACGTTTGTTGGCACCGCTTCGATGACTGCTACCACTTGTATTATCATTTTTCCAGCTGCTCTCTCTTGGTTGGGTTGACTCGTTATCGGGCTCCAATAACTGAGCCCTATTTACAACATCTGAATACAAACACAGTTTATGAGAAATTAAGTATTGACGTATCTCGGGTTTCAAACCTCGCAGAAATATTCACGTCATTCTCTCCTCATTGTCAACTAAGTGGGACGCAAACCGGGACAACTCGGCAAACTTAGCTTCGTACTACGACACGGTCATATTGTTTTGCTCCATCTTGATAAACTCCACCTCTTTCATGTGACGAATACTTTCGGGAAAGTACTTATCGTTGACCAGTTCTTGGAACTTCTCCCAAAACATCTTCAGTGCGGCAGGTTGAGTACGCTTTACCAATTCCTGCCAGTAATCTGCCTCTCCTCGCAACATAAAAGTGGTAAAGGGAACCTTTTGCTCCTCGGAGCATCGCAAGACATCAAATATCTTGGTGATCTGCTTTATCCACATCTCCGCCTTAAGTGGTTTTGGCTCTCCAATAAACTCCGGTGGTCCCAGCTCCTTTAACTGTTTAGTGGTGACCGTTTGAGAGTTGCAAGTGTTTCCACCTGCATTTTGAACAGGAGCCGCTCTCGCCTGATGTTGCATAAATTGCATAAAACCTCTGAACATCCCATCGTTCATCATTTGGTCAGCGTTGTTGTTTACCTGAGGATTATTATCTTCTTGTTGCACATTATCCAAGGTATTGATCGTTGGTGACTCAACGGCCTCATGTGCTTCATTGCTGATCTCAACATTCTCGGATGTCATTTTCAAATACTACCACAAAACAAGGGTTAATTGACATGTCACATATTATCCCTATACTCTGACCGACCAAATAAATACCAAATAAACTTAGGTAGGTCATACTAGCGAAGGAATTTCCCTTCTCTCCCCTCCTAGTTCTAATCTCACATCTCAGCCAGGGATCATATGTGACGCCCCCAAAATTAGGTATACATCACCCATCTTGGGTCGTCAGATACATAGTACAGAATACAAATACAACTGATTAATACATCTATCGTGTACAATACGACAAAACATAAACTGTGAGTTTGAATACAAATATTATCTTCTAGAGAGTATTCATACTCAAAAGGAGTCCTCATTACATTTATTAACACACCATTACATAGAATAGTGAGGACTACTAACTAATACTATCATTCGGACCATCACTCCGTACCCCGACTTGTCCCAACTACGTTCTCATTTCCTGAAGAGAACAGTGAAAGAAAGGGTGAGCTCAACTAGCCCAGTAAGAAATATTATGACTAAGATAATGCAGAATAAATTATCATTAGCCTTCAACAATGTTAAACTGATAAAATATAATAGACATCAAGTTTAACTGTAGCGGAACAAGCAATCCATTAAAAGAGTCAAGTAGAAAATAAACTCTACTATCTTTTATGATTTAAAAAGTTTTTCAACACTGTAATCTCTGAGACTCAGCTTAATAAAATAATCCACATCATCGAATCACCCCTGCACTACGGCCAAGGATATTCGTGTATTCATTAATGGTCATGATCATGCCAACAACTGTCCATCAATGCACTACGGGCCAATGAGGACTTTTACCACATCATTTGTAACATTACGGTCATGATTATACCGAATAATCCCTGGTCATAATCATACCAAGTCCATCTATGCAATACAGGCCACAGATGACTTTCAACATTTTATAAACATGAGGATGATGACAATGATATAAGAATTCAATAAAACAAGTTCAAGAATTAATTTATCCAGGAATTAACAACGTCCAAATTGTCAACATGATACTGCATTGTGGAGTAAAATTCAAGAATGCTTAGAAGAATATTTTCTTGAAAAGATACTGGATGAAACGCAACTATCAAGGATATTCCACAAATTTCATGGAGTATAGAAGTCAAAACTTAACCAACTGAGTACAATAAAGAATGGAATAACAAAAGAAATCACCATGCATGCGATAGACCGCACAGACAGGTTATTCCAATAGAATAATAAATAATGGAACCAGGTCCGGCGTAAACGCACAGACAGGATATTCCGACAGAATAATAAATAATGGAACCAGGTCCGGTGTAAAACACACAGACAGGATGTTCCAACAGAGTAATAATAAAAACGGAACCAGGTCCGGTGTAAAACACACAGACAGGATGTTCCAACAGAATAATAAACGGAACCAGGTCCGGTGTAAAACACACAGACAGGATGTTCCAACAGAATAATAGAAGAATGTCACCAAGTATAGGGTAGACCGCGTATACTGGTTATTCCAACAGAATAATAACAAATGGAATAACAGAAGTTCTCTTCATGAATATAAAAGAAATAATATTCCCTACCTTAAAAGAACTGGATATTGGAAAAGTGATGTAGCAGAATACTTTTATTCTCTCTCTCTTATTCTCTCTATACTTTCTCTCTCTATAGCTTGAATGAATTCGTGAAAAATAATGAAGCCCTAGGCCTCTATTTATAGAAAAACTGAGGGTGGCTCTTGGTCTTAACGAAGGGTCAAATGACTCTTGGTCTTAACGAAGGGTCAAATGACTCTTGGTAATATTGAAGGGACAACTACTATTGACGAAAGTAATTACTATTGACCAAGGTAAATACTATTGACGAAGGTAATTACTATTGACCAAGGTAAATACTATTGACCAAGGTAAATACTATTGACGAAGGTAATTACTATTGACCAAGGTAAATACTATTGACCAAGGTAAATACTATTGACGAAGGTAATTACTATTGACCAGGTAAATACTATTGACGAATGTAATTACTATTGACCAAGGTAAATACTATTGACGAAGGTAATTACTATTGACCAAGGTAAATACTATTGACGACGGTAATTACTATTGACGACAGTAATTACTATTGACGAAGAGACTCTTAGATGATGACATATGGCCCCCCATAAAATAACCAAACTTACCACAACGTCTCAATTATTGATTTAATAATATAACATATTATACAGATGATACTATGACAATAATTTAAGAGATATGATGCAGCAATTACTGTAGCAATAATTGAGTATAGCTGAGTGACTTCTCACGTAAGCATCAATAATCAATACCGTGTGCTACTATGCAACCACGCGTATTACTGTACTTTTACTACCGAGTAGTTCAACAGTTTTAACGATTTTAACGTAATACCTCAGCTGTTATTTTTATAGAAAGATAATTCTGTCGTTTTCTCAATCCGACAATAATTCCGTTGTGGGGTCCACCAATGATTGTGCCGTCGTACGAATATTCCCCGACAAAAAGAATATTTCCCGACCAAACGAATATTTTATAACAACTTGCTTACTTTGCAAAATTTATAAATATTACCCACAACTATAACATTATATCAAATTAACTTCATAATATTCAAAAATGATATTTATAGAAAATTCATCTTTATTTATAAAAGTTGGGGTCTTACAACCTCCCCTTCTTATGAAATTTCGCCCTCGAAATTAGGGTACGTACCTGGTATGTCGAAGAGGTAAGGATACCTTGATTTCATTTCTGATTCTAACTCCCAAGTCATTTCCTCAACATCGTGGTTTCTCCACAAAACTTTAACTTGAGGTATAACCTTGGAGCGTAGAATATGTTCCTTCTTATCCAAGATTTGAACAGGAACTTCTTCATACGTCAAATCCTCCGCTATTTCGTCCGGTTCTAACTCAATAATGTGGTTCGGGTCTTCCACATATTTGCGTAACATGGATATGTGGAAAACGTTATGAACACGAGACATACTTGGCGGTAAAGCGAGTCTATAAGCCACAGTTCCTACTCGATCGAGGATTAAAAATGGACCGATGAATCGAGGATTTAGCTTTCTTCTCTTTCCAAATCTCGTAACTCCTTTCCATGGAGCAACACGTAAGAACACATGATCTCCTACATCAAATTCCACGTCCTTTCGATGAAGATCAGCATAACTCTTTTGTCGATCTTGTGAGGTTTTTATACGTTGTCGGATCGTTTGAATCTTTTCTGTAGTCATACGTACCAACTCCGGTCCCAACAACGTTGCTTCGCCCACCTCATCCCAGCATACTGGAGAACGACATTTTCTTCCATACAATGCTTCGAATGGAGCCATGCCAATACTTGCTTGATAACTGTTGTTGTAGGAAAACTCCACCAATGGTAAGAACTTGTCCCAACTTCCTTTGAAGTCAAAGACACAGAGTCTTAATAGATCTTCAAGAGTTTGAATAGTCCTCTCTGATTGTCCGTCCGTCTGAGGATGATATGCTGAACTAAATCGTAACTCCGTGCCCATAGCTTTTTGTAAACTAACCCAAAATCGTGAAGTGAATCTTGGGTCTCGGTCAGAAACTATGGATACTGGCATACCATGCAGTCTTACAATCTCGTTTATGTACATACGAGCAAGACGTTCAAGTGTATAAGTTTCTCGTATCGGTAAGAAATGAGCAGACTTGGTCAATCTATCAACAATGACCCAAATCGCATCAATACCTTGAGAAACCCTAGGAAGACCGGTAACGAAATCCATGGTAATGTGCTCCCACTTCCATTCTGGAATTTCAAGTGGTTGCAATGGACCTTTTGGTACTTGATGCTCCGCTTTGACTCGTTGACAAGTTAGACACCTTGAGATAAACAACGCTATCTCTCTCTTCATATTGCTCCACCAAAATGTATGACGAAGATCATGATACATTTTGGTACTTCCAGGATGGATTGCAAACGGTGTGTTGTGCGCCTCCATCATGATTTCATACTTTAAATCAGGGTTGTTAGGAACACAAAGTCTGGAGTTGACTCGAAGTATTCCTTCCTCATCGATTCTTGCTTCCGGCATAACACCTTCTTGCACTTTCTTCCTCATACGCATCAGCTCCAGGTCTGTAGCTTGAGCAGCTTTAACTTTATCGATTAAAGTCGGTTCTACTCGTATATTCGCCATCATCACATGGGTCCCTGGAGTCTTCAACTCTATCTCCATCCTTTGCAAGTCACACAAAATGGGCCTTTGCGTTGTTAATATTGCACTTGTACCCGCATATGATCTTCTACTCAATGCGTCAGCTACCACGTTCGCTTTTCCAGGATGGTATTGAATGGTATGATCATAATCTTTCAACAGTTCAAGCCAACGTCGTTGTCGCATGTTGAGTTCCTTTTGAGTGAAGAAATATTTGAGGCTTTTATGATCCGTAAAGATCTCCACTTTCTCCCCAAACAAGTAATGCCTCCAAATTTTAAGTGCAAAGACAACAGCTGCCAACTCTAGATCATGAGTAGGATAATTCCTCTCATATTCCTTGAGTTGTCTTGATGCATAGGCTATGACTTTTCCATGTTGCATGAGAACACATCCCAACCCTTTGCTCGAAGCATCACTGTAGATGACAAATCCCTCCGAGCCAGATGGTATTGTTAGAACAGGTGCTGAAATGAGTCTCCTCTTGAGTTCTTGAAAACTCTGCTCACATTCTTCGCTCCAACCGAACTTTGTATCTTTTCGAGTCAGCTGAGTTAACGGAGTAGCGATTCGAGAAAATCCTTCCACGAATCTCCGATAATAACCAGCTAAACCGAGAAAGCTACGTACTTCGGTTACTGATTTAGGTTGCTCCCAGCTTTGAATAGCTTCAATCTTTGCCGGGTCAACCGATATTCCACGACTTGATACTACGTGCCCAAGGAATGCTACCTCTTCCAGCCAGAACTCGCATTTCTTCAACTTGGCATAAAGTTTGTATTCACGAAGCTTTTGGAGTACCAGCCTCAAGTGTTGCTCATGATCTTCACGGCTTTTGGAATAAACAAGGATGTCATCGATAAAGACGACCACAAAGTGATCCAAATATTCCTTAAATACCCTGTTCATCATATCCATGAAGGCAGCAGGAGCATTAGTCAATCCAAAAGACATAACTAAGAATTCATAATGCCCATACCGAGTTCTGAAGGCAGTCTTTGGAATATCCTCAGTTCTAACCTTCAGCTGATGATATCCAGAACGAAGATCGATCTTTGAAAAGAATTGTGCTCCTTGCAACTGGTCAAACAGGTCATCAATACGTGGCAATGGGTACCTATTTTTGATGGTGACATGATTCAACTCCCGATAATCAATACAAAGTCGCATACTCCCATCTTTCTTCTTCACGAACAGAACAGGAGCACCCCAAGGAGAAGTACTAGGACGAATAAAACCAATGTCTAACAATTCCTGCAGTTGGGTCTTTAACTCCTGAAGTTCAATAGGAGCCATTCGATATGGAGCTTTGGAAATGGGTTTTGTACCGGGTTCAAGGTCGATACAAAATTCAATTTCACGCTCTGGGGGTAGGCCAGGAAGTTCTTCGGGAAATACGTCAGGAAATTTATTAACAACAGAAATATCATTCAAAGCTGACGTATTTTTGTTTAGATCTGTGACATGAGCTAAGAAAGCTTGACATCCGTTTTTCAATAAACGAATAGCTTTATGGCTTGAGATGACAGCGATTGATTTTAATGGTTTGGTTGCTTGAATTCGCATAATAGGTCGATTAGGAATATGAAAGCTAACAACCTTACGAAAACAATCAATTTTTGCATAATGAGTAGTTAACCAATCAATCCCTAGAATCACGTCAAATGCAAGTATTTTTAATGAAATCAGATCGATAGGTAATGTGTGGGTACCAACTTGAACCAAACAAGACTTATAAACAGTGGAGGTAATGAAGGTTTCTCCCAACGGAGTTTCCATAGATAAGTCAAAGTCTAATTTCTCCGGAATCAAATTTAATCGATGAGCGCAAGTAGGAGAAATAAAAGAATGGGTTGAACCGGTATCAAATAAAGTATAAACTTCTTTAGAGTTTATGATAAGCTTACCCGTGATGACCTCATTCGGGTTCCTTGCTCTCTGGGAGTTCACAACAAACGCTCTCCCTTGCACAACCGGTTTTGACTTTTCTGGGACGGCTTTTGGTGCCTCCATCCTAGCTGAATTTGTTTTCGGTAAACGACAAAATCGGGCTAAATGACCTTCTCTTCCACAATTATAACATGCTTTGGACGGCATCGCGCAGTTTGGACTGATGTGTCCCTCCCCTCCGCATTTGAAACATATGATAGGTGGTCGTTCTCCTTCCTTAACGACAGGTGCTGGTGCTGACGTCTTTCCGTCATTGTTGAATCTCCTCTTCTTGAAATGTCCATTCTTATTGGTTTGGCCCTGATTACCACCGAAGTGGTTACCATTTCTGGCCTGTTGATTCCCTCCACGCTTGTTGTCACCGCTTCGATGACTGCTCTCACTTGTATTATCATTTTGCCGGCTGCTCTCTTTTGGTTGCGTTGTCTCGTTATCGCGCTCCACCAACTGAGCCCTATTTACAACATCTGAATACAAACACAGTTTATGAGAAACAAGATGTTGACGTATCTCCGGCTTCAAACCTCTTAAAAACATCCGCGTCATTCTTTCTTCATTATCCACCAGGTGGGACGCAAACCGGGATAACTCCGCAAATTTTGCCTCGTACTGCGACACGGTCATATTATTCTGCTCCAATTTGATGAACTCCACCTCCTTCATGTGACGAATACTCTCGGGAAAGTATTTGTCGTTAAACAGATCTTGAAACTTCTCCCAAGACATCTTCAGTGCGGCAGGTTGAGTACGCTTTATCGATTCCCACCAGTAATCTGCCTCTCCTCGCAACATAAAGGCGGCAAAGGGAACCTTTTGCTCCTCGGAGCAACCCAAGACATCAAATATCTTGGTGATCTGCTTTATCCATGTTTCAGCTACAAGTGGTTTGGGTTCTCCCTTAAACTCCGGTGGTCCCAGCTCCTTAAACTGTTTAGCGGTGACCGCCTGAGAGTTTCCAGTATTTCCACCTACATTGTGGACAGGAGCCGCTTTCACCTGTTGTTGCATGAATTGCATAAAGCCTCTGAACATTTGATCATTCATCATTTGGTCAGTGTTGTTGTTTGCATGAGGATTGACACCTTCCTGATGCACATTATCCTGATTATTGATATGTGGTGAATCAACAGTCGTCTGTGCTCCATTGCTATTCTCAACATTCTCAGATGCCATTTTCAGATACTGCCACAAAATAAAAATTAATTGATATGTCATATATTATCGTTATATTATGACCGACCAATTAAATACCATGCAAATAAACTTAGGTCTGCCATACTAGCGAAGGAATTCCCCGTCTCTCCCCTCCTAGTTCTATTCTCACATCTTAGCCAGGGATCATATCCCTAAGCTCTGATACCAACTGTGACGCCCCCAAAATTAGGTATACATCACCCATCTTGGGTCGTCAGATACATAGTACAGAATACAAATACAACTGATTAATACATCTGTCGTGTACAATACGACAAAACATAAACTGTGAGTTTGAATACAAATATTATCTTCTAGAGAGTATTCATACTCAAAAGGAGTCCTCATTACATTTATTAACACACCATTACATAGAATAGTGAGGACTACTAACTAATACTATCATTCGGACCATCACTCCGTACCCCGACTTGTCCCAGCTACGTTCTCATTTCCTGAAGAGAACAGTGAAAGAAAGGGTGAGCTCAACTAGCCCAGTAAGAAATATTATGACTAAGATAATGCAGAATAAATTATCATTAGCCTTCAACAATGTTAAACTGATAAAATATAATAGACATCAAGTTTAACTGTAGCGGAACAAGCAATCCATTAAAAGAGTCAAGTAGAAAATAAACTCTACTATCTTTTATGATTTAAAAAGTTTTTCAACACTGTAATCGCTGAGACTCAGCTTAATAAAATAATCCACATCATCGAATCACCCCTGCACTACGGCCAAGGATATTCGTGTATTCATTAATGGTCATGATCATGCCAACAACTGTCCATCAATGCACTACGGGCCAATGAGGACTTTTACCACATCATTTGTAATATTACGGTCATGATTATACCGAATAATCCCTGGTCATAATCATACCAAGTCCATCTATGCAATACAGGCCACAGATGACTTTCAACATTTTATAAACATGAGGATGATGACAATGATATAAGAATTCAATAAAACAAGTTCAAGAATTAATTTATCCAGGAATTAACAACGTCCAAATTGTCAACATGATACTGCATTGTGGAGTAAAATTCAAGAATGCTTAGAAGAATATTTTCTTGAAAAGATACTGGATGAAACGCAACTATCAAGGATATTCCACAAATTTCATGGAGTATAGAAGTCAAAACTTAACCAACTGAGTACAATAAAGAATGGAATAACAAAAGAAATCACCATGCATGCGATAGACCGCACAGACAGGTTATTCCAATAGAATAATAAATAATGGAACCAGGTCCGGCGTAAACGCACAGACAGGATATTCCAACAGAATAATAAATAATGGAACCAGGTCCGGTATAAAACACACAGACAGGATGTTCCAACAGAGTAATAATAAAAACGGAACCAGGTCCGGTGTAAAACACACAGACAGGATGTTCCAACAGAATAATAAACGGAACCAGGTCCGGTGTAAAACACACAGACAGGATGTTCCAACAGAATAATAGAAGAATGTCACCAAGTATAGGGTAGACCGCGTATACTGGTTATTCCAACAGAATAATAACAAATAGAATAACAGAAGTTCTCTTCATGAATATAAAAGAAATAATATTCCCTACCTTAAAAGAACTGGATATTGGATAAGTGATGTAGCAGAATACTTTTATTCTCTCTCTCTTATTTTCTCTATACTTTCTCTCTCTATAGCTTGAATGAATTCGTGAAAAATAATGAAGCCCTAGGCCTCTATTTATAGAAAAACTGAGGGTGGCTCTTGGTCTTAACGAAGGGTCAAATGACTCTTGGTCTTAACGAAGGGTCAAATGACTCTTGGTAATATTGAAGGGACAACTACTATTGACGAAAGTAATTACTATTGACCAAGGTAAATACTATTGACGAAGGTAATTACTATTGACCAAGGTAAATACTATTGACCAAGGTAAATACTATTGACGAAGGTAATTACTATTGACCAGGTAAATACTATTGACGAATGTAATTACTATTGACCAAGGTAAATACTATTGACGAAGGTAATTACTATTGACCAAGGTAAATACTATTGACGACGGTAATTACTATTGACGACGGTAATTACTATTGACGAAGAGACTCTTAGATGATGACATATGGCCCCCCATAAAATAACCAAACTTACCACAACGTCTCAATTATTGATTTAATAATATAACATATTATACAGATGATACTATGACAATAATTAAAGAGATATGATGCAGCAATTACTGTAGCAATAATTGAGTATAGCTGAGTGACTTCTCACGTAAGCATCAATAATCAATACCGTGTGCTACTATGCAACCACGCGTATTACTGTACTTTTACTACCGAGTAGTTCAACAGTTTTAACGATTTTAACGTAATACCTCAGCTGTTATTTTTATAGAAAGATAATTCTGTCGTTTTCTCAATCCGACAATAATTCCGTTGTGGGGTCCACCAATGATTGTGCCGTCGTACGAATATTTCCCGACAAAAAGAATATTCCCCGACCAAACGAATATTTTATAACAACTTGCTTACTTTGCAAAATTTTATAAATATTACCCACAACTATAACATTATATCAAATTAACTTCATAATATTCAAAAATGATATTTATAGAAAATTCATCTTTATTTATAAAAGTTGGGGTCTTACATCATATCCCTAAGCTTTGATTCCAACTGTGACGCCCCCAAAATAGGTATACATCACCCATCTTGGGTCGCCAAATACATGGTACATAATACAAATACAAACTTAATTATACAACATAAGCTGTGAGTTTTAATACAAATATTGTCTTCTAGACAATATTCAAACTCAAAATAAGTCTTCAATATATTTATTATCACACTATTTCACAGAATAATAAAGACTACTAATGCAACCATTTGGACTGTCACTCCATTTCCCGACTAGTCCCAGCTATATTCTTATTTCCTGAAGAGAACAATGAAAGAAAAGGGTGAGCTCAAATAGCCCAGTAAGAAATATTATGACTAATATAATGCAGAATAAATTATTGTTAGCCTTCAATAGTGTTAAACTGATAAAATATAATAAACATCAAGTTTAACTGCATCGGAACAAGCAATCCATTAGAAGAGTCAAGTAGAGCATGATATCTACTATCTTCTATGATTTAAAAAGTTTATCATCAATTTTATCGCTGAGACTCAGCTTAATAAATAAACCACATCACCGAATCATCCCTGCACTACGGGCTAAGGATATTCATGGAATCATCAATGGTCATGATTATACCGAATAATCCCTGGTTATAATTATACCAACAACTGTCCATCAATGCACTACAGGCCAATGAAGATTTTTATCACAACATTTGTAACATTATGGACATGATTATACCGAATAATCCCTGGTCATAATTATACCAATCAATAGTACATCTATGCACGTAAGCCACAATGATATAAGAATTCAATTAAAAGAAAGAAAAGGATAAATTTCTAAAGATTTATAATTTAATTTATCTAGAATTCAATAATGTTCAAATTGCCAACATGATACAGCTTTGTAGAGTAAAATTCAAGAATGATATTGTATCAAAAATGATTTGGACCGAAAAGAAATCAATTTTTATCATGAATAATACTCTGGATGAATATTACCCGGGTGAATAGTACTTCAGGAATAGTACCCCGTGAATAGTACTTTGTGAATAGTACTCGTGAATAGTACTTCATGAATAGTATTTTATGAATAGTACTTTATGAATAGTACCCGTGAATAGTACTTTTGTGAATAGTACCGTATAAATAAATAGTACTCATGGACAGTACTCCGGCATGAAAAGCTTAAAATTTAACAAGAATGTACAGAAAATATCCTTGTGAAACGATACTAGATGAAGTGCAAATTTCAAGGATATTCTACTAATTTCATGAACTATAGAAGCAATACTTTAACAAAATGAGGGTATAATCAGGAATACGAAACGAAATAACATTACTCACATACTACAGAGTATGGAAGAAAATATTATTCCTTATGAATACTGAAAAAATAATATCTCTTACCTCAAAAGAAGACTGGATACTGGAATAGTGAGGTAGCATACTTCTCTTCTACTTTCTCTCTAAAGTTTCATTCTCTATAATTTCTCTTGTGAGTCTTAGTGAATTAGTGAGAAGGAAAGAAGAATAAGCTTCTATTGATAGGAAAATATAGTTTCGATAATTGCACGTTTTGAGGCTTAAAATATTACAATATAATACCTTCATCTTTTTCATCATTTTTAATTTAGTCCTGCAAGTATTACCAAATTTGCACCACCTCCCCTAATAGTACATATTGTGAATCAATAGTACAATCATGTGAATAAATAGTACAATCATGTGAAAAAAATAATTACAGTATAGTACATTCATCTATACCTCTATTTTTAATTTAGTCATGCAAGTATTATCAATCTTGCACCATCTCCTCTAATAGTACATGCATGTGAATCAATAGTACACACATGTGAACAAATAGTTATAAGCATGTGAATTAATAGCAATTAATTGCTCATTTATCCGATTAATTACCCGATTGGTCAATATAACACCTCCAGACATCAATTATTATCGAAATAGATGTCAATTTTCATTAACACTAATAATCCCAACACAATAAAAATATCAATTTCATCTTTAATCAATACGAACTTATTCATCATTAATATTATAACTCACAATATTTAACAACCAGATCATTCTCAGGAAAGAGGAGGCTTTCCGATAAGGATTTCTCCCTATTGGCGCGCAATTAGGTGACCAAACCTCTCCTTGACAGAACTTTTTAGACATTGTCAATATTACAATTAATAATATGAATAACTTTGTCGTCTCAATTATTGATTTAATAATAATAAATATTATGCAAATGATACTGTGACAATAATTGAATCAATAATATGAAAGATATTATGTAGCAATTACTGTAGTAATAATTGAGTATAACTGAGTGACTTCTCACGTAAGCATCAATAATCAATACCGTGTGCTACTATACAATCACGCGTATTACTGTACTTTTACCACTGGGTAGTTCAACAGTTTAAAGGTAAAACTTTCGTCGTTATTTTTATAAAAAGATAATTATGTCGTTTTCTAAATACAACAATACTTCTGTTATAGGGTCCACCAATGATTGTTCCGACGTACGAATATTCCCTGTTTAAACGAATATTCCCCGACCAATCGAATATTATATAACCACTTGCTTACTTTGTAAAATTTGTAAATATTACCCACAACTATAACATTATATCAAATCCACACCATAATATTCAAAAATATATTTTGAGAAAAAAATTAATCTTTATTCATAAAATTTGGGGTCTTACATAAGAAGTCACTCAGTATTCAATAATTGCCACAGTAGTTCCTGCACAGTATTTCATATTATTGATTCAATAAATGTTGCAGTAGCATCTGCACAATATTTTGTATTATTAAATTTAAAATTGACACGATACAATTACTCATATATTTATTAGCATTATTGACAATATCTAGAAAGTTCTGTCGAGGAAAGAGGTTATGTTATTTAATTGTGCGCCAGTAAGGAGAAATCCTTATCGGAAAGTCCCCTCTTTCCTAGGAACGATCTGGTTGTCAATATTGTGAGTTATAATATTAATGATGAATAATTGTTGAAAGATTAAAAATGTGTTGATTGAATATAAGTGAATTATGGTAAATATTTATTTAATTTTTGATATAAATAGAAGGGTTTGTTATGAGACGTTGTTGTAATTTTGGCTTATTCTATGGGACCCATAGGTCATCATCTAAGAGTCACTTTCGCCAATAGTACTTACCTTTACCAGACGTCAAACCACTTGCCTTTTCACATTATATGTGTCAAACCACTTGTCTTTTCACATTACAGGCGTCAAACCAATTGCCTTTTCACATTACAGGCGTCAAGCCACTTGCCTCTTCACATTGCAAGGGCCAAGCTAGACTTCTTCTATAAATAGAAGCTCATTTCTTCCTTCATTCTCATCAATTCACTAAAGCTATAGAGAGAGAGTATAGAGAGAGAATAAGAGAGAAAGAAGAAGAGTATTTGGGAAGCAAGCACATACCACCAACACAAAGTTCTATTACTACATTAGTGTAATAACTAGTCTTTTATTAAGGTAAAAGATGTTATTTTCTTTATATTTATAAGGGTTGTCAGTCTATTCCTTATTAATCTGTGGAAATAACATATCTACGCGGATTACCGCATGCCTGGTGAATAACCCTCATGCTTATATTATAGTGAAAGTTATCTTTGACCCATTGTGCAAAGATGGACTGGTGATTGGTATGATTATGACCAATATTTGTGTATTGGTATAATCAATACCATTAATGTTGCAAATAAAGGTTTGTGGTGAAAAGTTATCTTTGTCCCATAATGCATAGATGGACATGTGTTTGGCATGATCATGACCACTGTTGATACAAATGATTATCTTTGGCCCATAGTGCATAGAAAATTCGTTGATTGAAAATAATTATTGATTAGTGTTACATGGATAAAATATTGATGATGAACTTTAAAATCATAGAACATAGTAGACATCATGCTCTACTTGACTCTTCTAATGAATTACTATTTCCGCTGCAGTTGTTAATCTAAAACTTATTGTCTATTGTATTCTATCAAGTTTTTCCTTGTTAAAGACTAAGAATAATTTATTCTACATTATCTTAGTCATAATATTCTTTACTTTGCTAGTTGAGCTCACCCTTTTCTTTCATTATTTTCTTCGGGAAATGAGAATATAGATAGGGCTAGTCGGGGAATGGAGTGATGGTCCAAGATGGTTACTATAGTAGTTCTCACTATAGTGTGACAATAATTGTAATGAGGACTTAATTTGAGTTTGAATATTGTCTACAAGACAATATTTGTATTGAAACTCACATCTTATATTTTTTTCGTATTTTACAGGACAATTAATAGTTGTATATAGGAAGTTTGCATTTGAATTTTGTACCATATATTTGATGATTCAGAATGGGTTGTGCAGACTTATTTTGGGGGCGTCACAACAGGGGCACTTGACTTTACTGAATTTTCAAGGGGTCAAATTATTATTTTTTATTTGAGGGTGTTAAATGAAATTGTGACGCCCCCAAAATAGGTATACATCACCCATTCTGAGTCGCCAAATACATGGTACATAATACAAATACAAACTTAAATATACAACTTGAGCTGTGAGTTTTAATACAAATATTATCTTATAGACTGTATTCAAACTCAAAATAAGTCCTCAATACATTTATAATCACACTATTTCACAGAATAGTGAGGACTACTAATACAAACATCTGGACCGTCACTCCGTTCCTCGACTAGTCCCACCTATATTCTCATTTCCTGAAGAGAACAATGAAAGTAAAGGGTGAGCTCAACTAGCCCAGTAAGAAATATTATGACAAAGATAATGCAGAATAAATTATCCTTAGCCTTCAACAGTATAACAACTGATAGAATATAATAGACAACAAGTTTTAGATTAACAACTGTAGCGGAATAAGCAATCTATTAGAAGAGTCAAGTAGAGCATAATATCTACCATCTTTTATGATTTAAAAAGTTCATCATCAATTTTATCGCTGAGACCCAACTTAATAAATAATTCACATTATCGAATCATCCCTGCACTATGGACCAAGGATATTTTTTAGTATCACGACAACGAATTATCCATGCACAACGGGCCAAGGATAATCGTGTTTTTATCAACGGTCATGATCATGCCATAAAACAATTAATCTTTGCACCCTTAGCCGAAGAGAATCCATGGCCATAATTATACCAAAAACTATCCATCAATGCACTACGGGCCAATGAGGACTTTTACCACATCGTTTGTAATATTACGGTCATGATTATACCAAAAAATCCTTGGTCATAATCATACCAAGTCCATCTATGCACTACGGCCAAAGATGACTTTCATAACAATATAAGCATGAGGATGATGACAATGACATAATAATTCAATAAAACAATTTCAAGGATAAATTTTAAAGATTTATAATTTAATTTATCTAGAATTCAATAATGTCCAAATTGTCAACATGATACTGCTTTGTGGAGTAAAATTCAAGAATAATATTATACCAAAAAAGATTTGGACTGAAAACGAATCAATTTTTATCATGAATAGTATCACGGGTGAATAGTAACCGAGTTAATAGTACCCCGTGAATAGTAACTTTGGGAATAGTAACCCCGTGAATAGTACCCTGACATGAAAAAGTTAAAACTTATAAAGAATGCTCAGAATAATATTTTCATGAATGGATACTGGATGAAGCGCAAATATCAAGGATATTCTACTAATTTCATGGAGTATAGAAGTCAAAACTTTAACAAAACGAATATAGAATTCGAAATCTGAAACGAAATAATATTACTTACATACTACAGAGTATGGAAGAAAATATTATTTCAAGCGAATATTGAACAAAAATAACATCCCTTACGAATATTAAACGAAAATAATATTCCTTTCGAATATTGAAAGAATATAATATTCCTTACGAATATTAAATGAAAATAATATTTCTTACGAATATTGAACGAAATAATATTCATACGAATACGAAAAATAATATCTCTTCAGAATATGAAATAAATAATACCCCTTACGAGTATTGAAAGAAAATAATTCTCTTCATAAATACGAAAGAAATAATACCCCTTACCTTAAAAAGAAGAGTATTCTAACTGGTAGAGCGGATATATTCTTGAAGAAAACTTTCACTATTTTCTACACTCAAAGCTTTCTAAAACTCGAAAGAAATACACTCACTATTATAGAAGAAGAATTCTCTGATTCTGGTGTAATTTTTAATTCTAACTAAGCATCCTATTTATAGGAGAATGGAAAGGATACTATTTGAATTTTTATTTCACAGACCAACAGTGAAAATAATTCACGGGCTAAATTTTGCAACACTCCGACGCCAATTTTTTAAACAAATATTTAATAACCAAATAAAACAAAAATAATATATATATATATATATATATATATATATATATATATATATATATATAAGCACATGGTGCTTAGAAAAATAACTCCCTCCGTGATACATTTTTGTAGGATTCCTTCCCCCCTCCCCATTTTGTCAACTTCCATTATCCCACCAAACAACTAACATATATATATATATATATATATATATATAATACTAATTCCCTCCTCCCATCCCATTTTCATTTCATCCATTTCTTCCATACGTGGGCCCCACCTTTATTATATTTAATAACTTCCTACCGATTATTTTGAAAAATGGGTAAATAGGGGTCCATAAAATAAGCAATATTTACAACAAACACTTCATAAAAATCTCCTCAATATTTTTAACAACCTTTATTCATATTATTATAACTCGCAATATTAATTAGCAACCAGATCGTTCCCAGGAAAGAGGGGGCTTTTCTATAAGGATTTCTCCCTATTGACGCTCAATTAGGTGACCAAACCCTGTCGACATCGGGATTTTTAGTTGTCCCTTTTCGTTTACTTGTTCTTTTGTGTTCTCATGTTAGGTGAGATTTGTTTGAAAAAATAAGTGCAAAAGGTCCGACATGTATAATGTCGACGATGGACTGTTAAGAGTCGCTAATTGGTTTTTTAAATGGTTGTACCAACACAATCGAGAAAAGGTTTGCACATTGACCCAGTGATGTGACACTGTTAAACGGGTCTGTAAAACCGAGATTCATTAGTGTCCGAGGACTTGATTATGCGGAGGGAAGGTGTTAGGCAACCCCCGACATCCATGTTATCAAGATGACCGCTACTTTTCAAGAAATTGTTATCTAAATGTGTGTGTGTGTGTGTGGGTGGGTGGGTCAATGTGCGATTATTTGGAAGTAGTGCTATGCCTCGTTCGCACCTATATACAAAGGGTTTGAATTTATGTAAAAAATTAATTTTAAACAAGATATAGCAATGATGTTTTATAAAAAAAAGAGGTTTTTCAAACCCTTGTGCTCAATAGTAATTGAGGCCTTTGATACTTCTATTTTATTCAGTATTCGGCTTGATTGATTTATTATTGAGATGCGAAGCATCTATCAGAAAAATAATGTATAAAATAATGCCGCCTTCCTCGTGGGTATGAGAACCATCTGAGGAAATTCAGACACCGCAGATAAATTTACAAGCTGCTTACAGCTGAAAAGGTCCATCACGGGAACCGAATCTAGATCCAATGGATTGAATCTGTGATCACATGATTCCTAGGCTCACATGATGCCGTAATTTGATATAAATTAGTAAGCAGGTATATATATATAAAAGCTGTAAATATATATATATATATATATATATATATATATATATATATATATATATATATACAAACATGATCACCAACCACGAAGCGCCTCCATGGGGGATCAAAAATATAAATAAAGCTGTAAAAGCTATCAACCGCCACGGAGGAAACTCCAAGCGGGACGAAATATAAAGAAAGCTGTAAAAGCGATCAACCACCATGAAGTGAACTCTAGGTGGGACGAAATATATATATATATATATATATATATATATATATATATATATATATAAGCAATAAACGCACCGGATGTAAAATTCAGGCTCATCGAACAGAGTTCGTATCCGGTGCGTTTACTCGCTTTTATATATATATATATATATATATATATATATATATATATATATATATATATACAAACTGAAATAAAACCACGGACTGAAGTCCGGGCAAACACACGCAACACGTCTCTCAACGTGAAGAAGGGTGAGTGCAAAGATGAAGAATAATACTTTAAAGGGTGTGAGAAGGCTTACAGTGGGCAGCCAAAGAAGACTTCTATATCTTTAAAGTGGATAAAACTCGGCTCCCGCCGGTACAAAAGTAGCTATATATGAGCTCACAAGTGTTTAAAATGGAAAAGCACTCAGTATATTGCAAGTATGGAGCAAATTTGACAGGGCTTCCTCGCTCTTTCTCTTCTTAAAATGGCCACTCTAAGCCATCTATTTATAGAGGGGGGAGCCGCAGGTGTACCTGAGGCTGCCCGGGTTGCCCCGAGTTTCTCGGGTCGCGTCGTCTCGTAGTACGTGCACTCGGGCACTATAATGTCCGCTCGAACTTTTAGAATTGCAATACGGGCATCCAATTGAGGTATATAGGACCTATTTTGGACCGTCGTTGTCGAGAGTTATACAATGGCATGGGATTAGAGGTTGTACGAAGTCATGAAGATAGGACGGTGCCCTCCGATCTTTAAGCTTTAAATTCTATCTATTACCCTGCACAATAGTCACTCGAGATTGGTTTTCCTTGATTCTTGTGGGACATCATGGTGTAGAAATATGTGTATGAGATGTTGAGATGACGTGATGTGGCATCACATTGGCGAGATGATGAGGTTTCCCCTCACCGGTGTTATCGCCGGTTTGGGCTGATAAAGCAGACGTTGCTCAGGGCTTCGCTGAGATTGGACTGCTGCAAGTGTTAAGGTCCTCAGTGTCATCTCTGAGGTGTTCCTGTCCTCCCGGTGTTATCTCTGGGTTGGTATTGAGTGTCTCGTTGTGAGCGCCGAGATTGAAGCTAATTGCATTTGAAACAAGCATTTCTGGGGTTATCGCCAGAACTGCAACTGCCCTTCTTAGGGTTATCACCAAAGTTGGTAAATGCTATTCCCAGTGTTGGGACTGAGACTGGATGCCTTGGGGTTATCTACGAGATTAATAGGTCTTTTTCGGTGTGTGTTCCGGTGTTAGATTCGCATGCCTCAGGGTTATCTCCGAGGTTGGTACTGTTACTCCCGGTGTGTGTTCCAGGGTTAAGGCTGAACTTCCTGTAGTATCCGAAATGGACATGAACTGTCTTCCAGGGTTATCTCTTGAAAGACGAATTTGCCCTCCTGTAATGTCAGTGACAGGTGTGCATAAAATTTCGAGTGTCTAATGATGCCCCTCTTTATCATATTCATGCAATGTGATACATGAGTAGGATAAAGAATCCTAGACACTTGAAATGCAACAAGACAAACAAGATACTATATGTAGCAACATGATGTAAATGTATGATGTATATGTATGGGGTTGTTGCCCAACATGCTGTGGGTGATTGCCGGCTCCATGTTACTTCTACTGCGGATTGATAACTTTAACCTGATTTGGATGTGTGATCCAAATCCTTTAAGATGTTGACGTTGGAGCTATCATCAAAGTCCTTAATCCTTGATACAGACTTGATTCAGCAGAAGTGTCTCTTATGTGTAAGAGATCTGTGGGGATAAATCTTTACCTGTTTGAGGATGTGTATAACATATTCCATCATCAATCCTCCTTGATGAGGTCGACCTTTCCTGGTTCGTATCGCCAGGATATGTCAAGGTTTTGTTGGATTTACTGCCAACATCATATGTTGTCAGGGTTACCTGACCTTCGTTGATGTGTACTTCACCGACGTGTGAATCAACGGATGAAAATCCTGTGGGGAAGATTATCAAGACTGCTTGACCTTCGCTGACGTGTGAATCAACGGCAGAAATCCCTGTGGGGAAGATTGTCAAGGCTGCTTGACCTTCGTTGACATGTGAATCAACGGCAGAAATCCCTGTGGGGAAGATTGTCAAGGCTGCTTGACCTTCGCTGATGTTTGAATCAACGGCAGAAATCCCTGTGGGGAAGATTGTCAAGGCTGCTTGACCTTCGTTGATATGTGTGTCAACGAAACATCGTGTGGTGACCCCCGCCGGGGATCCACTGGGGAATATGAGTATCAAAGTACGCACTCATCGAACAACTTTCGATGCCTCGATGGGCTTACTGGCCATTGGCTGAAATAACGTCAAGGCTACTTGACCTTCACTGACACGTCCATCAATGGATGACAATGCGTGGTGACCCCCGCCGGGGAATACGTTGTAACCCTGCCGGGGATTCATTTTGGGATCATCGCTGATGTGTGTAGCAGCGGCTGTTTATCGGATGGCTTTCGATGCTCTGTTGGATTTTCATCCAACTGGTATAATGACGTCAAGGCTGCTTGACCTTCGTTGATGTGTTTGTCAACGGATGAATATGCGTTGTAACCCCAGGGTTCCATGTTGTAACCCCCGTTGGGGACTACGTTGATCTTTAGGGTAATGACCCGGAGTTGACGGCATTGGACCTGTGCAAGGTATTGCCGAATGTGATTTGTAGCAATTGAGATCATCGACATAGTGTACCCTGTGCTTGGGCGAATACCAATGAGTGATGTGCAGACCCAAGGTTCAATTTCAGAAGACTAGGATCGTAAACCATTCTGCTCAATCGCGTAGCATTTTTATTCCTGATTTGACCTTTTTTAGTCTGTGAAAACTCCTTTGCAACTCGAACTGGAATGAGCCGGAGGGGTGAGGCCCACATAGGGGTACCGCAGGTACACCTGCTTCAGCCGTAGATGGACCTGCGGCCAACCGTGGATACTAATATCCTACAGGTTGATCTCACGAGTCACTTTCAACTTGGGTCGCGAAGAAAAATTCGAGAGCTCTCCTTCAGATCTGCTGAGTTTGGTCGATTTTCTATAAATTTGGTCACCGTACAAGTGTTCTACATTATCCTGGTAACGTATGCATGTATTTTTTCCAGTTTTTATCAGTTGGAAAATGACTTATCACATGAAATGCATCTAAACACATAGTAATGATTATGTATACTCAAATGACTTGATAAAAAATATTCAACATAGTAAATGTTAGTATTAAACCATGCTGAACATAATGATGTAAAAAAAATTAACTTTTGAGACAGTCAAATTGGCACCTTTTTCTGCTATTTTTATCCTATTTTAGGACATATGAGCACAAGGTAAGAAGGTAAAATACTCCTGATATTGAGGTTAACCTTATGTATGATGACTATGATTTTTAATGCATATATTTTGTATATGACTTTGGGGCAGGTGTGCTACTGAATGGCCACCTAATCATGCCTATGTGCATGTGGATAGTCCTATTTACAAAGGGGACTATGGAAAAATTTTCCAAAATGTAGACATTGGATTAGTCATGCATTTTTAACTCTACTGTAGATGTATAATAAAGTAATGTATGCATGCATGTAGTCATAAAATGCATTTTGAAAAGCTCTAAGTTAGAAAATACCATACCCTTTCTGAGGCGATTTGGAGACTTATTGTCTAGATATTATGGATTCGGATCAGTCAAGTAGTTCCCGCAGGACCACTTCTGGTGTACGGAGGAGGGCTTTTGAAGTGCCTCGACCCCGTTCTGTGAGATAGCTTCGTCGATTGGTGGAGGCGGTGATACGTCCAGTCCGAGCTGAGGTGCCGGACGTCGAGGACGAGGATAAGGATATTCCGATTGAGGACCCCGCTCCTGCTGCACATATTCCCCGTAGGGAGCTCCCTTGCATTCAGGTGGCAAACCAGAGCTTCTGGGTGACTTGAGCAGACATCCCTAAATGTATTTGCATGCTAATAAGGTATACCGTTAGCTCTTGATCTTCCTTCTTTCCTATTGATGAGGATTAAAGGGTTTGATATTGATCTGCATTTCATGCAGGTTCCCGACTTTACACAGCCTCGAGGGAATTGGTTTAGCATACACTCTATGTATCAGGCTCTTCATCCCGACTATAGAGCGGTAGTGCATGATTGGGGATTTAGAGCATTCTTTTCTATCCTTCCCCGTCGTTGTCCCTGGGGTTACCTCAGGGCATTATCTGAGCGATGGTTTCATCAGACTCAGTCACTCCAATTGTTGGACTGTGAGGTGATAATGACGCCGATGAATTGGCGGTTTATCACAGGTATGGAGTTTGGAGGGGCACCAGTGCCTTGCATGGCGGATATTACCCTTACTGCCGTCCGATCCTTGTTAGGAGTTTCGGCAGAGGCACTCAAGGGCAGGACTGTCCATGCTGATCCTTTGAGCGCAGATGCTATAAGCGAGCTTTAGAGTGAGCACATGTCTGATGATGTCAGAGTCAGGGATCACATTCTTCAACGATTGTTCCTAATGATCATTAGGGGCTGCTTCATAGCAGATAATTCCTCTACGGTGTCGTTCGCTTTGATCAGCGCCACATGTCATGTGGACCGTATTGGAGAGTATGATTGGGGTTCCTACACCTTCGCCCATTTCCTCAGGGGCATGCATATGCGCTCACAGGGTTTGACTGAGGGTTGACTAGGATTTTACCCATTTTTACTGGTGAGTATTTCTCTTGTCATTTCCAATTTATAGGTTAAGAGTGTTTATTGACCGCAGATGTTTTGCCGTTGTGTTGGCAGTTTTGGGCCTATGAAAGGCTCCCATGCTTGTGTCCTGTGAGTGTGTTACGTTTAGATACCTATCCACAAGGACGATAATGGCATCATTCTATATTAGCGGAGGTCCCTGTGGCTGAGGATTTCACTCACTGTCGCCTGCAGCTGGAGTTGTTGACAGTTGACATTATCACATGGATTCCCTATTCTGGGAAATATTTGGCCATTAGATTTGAGGATGGATATCCGACTGGCATCGAGTATGTGATCTCTACCCGGAGAGTTCCTCTCTTTACAGATGGAGGATGGGAGCTCTATCTAGGAAAGCGTGCTATTAGGAGCACCATAGGGGAGATTCGTATGTCGATCTTGCCTCCTGTCAGGCGTCATTGGCATGTATCACAGTCACCCGTCACTGATATCCCATTATTGGGGGTTGACGGCTTTGCATTATTAGAGGGTCCCTGCACTCAGGAGATACTCCAACGCTGGTGGTTCCCTCGTACCATTGGAGCCCAGTCCCGCACCACTCAGTTTATGGGGGATATAGTTCCAAGATCCGTGATGATGACAGATTGGATAGCCTACGTCCGAGATCTGACTCATGTGACACAGATTGACAGTTTGACCCGGCGACTAGACCAGGCACATTTCTTCATCCGACATTTGGGCAGAGATCCGACAGAGGCAGATTCGTTTGATCCATCCAGCTCAGGCGCTGGCCCCTTAGGTGAACCATTTGATTTTGCCAGCGCAGATCCTCCTTTGTATAGGCCTGACATCCCTATTGATAGAGATCCAGTGACGCAGGAGGAGTTACATCATGTGGACAGGATTGATGATGTAGATATTGACACTATTATCTTCTTCTGATGTGTATTCTCGCTATCTTTTTTATAGGCCTCTGTTAGCTATTGGGTGGTTGTGCCCTATTCTCGCTATATCTTTTGATAGGCCTCTGTTAGTAGTAGGGCGTCTGTGCCCTATTTCCCTATATTTGTAGCTGTACAGAGATGATGTATTAGATGTTGATATACTTAGGAATGTATGCACAGTTTTTCATTCCCTATATCATATTGCCATCTATTATCTGCAATGCATGTATCATGTTATACATATGTATGTATGTCCAGAGATATTCAACATTGACCCCTAGATGGTCTTATGACACAGCCCGTACAGATGTCTTCTTCGATAGTTAGCCGTATTGATCATACCCCACCATTATTGGTGGCATCTGGTATGTGATCAAGGTATGATAACATGTCACCATCAGACAGGGTGACCGTAGATCATTTGTTGTAGCATACTATGACTCTGTTGATGTTTCAGGTTCCCACAGGATTCGTGGATGGCATGCTGGAGCACTGGGTATCGGAGAGGTAGGTTTTTCAATTTGGGACCCAGGAGTTGACTCCTACTCTGGAGGAGTATGCACGGTTGACGATGCTGTCACTGGACAGACCTTGCGTGCATATGGCTTTGGGGGACATGAGTCAATGGTTCATGACCCTCATTGGATTGAGGTGTAGGGTGGTGCAGGATGAGCTTACATCTGGCCATGTTATATCCCAGCATTTTTTGTTTGACAGATTTGGCTCTGAGGATAGTTACACACGATATTCTGGGGATTTCACCACATCGGAGGATCATTGGCGTCTAGCCAGGGTAAATGTACTGCTATTGTGCGTACTGTCATACGTCTACATGCCACGGTACATGGATGAGTTAGACATAGGAGTCATCATGGCAGTGAGAGCTCTTAGGGAGGGTTGTACCATCATTCCAATGATTATAGTAGAGACTCTAAGGTCAGCCATATACTGCTATACTTATCCGACAAGAGTGTTCACTGGCAGCTCGGTCATGCTATACGTATGGTTTATATCACACTTGAGACCGATTGGCACTTTTAGACGGCATGGGTATTGTTTCACCCATGATATAGCCATATCGTACTCCTTTTAGCCATCGGAGTGTACAGATGCTATGTCTTGGTCTATGTTCTTGGCGGATATCAGAGATTCGTTTGTCATATTGCCGTATTCGGGGCTCAGCTCACCTTACAGCTTCATTACTCATGCTCCGGGCATGGATTACCTCCCTCTGGTTGGATTGAGGGGCGTGACTACTTATCACCCGCTGGCCGTGATGTCGCAGTTTGACCGATTTCAGGACTTTCATTCTTTCGAGGGGGCGCTAGGTCAGGGTTCAGCTTCTTGATATCTTTCAGCAGAGGACCGATCCCGTGCATATACCTATTTGGATCAGCGTGAGATAGCTGCCTCTTCTGTTAGTCATCCAGGTTGTTCTGCAGAGTATTCTGCATGGATGGAGATAGAGATTTCATTGGCTATGGCAGTATCCACAGTGCCGAGTATTGATTCAGATGATGTAGAGCCCATGGACGACATTGATTCCCACATCGACGAGGAGCTAGGTGCTGGGTTGCCAGCATCTTCTTTAGATTCTCCCAGTACCAGTACTGTTGTGATTCAACATTCAGCCCAGTACTTTGAGTAGAGTCTTTATTTGATGACCTTCGAGAGAGATCAGGCTCGATCTTTGATGTTGACTGCCCTTGATGGGTGAGACGCATCTCTATTAGAGAGAGACGAGGCATTAGTTCGCAGAGATGTCGCTGTTGTTGAGCGGGATGAGGCCAGATCAGCCAGAGATGCACTGATAGTTGAGCGGGATAGTGCCATATCTGCCCGGGATGTAGCCGTCACAGACAGTACTGCAGTGAGGTCCCTTACCACTGGTATGATCGCAGAGATGAGCGCATGTATTGATGATCATATGGTCACCATGCAGATGGCTGCAGATCTGTTGGGTCGTGTGGATATCCTCGTATAGGAGACCACAGTTTTGCCTCTTTCTCCAGAGAGGGATGCCATGTTGGGCTTGTTAGCTCACATACATGCTGACTTGTAGATGGGGTTGGATTTTCCTGCACAAGTCAGCTTAGCCATTTTGTCATGTACAGTTTACATTGTGTATATCAAACAACATTATATATATGGCAGGGAAATATATTTTTGATCACTTCCCTTTTAGATATGTCTGAATACTTGCTTGATATTTTGCCTGCTTCTTCAGGGCTTGTGATCTTGATGTATTCTGAATTCCTCCTAGACGGATGGACATTGAGTTGTCTCTAGACAGTTCGGAATGGATCATCGATCTTTATGTATCCCTACCATCTTTGGTGTCTTGGGACTGGTTTTTATATGAAAATATGGAGAGGAGTGTGGCTTTCCTCTCTGAGATTGACCAAACCACAGATGGTCGCCAGTACCCCTATTCAGGAGGAGCCTAGTTAATTCCATCTCTTATGGATTGGTGTTGCTCTTCGAGGTACAACCGTAGCTTAGATGGTTACCGAATCTCCTATTTGGGAGGAGTTCAGGTAATTCCATCCCTTTGGTCTGAAGCCAAATGAAACGCAGTGGATTGAAGTTTGATCCCATTACCAGTTGACAAGGGTTTGTGTTTTGGTAGGGGGTGAGACCGAACCATAAATGGCTACCTACGTACTCCTATTAAAGAGGAGATCAGGTCTGCGTAGTTTGAACCTGGTGTAAGAGGTTCAACGCTGTATGTGGCAGAAAAAGTGTAGGAATGTTTTTGTTGTTTTTGTTGTTTTTGTTTTTATAAGGAGAAGGGGTAGAAATGTTTTTGTTTTATTGCGACCGGTCCATATGAAACGGTTGCCTACATACTCCTATTAAAGAGGAGATCAGGTTGGCGTAGTTCGCCCCTCAGGACGTGTGAAAAATTGTGATCCCATGTGCAGGTCAGACTGCGGGGAAGAGAAATTTTGATCCTAGGTTGAGGATAAACTGCAGGTGAAAAGTTTGGTCCCATGTGTGGGTAGCCAAGCTGCAAACGTGAGAGGTTTAATCCGTAGTGGGATGACCTAAGTTGCATGAGCGCAGATAAGCCAAGTTGCTGGCTTGAAAAGTATGTTTCCCTGAGGGGCAAAGTGTGGAAAAGAGTTGTATGTGGTAAAGGGTTAAAGAACCGAAGTGACTGGTGATCCAATGATCCAACGCCAGGATGTTTGCTTGATGGTAACGTCAGACATAGTACCGTTTCACGGTGTCCGAGTTGATGAGCTGTGGAAATTCATCGCCGTCCATTTCTTACAATCTGAGAGCGTCTCCTGTCAATACTTCCTTGATAATAAACGGGCCTTCCCAGTTAGGAGCGAATTTTCCCTTAGACTGATCTTGGTTGTCAATGATCTTCTTTAAAACCAAGTCATGTTGTTTAAACTGCCGTAGCCGGACTTTTCTGTTGTAGGATCTGGCGATCCTTTGTTGATATAACTGACCATGGAAGATAGTCGCGGTTCGCTGAACATCTATCAACACTCTGAGGGATTCCATTTCTACTTCTATGGGGAGCACTGCTTCCATCCCATAGGTTAATGCGTAGGGTTGCCCCAGTGGAAGTGCCCATTGAGATTCTGTATGCTAGCAGAGTAAGAGGCAATAAGTCAGGCCATCCTTTGTGATTGGCGGATATCTTTTTCATGATCTTCTTAATGTCTTTGTTAGCCGCTTCAACAGCACCATTCATCTTTGGGCGGTAGATGACGGAGTTAAGGTGTTTGATGTGGAATTTACTTCATAACTCCTCCATCATTTTGTTGTTGAGGTTCTTAGCATTGTCTGATATAATCACCTCTGGTTGTCCATATCGACAAATGACATTGTTTCTGATGAAAGCAATGATGACTTCTTTGGTAACCCTGGGGAAGGAAGCTGCTTCTACCCACTTGGTGAAGTAGTCGATCATGGTGAAGATAAATCGATGACCATTACTGGCTTTGGGCTCGATGGGCCCGATCACGTCCATTCCCCACATTAAGAAGGGCCAAGGCGAACTCATATTGTGGAGCTCCCGTGGAGGGGCGTGGATAGTATTCCCATGAATTTGGCATTGATAACATCTCCTAACGTGGTCATGGCAGTCAGCTTTGAGAGATAGCCAGTAATGTCATATCCTAAGGATCTTCTTAATGAGGAGGGGGCCACTCATGTGTGGGCCACAGACTCCACCATGGATCTCATCCATGAGTCTCTGAGCTTGGTCTTTATCCAGACATCTGAGGAGACCTAGTCATGTATCTCTTTTGTAGAATGCATCTCCGCTCAGGTAGAATTTCATAGCAAGTCGATGGGTCCGCCTTTTCTCAGTCGGGCTCGCCTCAGCGGGTGTAGATCCATCTCGTAGATATTCCTTGATATGCTGATACCAAGGATGCTGGATGGGAGGTAGCTCATCCGATACTTCTCCAACGTAGTTCCCATAGACTGGTGCCTTGTGCAGGGCAATTTTGACGCTTGGCAAATGTTCCTTGTCAGGTATATGTATCAAGGAGGCCAAAGTTGCTAGTGCGTCTGCAAAGTCAGTTCTATTACGAGGAATGTGTAGAAAGGAGATTTCTTCGAACTCCAAGACCATCTGTAAAACATGCCGATGGTAAGGCAGCAAACGTAGCTCTTTGGTTTGATAGATTCCCGTGGATTGTCTGACCACTAACTCTGAATCTCCAAACATAGTTAACCGCCTGATGCCCATTAAACGGGCAAGTTTTAGCCCCATGAGACAGCCTTCATACTCAGTTGTATTGTTAATGCTGACAAACTGTAATTTGATGGTGACGGGATACTGCTCCCCCGTATTGGTCACTAGAACTGCTCCATCTCCAGAACCGTCCATATTAACCGCTCCATCAAAATACATCTTCCATGTTTGGCGTGTATCGTACTGATGGTGTTGCTGAATTGTCATTACCCCTTCATCGGGGAAGTATGTCTCCAAGGGTTTAAAATCCCCTGAAGGTGCAGCGGCCAGTTGATCCATAATTCCTTGACCTTTGATGGACTTTTGAGTCACATAGACGATGTCAAATTGTTGTAGGATCAACTGCCATCTGGACAGTCGGCAATTTAATATGGGTTCGTTGAACACGTACTTGAAAGGATCCACGTGGGATATGAGATGGGTTGTGTGACCATGTAGGTAATGTTATAACCTCATGGAAGCTCATGCTAAAGCACAACAAGTCTTCTCAATCAAAGTGTACTTGTGTTCACTGCTGCTGAATCTTTGCTGAGGTAATAGATAGCGCATTCTTGGCCTCTATCGTCCTTCTATCCCAGCATGCAGCCCATGGCATTGTCACTTACTGACAGGTACATGAATAGGGGAACATCATCCCTTGGTGGTACCAAAACGGGAGCTTTGACTAGCTGCTTTTTAATGGTAAGGAAGGCTTTCTGGCACTCATCATTCCATTTCATGGAGGAGTTCTTCCTTAAAAGTTTGAAGATTGGCTCACAGGTTGCTGTGAGTTGAGAGATAAACCTGCTAATGAAGTTGATTCTTCCCAAAAATCCTCGTATTTCCTTCTCTGTCTGATGAATGGGCATTTTCGTGATGGCCTGGATTTTGGTAGGATCCAGCTCAATCCTTTTGTGGCTGACTAGAAATCCTATTAACTTGCCTGATTTAACGCCAAAGGCGCACTTGGCTGGATTCAACTTCAAGTTGTACTTACACAACCTGTTGAATAGCTTTCTGAGATGGTCTAGGTGATCATCCTCCTTCCGGGACTTGACAATGATGTCATCCACGTAGATTTCTATTTCTTTATGCATTAAGTCGTGGAAGAGAGCCATCATATCTTGCTGATAGGTAACTCCGGCGTTGATGAGGCTGAATGATAACCGTCTATAGCAAAAGGTTCCCCAAGGTGTGATGAAAGCAGTTTTCTCACGATCTTCCTCAACAACCATGATCTGATGGTACCGCGCGAAGTAATCAGCAAAGGAGTACATGTCGTATTAAACAGTATTGTTAATGAGAATGTGGATAAATGGCACGGGAAAGCTATCCTTTAGGCAAGCTTTGTTCAAGTCCCGGTAATCCACGCAAACCCACACCTTTCCTCCAGGTTTAGGAACGGGAACAATGTTGGATATCCACTTAGGATATGTGGACACCATGATGATGCCAGCTTGAAATTGTTTCACAATTTCTTCTTTCACCTTTAAACTCCACTCAGGTTTCAATCGCCTGAGCTTTTACTTGACTAGTTTGAATCCCTCTTTAATGGAAAGGCGATGAAGGACAATGTCAGTGGACAAACCCACCATGTCTTCATGACACCATGCAAACACATCCTGGAATTGGGTTAATAGTGTAACCATGTCATTCCTTTGGTTTGGGGTAAGGTCTGAACCAGTCTAGATTAACTTAGGGCTTTTTAAGGTTTCGAGATTGAAGGAAGTGGTTTGATCAAGGTTGTTTAGGTTTTTCTTTGACCCATTCTTGAATTTCTAGAGGCACCTCAATGTCCTCATGTATATCCATCAAGGCTGAATTCATCTCTACATCAAAGGTACAATCCTTGTGGAGAAGAGGCACCGTATCAGCAAGTACAGGCACATCTAAATTCAGGGTCCTGAAACAAAATATGCTTTCACTTAGTATATATGAAATGTTTTGATCATACACAGTGTTAGCATGTACTGACAAAATAAACTGCTAATAATTTATAGAAAAGTAAGCAGTTATAATATCCACAGGGCAGAAAGAGTTTCTGCCCGTTTTACCCTTGTCGGCCAATGCAAGGAGTGCTGCTCCAATTGGCAAGGGAAAAGTTCGAGTGGACTGCGGTGATGGAGGGGCTGTCGTTGTCCTCCTTATCCCGAATTATGACCATTACGTCTGGGTAATCATCGTCTGGGGTGTATATGTTTGTATGTTCATCATGAACGATGATGCACATGCCCGACATTATCCGGACAACATTTTGTTTAACTTTTTGTTTGTCTTCCTCTATTCTGGGATCTGGAACAAAGACTTCTCTCTCCTTTACCAGTACCGGCTTGGGAAATAACATAGCCATGACATTGGCTGGTACCTTTATAGGAGGTTGTGCGAACTCAGAGTTTGAAGGCGAAGATAAACGCCGCGTGGCTAAAGTTGAAGGAATTTGCTGATGCTTATGAGGATTCCTATGACTAGAACTGGAAGAATAACCTAATCCAGCTGTTTTAGTTTTCCTGGTTAATTGAATTGGGTACTTGATACCCTGGCGATCTTTACCCAGCCCTTGTCCCGGCTGATGACCCAATGACATCATTTCTTGAGTAGCCGACATTACCTCGGCAGAAATCTTGGGTTAGGGAAATGGCGTTCCAATTGCATAGTATTGGGTATCGCTTTCTTCCAAGGCATGAAAACTGACCGGTTCAACATCTGCATTAGCATTAATGAATGGCATGTCCCCGTGTTGAGGATATTCTGGTTCAGCGTTGACCGTGACTAGGCTATTGTTGATAATGTATTTCAATTACTGATGAAGGGTGGAGGGGACTGCGCTATCCATATGAATCCACGGTCTTCCCAAGAGTAGGTTGTATCCTGAATCTATCTTGAGCACATGGAAAGATACGCAGAAAGTGTGGGGACCAATTTCGATTGGCAACTCAATTACTCCAACCGAATTTCGGCGGGCTCCGTTAAAAGCTTTGATAACCGTATGGTCGCTCCGGATTCGATTGAGATTGACATTCATCCTCAACAATGTGGCGTATAGACAGATATTTAGAGATGAGCATCCATCTATCAAGACTCCAGCCAGCATATACCCGGAGGACAAGACCACAATGTGTAACGACTTGCAATGACCGGTCCCTTCGGGCGATATATCGTCAATAGTGAAGGATATCACATTGTTGTTGAAAATGTGATCAATCAAGTGTTGAAACTTTTCCATATCCACTGATTCTGGTAGATAGGCTTCTTCCAAAACCTTTAGCAAGATCTTCCGATGATCTTTGGAAGTTAGGACTAAGTCCAAAATTGAAATCTGGTGTGGAGCTTCTCTCAAGCTTAAAATCACCTTAGCTTCGTTATGACCCATAATGCGGAGGAGTTTTTCAATCTTCTCCATGGGTATTTTCCCCTTTGATTTGATGGTAGACTTCATCACCCGTTGGGGAAGATACAGTGGATTCTCCTTCGACACTGTAGCAGTTATATGTGAGGTGGATCCTTCACCTTCTCCACAATTCCATGAAACTTCGTGCAAGCTAACAATAGGATATTGTGCTCTGCATGGTAAGTTGATTGGCTCGGGAGCAGCCACTTTCAAAGGATTGTTGCTTCCTTTGAGTTGAATTGTTGGTATAGTGAGTGACTTAACAATGTCATCAGCCTTAGTAGATATAACTGCTACCAATCCTTTCCATTTAGTAGAACAGGTATTCTCACTCCCACGTAGCACAGTATCATCGTCTGCTAGTTGTAGGACACCGCTGTCAATGAGATTCTGGATAAGATGGTGGAGTGCCCAGCATTCTTCTATGATGTGACCTCGAGAATGGGAGTGATATTGATATACTCCATCAGAATTATACCGTCCAGAACGGGGATTGATTAGAGGTAGAAGGGAAGAGATTCTTCCTTCATTGATTAGCATCTGAAGGATTTCCTCCATAGGTTGGCCCAGATGTGTGAATTCCCTTCTGTTGGCAAAATCCTGACAAGCTTTGGCATTCGCTCTCTTTGTCACTTTGTCCTCCAGTATTTCATTTTTTGAAGGTGACGAGGGAATATTCATGACAAGGGGAAGGAGACTGGCATGCTCCTGGCTGATCAGCTGGCGTGTGACTTGATGTTGATAGGTCACCAGTTCGGCCAATTGCTCAATCTTCTTGCATAGAGCTTTCATCTTACGTTCCATTGTGAACTGAAACTTGGCATAATCCCATTGCTCAACCCCATCCTTGGTGGTCTAAGATGAATCGTCGTTGAAATTAAAACTTTGTCCATTGCTCCAATTGATCATGTTGACCTCTTCTTCTTTGTGTTGAGGAAGAGGGTTGTCTTGTACGTGAGGTTGATCTGGTTTGGTGACCACGATCTCACCGTTGTCTATCAGGTCTTGGATTTTATGTCTCAAGGCCCAACAATCCTAAGTATCATGTCCAGGTGCCCCGGCATGATAAGCACATTTCTGAGTAGCATTAAAACCCCGTCCATTAAGGCTGGCTGGTGGAAGAAGATGCGTGATTTTCTTCTATGTTGTCAGAAGAGTGAGAATATTCTCGAGTGAGTCCCCCAAGGGTGTGAACACTCGATGGCGTTTGACTTCTCCACCTTTCGGTATTGGAGGGTTTGAAGACTGAGCTTGAAAGGGAGTGTAATTTTTCCTCTGGATAGGCATGCTCTGATTGCCTTTTTGAGCCTGTAGTATCAAGGAAACATCCTCTTCTTTCTTTTTATAGACCCTCCGGGGGTTGTTTCCATAATTTCCAAACTGGATGTGCTCAGCAACAACTTTAAGGGCAGCTAGGTCTTGAATCTTTCCTGCCTTCAATCCCATCTCAGCCATCTCCCCATGTTTAATCATTTTAGAAAATGGTTTACCGGTGCCGGTTAATACTCTTTCATAGAAAGGAGCTTCTTGTATGTCTATGAAAGTCATGACCATTTCTGATTCTATCATGGAAGGAATGACTTGAGCAGCTAGGCGTCTTCACCTTTGAGCATACTCTCTAAAAGACTCATTGGACTGTTTCTTGACCTTGGTAATCTGATACCAGTCAGAAGCCATTTGAGACTGGAAGCTGTATTGTGTAAGGAAGGCATGTGCTAGCTCTTCCCAGCTATGGATTTTTGAGTTGTCTAATCTGGTATACCACGAACGGGCTTCTCCAGTTAGACTCTTCTGGAACAGCTACATCCTGAGCTTCTCGTCCTCTGCATAAGATCCGAGTTCTCCAATAAACACCTTCAAATGTGTGTAAGGATCTTCTAACCCGTCATATTTTTTGAAGTCAGGAGTCTTAAACTTTTCTAGATAATGAACACCAGGGAATATACAAAGGTCAGCATATGAAACACTCATGTGTGCTCCAATTCCTTTGATAGCATGGATAGCATGGAGGGTCTCTTCCATTTGAAGGACTTTTTTCGGATGTCACCGGTGTCTAGATCTCCAGTGGGATGGGTGGCATCATGAGTTTTGTTGGTCGTATCCAACTGCAGTTCAGGTATTGTAATGATCTGATTTCCCCCTTGTGTAGAGAATTCAGCATGTACGGGTATTTTCGGACCCTGCGTAGACTGGTGTAATTCTTTGAGTAGAACAGCCAAATCTGTAATTTGTTTGCTTAATCTGTCGAATTCTTTGTGAGAAACTGGATTAAGGTCAGTCTGGTCGGATGACGACATAATTGACTGCAGGCATGTGGCCTTTTTGGATTTTGACCGGGTAGTAGGTCCGATTGTTTCCCTGCGAAAGACTTGCATAGTTTAGTCTTTAGGGAATGTGTAAATATTAACATGCTATGTGATGTATCCATTTTAGGAATTTTATCTTGCAAAACCGGATGTTAGCTGTTTGTAATACAGTGTAGCATGTTAATATGTATGTAAGCACATTTTCTCATATCTCTCATTACATGGAGATGAATATGGAATGAATTTACAAGTAATTAACTTTACAAGTAATTTTAAAATGAGAGAGTATGAAGAGACTTTCCTCCGTGTTGGGTTTATCAGAGGCTAACCTATCTTAGGTTACTCTCGTGGCTTTTTGGGATGAAGGTTCCCAAATCATCGCAATTTACTCGACGGGAAATTAATCCGGCCTTTCAACTGGAGCGAATTTGGGTGGTGTCTTTCCTGAGCCTCGCGGGAATTAGTCTTCCTAAGAGTCCAGTAATTAAACACCGACAGGATAGCCTCCTGGTGGAGGGACCACACAACATACATTCACATACATCGCGTCTCACCGTATGAAAATGATGACATGTGCGAAGCACTAATATCACAAGCAGATATGGTGCGAAGCACTAAGTGCAATAAAGATATGCATTCGTACACATTCATCATAAATGTAAATGCAACATCCACACACAAGCAGATAACAATTTTGAAAAGTTTGTAGTAGCGGCTTAAGCCCTCTTACTGGAGTCCCCAGCAGAGTCGGCATCTGTCGACGTCAGGATTTTTAGCTGTCCCTTTTCGTTTACTTGTTCTTTGGTGTTCTCATGTTAGGTAAGATTTGTTTGAAAAAACAAGTGAAAAAGGTCTGACATGTATAATGTCGGCGATGGACTGTTAAGAGTCGCCAGTTGGTTTTTTAAATGGTTGTACCAACACAACCAAGAAAAGGTTTGCACATTGACCCAGTGATGTGACACTGTTAAACGGGTCTGTAAAACCAAGATTCATTAGGGTCCGGGGACTTGATTATGCGGAGGGAAGGTGTTAGGCACCCCCCGACATCCGTGATACCACGGTGACCGCCACTTTTCAAGAAACTGTTATCTAAATGTGTGTGTATGTGTGTGTGGGTCAATGTGCTATTATTTGGAAGTAGTGTTATGCCTCGTTCGCACCTATATACAAAGGGTTTGAATTTATGTAAAAATTCAATTTTAAACAAGATATAGCAGTGATGTTTTATAAAAAAAGAGGTTTTTCAAACCCTTGTGCTCAATAGTAATTGAGGCCTTTGATACTTCCATTTTATTCAATATTCGGCTTGATTGATTTTATTATTGAGTCAGAAAAATAATGTACAAAATAATGCCGACTTCCTCGTGGGTATGAGAACCATCTGAGGAAATTCAGACACCGCAGATAAATTTACAAGCTGCTTACAGCTGAAAAGGTCCATCACGGGAACCGAATCTAGATCCAATGGATTGAATCTGTGATCACCAACCACGAAGCACCTCCATGGGGGATCAGAAATGTAAATAAAGCTGTAAAAGCTATCAACCGCCACGAAGGAAACTCCAGGCGGGACGAAACGTAAAGAAAGCTGTAAAGACGGTTAACCGCCACGAGGAAACTCCAGGCGGGACAAAACGTAAAGAAAGCTGTAAAAGCGATCAACCACCACGAAGTGAACTCCAGGTGGGACAAAAATTATATATATATATATATATATATATATATATATATATATATATACAGAAAGGATCAAGAGTAGAACTCTTAAGTAGTAGAACTCTCTTAAATAATAGAATTGTATCAAAACGACATAGTTTTGATAAGACGCGGTGGCATTTTTGTAAATACCATGCCACCGCGTATTTACAAAAATGCCACCGCGTATTATCAAAACTACGTCGTTTTGATACAATTCTATTATTTAAGGGAGTTCTATTACTTAAGAGTTCTACTCTTGATCCTCTCCCTATATATATATATATATATATATATATATATATATATATATAAGCGATAAACGCACCGGATGTAAAATCCAGGCTCATCGAACAAAGTCCGACAACAGTTGATATATATAATAAATATATATATTAAAGCAATAAACGCTCCAGACCGAAGTCTAGGCTCATGGAACAAAGTTCGACACACATTCATATATATATATATATATATATAAGCCAATACATGCTCCAGACCGAAGTCTAGGCTCAATCGAGGCATAACTCGATAATGTTAGTCCATATATATATATATATATATATATATATATATGTGTGTGTATATACAAACTGAAATAAAATCACGGACCGAAGTCCGGGCAAACACACGCAACACGACTCTCAACGTGAAGAAGGGTGTGTGTAAAGATGAAGAATAATACATTAAAGGGTGTGAGAAGGCTTACAGTGGGCTGCCAAATAAGACTTCTATATATTTAAAGTGGATAAAACTCAACTCCCGCCGGTACAAAAGTAGTTATATATGAGCTCACAAGTGTTTAAAATGGGAAAGCACTCAGAATATTGCAAGTACGGAGCAAATTTAACAGGGCTTCCTCGCTCTTTCTCTTCTTAAAATGGCCACCCCAAGCCCTCTATTTATAGAGGGGGGAGCCGCAGGTGTACCTGAGGCTGCCCGAGTTGCCCCGAGTTTCTCGGGTCGCGTCGTCTCGTAGTACGTGCACTCGAACACAATAATGTCTGCTCAAACTTTTAAAATTACAATCTGGGCATCCGACTGAGGTATATAGGACCTATTTCGGACCGTCGTTATCGAGAGTTGTACAATAGCATGGGATTAGGGATTGTACAAAGTCATGAAGATGGGACGGTGCCCTCCGGTCTTCAAGCTTCAAATTCTATCCGTTACCCTGCACAATAGTCACTCGAGATTGGTTTTTCTTAATTCTTATGGGACATCATGGTGTAGAAATGTGTGTATGAGATGTTGAGACGACGTGATGTGGCATCGCGTTGGCGAGATGACGAAGTTTCCCCTCACCGGTGTTATCGCCGGTTTGGGCTGATAAAGCAGACGTTGCTCAGGGCTTCGCTGAGATTGGACTGCTGCAAGTGTTGAAGGTCCTCGGTGTCATCTCTGAGGTGTTCATGTCCTCCCGGTGTTATCTCCAGGTTGGTATTGAGTGTCTCGTTGTGAGCGCCGAGATTGAAGCTGATTGCATTTGAAACAAGCATTTCTAGGGTTATCGCCGAAACTGCAAGTGCCCTCCTTGGGGTTATCACTAAGGTTGGTAAACGCTATTCCCAGTGTTGGGACTGAGACTGGATACCTCGGGGTTATCTCTGAGATTAATCGGTCTTCTCCGGTGTATGTTCCGATGTTGGATCTGCATGCCTCGGGGTTATCTCCGAGGTTGGTACTGTTACTCCCGGTATGTGTTCCGGGGTTGAGGCTGAACTTCCGGTAGTATTTGGAATGGACATGAACTGTCTTCCAGGGTAATCTTTTGGAAGACGAATCTGCCCTCCTGCAATGTCAGTGACAGGTGTGCAGAAAATTTCGAATGTCTACAAACCCCTTTCCTCGACAGAACTTTCTAGACATTGTTAATTATGCATATAATAATTAGAATAACTTGTCATCTCAATTATTGATTTACTAATATATAAAATATTGACAATAATTGAATCAAATAACGTGAGATACTATGCAGCAATTACTGTAGCAATAATTGAACAAAACTGAGTGACTTCTCACATAAGCATCAATAATCAATACTGTGTGCTACAATGCAACCACGCGTATTACTGTACTTTTATCATCGGGTGATTCAACAGTTAATGTAAGACCCCAACTTTTATAAAGATGAATTTTCTATAAATATCATTTTTGAATATTATGGAGTTAATTTGATATAATGTTATAGTTGTAGGTAATATTTATAAATTTTGCAAAGTACGCAAGTTGTTATATAATTTTCGATTGGTCGGGGAATATTCGTTTTAACAGGGAATATTCGTACAACGACACAATCATTGGTGGACCCCACAACAGAATTATTATCGGATTGAGAAAACGACAAAAATATTTTATTAAAAATAGCGGCGGAAGTTTTACCATTGATACTATTGAACTACTCGGTAGTAAAAATACGGTAATACGTGTGGTTGCATAGTAGCACACAGTATTAATTATTAATACTTATGTGAGAAGTCACTCAGTTTGATTCAATTATTGTCAGTTAATAATATGAATTATTTAACGATAATGAAGATTTGTTTTATTCGTATTATTAACGTAATAAAACAGAAACATCTTTTTATATAAAACAGAATACTTTATTAAAGTTATTCTATAAATAGAATATATTATATTTTATTTAAAAGATTTTTCTTTAAATATAGACCGTCAAATTAAAGTAATCAATTTGGACCGTTCATGAATTAGTTACTATGCATTTCATTTTTCTATAAATAGCAGCTCATTCCTTCATTATTTCTTACGAATTCACTGAACTCTAAAGAGAGAAATTATAGAGAGAGAAGAAAAGTATTATGCTACTTAACTACTTCCTTATTTCAGTTCTTCTTTAAAACGGTAAAGGGTGTTATTCTTTCTTATTCATGAAGAGAACTTTTGTTATTCCATTTCTTATTATTCTGTTGGAATAACCTGTATACGCGGTCTACCCTATACTTGGTGACATTCTTTTATTATTTTGTTAGAACATCCTGTCTGTGTATTTTACACCGGACCTGGTTCCGTTTTTATTATTATTCTGTTGGAACATCCTGTCTGTGTGTTTTACATCGGACCTGGTTCTGTCTTGTTATTATTCTGTTGGAATATCTTATCTGTGCGTTTACGCCGGACCTGGTTCTATTATTTATTATTCTATCAGAATATCCTGTCGGTGTGTTTACGCCGGACCTGGTTCCATTATTTATTATTCTGTTGGAATAACCTGTATGTGCGGTCTATCTGATGCATGGTGATTTCTTTTGTTATTCCATTCTTTATTATACTCAGTTGGTTAAGTTTTGACTTCTATACTTTATGAAATTTGTGGAATATCCTTGATAATTGTGTTTCATCCAGTATCTTTTCAAGAAAATATTCTTCTAAGCATTCTTGAATTTTACTCCACAAAGTAGTATCATGTTGACAATTTGGACGTTGTTAATTCTTGGATAAATTAATTCTTGAACTTGTTTTATTGAATTCTTATATCATTGTCATCATCCTCATATTTATAAAATGTTGAAAGTCATCTGTGGCCTGTAGTGCATAGATGGACTTGGTATGATTATGACCAGGGATTATTCGGTATAATCATGATCGTAATGTCACAAATGATATGGTAAAAGTTCTCATTGGCCGTAGTGCATTGATGGACAGTTGTTGGCATGATCATGACCATTAATGAATACACAAATATTCTTGGCCCGTAGTGCATGGATAATTGTGGTCGTGATACTAAAGAATATCCTTGGCCGTAGTGCAGGGGTGATTCGATGATGTGGATTATTTTGTTAAGCTGAGTCCCAGCGATAATAGTGTTGAAAAACCTTTTAAATCGTAGAAGATAGTAGATTTTATTCTCTACTTGACTCTTTTAATGGATTGATTGTTCAGCTGCAGTTAAACTTGATGTTCATTATATTTTATCAGTTTAACACCGTTGAAGGCTAATGATAATTTATTTTGCATTATCTTAGTCATAATATTTCTTACTGGGCTAGTTGAGCTCACCTTTTCTTTCACTGTTCTCTTCGGGAAATGAGAATATAGCTGGGACAAGTCGGGAAACGGAGTGATGGACCAGATGATAGTATTAGTAGTCCTCACTATTCTGTTAAATAATGTGACAATAATTGTAATGAGGACTCCTTTTGAATTTGTATAGTCTCTAGTAGACAATAATTGTATTCAAACTTACAGTTATGTTTTGTCGTATTGTACACGATAGTTGTATTAGTAAGTTATATTTGTATTCTGTACCATGTATCTGACGACCCAAGATGAGTGATGTATACCTAATTTTGGGGGAGTCACAGTTGGTATCAGAGCTTAAGGATATGATCCCTGGCTAAGATGTGAGAATTGAACTAGGAGGGGAGAGACGGGGAATTCCTTCGCTAGTATGACCTACCTAAGTTTATTTGCATGGTATTTAATTGGTCGGTCAGAATATAAGGATAATATATGACATATCAATTAACATTTGTTTTGTGGCAGTATCTGAAAATGGCATCCGAGAATGTTGAGAATAGCAATGGAGCACAGGCGACTGTTGATTCACCACATATCAATAATCGGGATAATGTGCATCAGGAAGGCGACAATCCTCATGCAAACAACAATACTGACCAAATGATGAATGATGAAATGTTCAGAAGCTTTATGCAGTTCATGCAATAGCAGGCGAGAGCGGCTCCAGTTCAAAATGTAGGTGGAAACACTGAAAACTCTCGGACGGTCACCGCTAAACAGTTCAAGGAGCTGGGACCACCGGAGTTTAAGGGAGAGCCAAAACTACTTATAGCGGAAATATGGATAAAGCAAATCACCAAGATATTTGGTGTCTTGGGATGCTCTGAGGAGTAAAAGGTTCCCTTTGCCGCCTTTATGTTGCGAGGAGAGGCAGATTATTGGTGGAAATCGATTAAGCATACTCAACTTGCCACACTGAAGATGTCTTGGGAGAAGTTTCAAGAGATGTTCAATGACAAATACTTTTCTGAAAGTGTTCGTCACATGAAGGAGGTGGAGTTCATCAAATTAGAGCAGAATAATATGACCGTGTCGCAGTATGAGGCTAAATTTGCTGAGTTGTCCCGGTTTACGTCCCACTTGGTGGATAATGAAGAGCGAATGACGCGAATATTTTTGCGAGGTTTGAAACCTGAGATACATCAACATCTTATTTCTCATAAATTGTGTTTGTATTCAGATGTTGTGAATAGGGCTCAGTTAGTGGAGCGCGATAATGAGTCAACGCAACCAAAAGAAAGCAGTCAGCAAAATGATAATACCAGTGAGAGCAGTCATCGAAGCGATGACAATAAGCGTGGAGGGAATCAATAGGCCAGAAATGGTAACCACTTTGGTGGTAATCAGGGCCAAAACAATAAGAATGGTCATTTCAAGAAGAGGAGATTCAACAATGATGGAAAGACGTCAGCACCAGCACCCGTTGTTAAGGAAGGAGAACGACCATGTATCATATGTTTCAAATGCGGAGGGGAAGGGCACATCAGTCCAAACTACGCGATGCCGTCTAAAGCATGTTATAATTGTGGAAGAGAAGGTCATTTAGCTATATTTTGTCATTTACCAAAAACAAGTTCAGCCAGGATGGAGACTCCAAAGGCCGTCCCAGAAAAGTCAAAATCGGTAATGCAAGGGAGAGCGTTTGTTGTGACATCCCAGAAAGTAAGGAACCCGAATGAGGTCATCACGGGTAAGCTTATCATAAACTCTAACGAAGTCTATACTTTATTTGATACCGGTTCTACCCATTCTTTTATTTTTCCTACTTACGCTCATCGATTAAATTTGACTCCGGAGAAATTAGACTTTGACTTATCTGTTGAAACTCTATTGAGAGAAACCTTCATTACATCCACGGTTTATAAGTCTTGCTTGGTTCAAGTTGGTACCCACACATTACCTGTCGATTTTATTTCATTAAAAATAGTTGCATTTGATGTGATTCTAGGGATTGATTGGTTAACTACTCATCATGCAAAAATTGATTATTTTCGTAAGGTTGTTAGCTTTCATATTCCTAATCGACCTATTATGTGAATTCAAGCAACTAAACCATTAAAATCAATCGCTGTCATCTCAAACCATAAAGCTATTCATTTATTGAAAAATGGATGTCAAGCTTTCTTAGCTCATGTCACGGATCTAAACAAAAATACGTCAGTTTTGAATGATATTTCTATTGTAAATAAATTTCCTGACGTATTCCCTGAAGAAATTCCTGGCCTACCCCCAGAGCGTAAAATTGAATTTTGTATCGACCTTAGTATCGACCTTGAACCCGGTACAAAACTCATTTCCAAAGCCCCATATCGAATGGCTCCTATTGAACTTCAGGAGTTAAAAATCTAACTGCAGGAATTGTTAGACATTGGCTTTATTCGTCCTAGTACTTCTCCTTGGGGTGATCCTATTCTATTCGTGAAGAAGAAAGATGGAAGTATGAGACTTTGTATTGATTATCGGGAGTTGAATCATGTCACCATCAAAAACAAGTGCCCATTACCACGTATTGATGACCTGTTTGACCAATTGCAATGAGCACAATTCTTTTCAAAGATCGATCTTCGTTCTGGATATCATCAGCTGATGGTTAGAACTGAGGATATTCCAAAGACAGCTTTCAGAACTCGGTACGGGCATTATGAATTCCTAGTCATGTCCTTTGGATTGACTAATGCTCCTGCTGCCTTCATGGATATGATGAACCGGGTATTCAAGGAATATTTGGATCACTTTGTGGTCGTCTTTATTGATGACATCCTTATTTATTCCAAAAGTCGTGAAGATCATGAGCAACACTTGAGGCTGGTACTCCAAAAGCTTCGTGAATACAAGCTTTATGTCAAGTTGAAGAAATGCAAGTTCTGGATGGAGGAGGTAGCATTCCTTGGGCACGTAGTATCAAGTCGTGGAATATCTGTTGACCCGACAAAGATTGAAGCTATTCAAAGCTGGGAGCAACCTAAATCAGTGACCGAAGTACGTAGCTTTCTTGGTTTAGCTGGTTATTATCGGAGATTTGTGGAAGGATTTTCTCGAATCGCTACTCCATTAACTCAGCTGACTCGGAAAGATACAAAGTTCGGTTGGAGCGAAGAATGTGAGAAGAGTTTTCAAGAACTTAAGAGGAGACTCATTTCAGCACCTGTTCTAACAATACCATCTGGCTCGGAGGGATTTGTCATCTACAGTGATGCTTCAAGCAAAGGGTTGGGATGCGTTCTCATACAACATGGAAAAGTTATAGCCTATGCATCAAGACAACTCAAAAAATATGAGGGGAATTATTCTACTCATGATCTAGAGTTGGCAGCTGTTGTCTTTGCACTTAAAATTTGGAGGCATTACTTGTATGGGGAGAAGTTGGAGATATTTACGGATCATAAAAGCCTCAAATATTTCTTCACTCAAAAGGAACTCAACATGCGACAACGATGTTGACTTGAACTGTTGAAACATTATGATCATACCATTCAATTTCATCCTGAAAAAGCGAACGTGGTAGCTGACGCATTGAGTAGAAGATCATATGTAAGTACGAGTGCGATATTGTCAACACAAAGGCCCATTTTGTGTGACTTGCAAAGGATGGAGATAGAGTTAAAGACTCTAGGGACCCATGTGATGATGGCGAATATATGAGTAGAACCAACTTTAATCGATAAAGTTAATGCTGCTCAAGCTACAGACCTGGAGTTGATGCGTATGAGGAAGAAAGTGCAAGAAGGTGCTATGCCGGAAGCAAAAATTGATAAAGAAGGAATACTTCGAGTCAACTCCAGACTTTGTGTTCCTAACAACCCTGATTTAAAGTATGAAATCATGATGGAGGCGCACAACACACTGCTTGTAATCCATCCTGGGAGTACCAAAATGTATCATGATCTTCGTCATACATTTTGGTGGAGCAATATGAAGCGAGAGATAGCGTTGTTTATCTCAAGGTGTCTAATTTGTCAACGAGTCAAAGCGGAGCATCAAGTACCAAAAGGTCCATTGCAACCACTTGAAATTTTAGAATGGAAGTGGGAGCACATTACGTTAGATTTCGTTACCGGTCTTCCTAAGGTTTCTCAAGGTATAGATGCGATTTGGATCATTGTTAATAGATTGACCAAGTCTACTCATTTTTTACCGATACAAGAAACTTATACACTCGAACGTCTTGCACGTATGTACATAAACGAGATTATAAGACTGCATGGTATGCCAGTATCCATAGTTTCTGATCGAGACCCAAGATTCACTTCACGATTTTGGGTTAGTTTACAAAAAGCTATGGGCACGGATTTATGATTTAGTTCGGCATATCATCCTCAGACGGATGGACAATCAGAGAGGACTATTCAAACTCTAGAAGATTTATTAAGACTCTGTGTCCTTGACTTCAAGGAAAGTTGGGACAAGTTCTTACCATTGGTGGAGTTTTCCTACAACAACAGTTATCAAGAAAGTATTGGCATGGCTCCATTCGAAGCATTGTATGGAATAAAATGTCGTTCTCCAGTATGCTGGGAAGAGGTGGGTGAAGCAACGTTGTTGGGACCGGAGTTGGTACATATGACTACAGAAAAGATTCAAGCGATCCGACAACGTATAAAAACCTCACAAGATCGACAAAAGAGTTATGCTAATCTTCATCGAAAGGACGTGGAATTTGATATAGGAGATCATGTGTTCTTACGTGTTGCTCCATGGAAAGGAGTTACGAGATTTGGAAAAAGAGGAAAGCTCAATCCTCGATTCATTGGTCCATTTTTAATCCTCGATCGAGTAGGAACTGTGGCTTATAGACTCACTTTACCGCCAAGTATGTCTCGTGTTCATAACGTTTTTCACATATCCATGTTACGTAAATATGTGGAAGACCCAAACCACATTATTGAGTTAGAATCGGACGAAATAGCGGAGGATTTGACGTATGAATAGGTTCCTATTCAAATCTTGGATAATAAGGAACATATTCTACGCTCCAAGATTATACCTCAAGTCAAAATTTTGTGGAGAAATCACGATGTTGAGAAAATGACTTGGGAGTTAGAATCTGAAATGAAGTCAAGGTATCCTTACCTCTTCGACATACCAGGTACGTACCCTAATTTTGTGGGCGAAATTTCATAAGAAGGGGAGGTTGTAAGACCCCAACTTTTATAAAAATGAATTTTCTATAAATATCATTTTTGAATATTATGGAGTTAATCTGATATAATGTTATAGTTGTGGGTAATATTTATAAATTTTGCAAAGTATGCAAGTTGTTATATAATATTCAATTGGTCAGGGAATATTCATTTTAACGGGGAATATTCGTACAACGGTACAATCATTGGTGGACTCCACAACGGAATTATTGTCGGATTGAGAAAACGACAAAAATATTTTATTAAAAATAACGGCTGAAGTTTTACCATTGATACTGTTGAACTACTCGGTAGTAAAAGTACAGTAATACGTGTGGTTGCATAGTAGCACACGGTATTGATTATTAATGCTTATGTGAGAAGTCACACAGTTTGATTCAATTATTGTCAGTTAATAATATAAATTATTTAGCGATAATAAAGTTTTGTTTTATTCGTATTATTAACGTAATAAAACAGAAACATCTTTTTATATAAAATAGAATACTTTATTAAAGTTATTCTATAAATAGAATATATTATATTTTATTTAAAAGATTTTTCTTTAAATATGGACCGTCAGATTAAAGTAATCAATCTGGACCGTTCATGGATTAGTTACTATGCATTCCATTTTTCTATAAATAGCAGCTCATTCCTTCATTATTTCTTACGAATTCACTAAACTCTAGAGAGAGAAACTATAGAGAGAGAGAAGAAAAGTATTCTGCTACTTAACTACTTCCTTATTTCAGTTCTTCTTTAAAACGGTAAGGGGTGTTATTCTTTCTTTTTCATGAAGAGAACTTTTGTTATTCTATTTCTTAGTATTCTGTTGGAATAACCTGTATACGCGGTCTACCCTATACTTGGTGACATTCTTCTATTATTCTGTTGGAACATCATGTCTGTGTGTTTTACATCGGACCTGGTTCCGTTTTTATTATTATTCTGTTGGAACATCCTGTCTGTGTGTTATACACCGGACCTGGTTTCATCTTGTTATTATTCTGTTGGAATATCCTGTCTGTGCATTTATACCGGACCTGGTTCCATTATGTATTATTCTGTCGAAATATCCTGTCTGTGCGTTTACGCCGGACCTGGTTCAATTATTAATTATTCTGTTGGAATAACCTATCTGTGCGGTCTATCGCATGCATGGTGATTTCTTTTGTTATTCCATTCTTTATTATACTCAGTTGGTTAAGTTTTGACTTCTATACTCCATGAAATTTGTGGAATATCCTTGATAATTGCGTTTCATCCAGTATCTTTTCATAAAAATATTCTTCTAAGCATTCTTGAATTTTACTCCACAAAGCAGTATCATGTTGACAATTTGGACGCTGTTAATTCTTGGATAAATTAATTCTTGAACTTGTTTTATTGAATTCTTATATCATTGTCATCATCCTCATATTTATAAAATGTTGAAAGTCATCTGTGGCCTGTAGTGCATAGATGGACTTGGTATGATTATGACCAGGGATTATTCGGTATAATCATGATCGTAATGTCACAAATGATATGGTAAAAGTTCTCATTGGCCGTAGTGCATTGATGGACAGTTGTTGGCATGATCATGACCATTAATGAATACACAAATATTCTTGGCCCGTAGTGCATGGATAATTGTGGTCGTGATACTAAAGAATATCCTTGGCCGTAGTGCAGGGGTGATTCGATGATGTGGATTATTTTATTAAGCTGAGTCCCAGCGATAACAGTGTTGAAAAACCTTTTAAATCGTAGAAGATAGTAGATTTTATTCTCTACTTGACTCTTTTAATGGATTGATTGTTCAGCTGCAGTTAAACTTGATGTTCGTTATATTTTATCAGTTTAACACTGTTGAAGGCTAATGATAATTTATTCTGCATTATCTTAGTCATAATATTTCTTACTGGACTAGTTGAGCTCACCCTTTCTTTCACTGTTCTCTTCAGGAAATGAGAATATAGCTGAGACAAGTCGGGGAACGGAATGATGGACCAGATGATAGTATTAATAGTCCTCACTATTCTGTTAAATAGTGTGATAATAATTGTAATGAGGACTCCTTTTGAGTTTGTATAGTCTCTAGTAGATAATAATTGTATTCAAACTCACAGTTATGTTTTGTCGTATTATACACGACAGTTGTATTAGTAAGTTGTATTTGTATTCTGTACCATGTATCTGACGACCCAAGATGAGTGATGTATACCTAATTTTGGGGGCGTCACAGTTAACTGTAAAACTTTCGCCGTTATTTTCATAAAAAAGATATTTCTGTCGTTTTCTCATTCCAATAATAATTCTGTTGTGGGGCCAACCAATGATTGTGTCGTCGTACGAATATTCCCCGACAAAAAGAATATTCCCCGACCAATCGAATATTTTATAACAACTTGCTTACTTTGCAAAATTTGTAAATATTACCCACAACTATAACATTATATCAAATCCACACCATAATATTAAAAAAATATTTCGAGAAAATTAAATCTTTATTCATAAAATTCGGGGTCTCACAATCTCCCCTCCATATGAAATTTCGCCCTCGAAATTTATGTACCTAGTAGTTCGAAGAGATAATAATACCTTGATTTCCTTTCAAATTCCAACTCTTGAGGTATAACCCTAGAGCGTAGAATATGTTCCTTCTTATCCAAGATTTTAATAGGTACATCTTCATACGTTAAATCTTCTGCTATTTCGTTCAGTTCTAACTCAATAATGTGGTCTGGATCTTCCACATATTTACGTAACATGGATATCTGAAAAATGTTATAAACACGTAACATACTTGGCGGTAAAGCGAGTCTATAGCCCACAGTTCCTACTCAATCGAGGATTTCAAATGGGCCAATTAAATCGAGGATTAAGATTTCCTCTCTTCGTCGATTCTTGCTTCTAGAATAACGCCTTCTTGAACCTTCTTCTTCACATTCATTAGCTCCGGGTCTGTAGCCTAAGCGGCTTTAACTTTATCGATTAAAGTTGGTTCTAATCGTATATTTAACATCATCACGTGGGTCTCTAGAATAAGTCGTACGAAATGGATCTTTGTGTTAACAACGTCGCACTCGTAATTGCATACGATCTTCTACTCAACGCGTCAGCTACCACGTTCTCTCTTCTACGATGATATTGAATGGTATGGTCGTAATCTTCAACAGCTTGAGCCAACATCTTTGGCGCATGTTACGTTCGTTTTGGGTAAAGAAATATTTGAGGGTTTTTAGAAATGAGTTTTGTACTGGGGTCAAATTTAAACGTTGAGCGCAAGTAGGAGAAATAAAAGAATGGGTAGAACCGATATCGAATAAAGTATAAACTTCGCAAGAGTTTATGATTAACTTACCAGTGATAGCTTCGTTCGGGTTCCTCGACAAACGCTCTCACTTAAACTACCGACTTTGACTTGTCTGGGACATCCTTTGGTGTCACCATCCAAGCTGGACTTGACTTCACTACACGACAAAATTGAGCTAGGTGACCTTCTCTTTCACAATTGTAACACGCTTTGGATTGCTGCATACAGTTTGGACAGATGTGTCCCTCATGTCCGTATTTGAAACATACGATCGATGGTCGTTCTTCTTCCTTGGAAATGGGTGTCGCTGTCTTTCCATCATTAATAAACCTTCTCTTCTGGAAATTGTTCTCACTTAGTTCACCTTTTCTATTATCCTGGTCATGATTACCACCGAAGTGGTTACCATTTCTGGCATATTGATTCCCTCCACGTTTGTTGTCGCCGCTTCGATGTCTGCTACCACTGGTATTATTATTTTGCCGACTGCTCTCCCTTGGTTGGGATGTCTCATTATCACGCTCCAATAACTGGGCCCTATTTACAACATCTTAATATAAACACAGTTTGTGAGAGATAAGATATTGACGTATCTCGGGTTTTAAACCTCTTAGAAACATTCGTGTCATTCTCTCCTCGTTATCAACTAAGTGGGACGCAAATCGGGACAACTCGACAAACTTAGCTTCATACTGCGACATAGTCATATTGTTCTGCTCCAGCTTGATGAACTCTACCTCTTTCATGTGACGAATACTTTCAGGAAAGTACTTGTCGTTGAATAGTTCTTGGAACTTCTCCCAAGACATCTTCAGTGCGGCAGGCTGAGTACGTGTTACAGATTCCCACTAATGATCTGCCTCTTCTTTCAACATGAAAGTGGCGAATGGAACCTTTTGCTCCTCTGCGCATTCCAAGATATCAAATATCTTGGTGATCTATTTTATCCACGTCTCTGCCTTAAGTGGTTCTGGCTTTCCCAAAAACTCCGGTGGTCCCAGCTCCTTGAACTGCTTAGCGGTGACCAACCGTGGGTTGACATTATTTCCACCTGCATTATGAACAGGAGTCTCTCTCGTTTGGTGTTGCATGAATTCTAAAAAGCTCCTAAACGTATAGTCGTTCGTCATTTGGTCGGTGCCGTTGTTCACCTGAGGATTGTTGCCTTCCTGTTGTACATTATCCTGGGTATTGATCTGTGGTGACTCAATGGTCTCCCGTGCTCCATTGCTATTCTCAACATTTTGGGATATCATTATAAATACTGTCACAAAACAAGGGTTAATTGACATGCAACATATTATCCCTATACTCTGACCGACCAATTAAATACCAAATAGTCTTAGGTAGGTCATACTAGCGAAGGAATTACCCGTTTCTCCCCTCATAGTTCTAGTCTCACATCTCAGCCAGGGATCATATCCCTAAGCTTTGATACCAACTGTGACGCCCCCAAAATAGGTATACATCACCCATTCTGAGTCACCAAATACATGGTACAGAATACAAATACAAACTTAAATATACAACATGACCTGTGAGTTTTAATACAAATATTGTCTTATAGACAGTATTCAAACTCAAAATAAGTCCTCAATACATTTATTATCACACTATTTCACAGAATAGTGAGGACTACTAATACAAACATCTGGACCGACACTCCGTTTTTCAACTAGTCCCAGCTATATTCTCATTTCCTAAAGAGAACAATGAAAGTAAAGGGTGAGCTCAACTAGCCCAGTAAGAAATATTATGACTAAGATAATGCAGAATAAATTATCCTTAGCCTTCAATAGTATAACAACTGATAGAATATAATTGACAACAAGTTTTAGATCAACAACTGAAGCGGAATAAACAATCTATTAGAAGAGTCAAGTAGAGCATAATATCTACCATCTTCTATGATTTAAAAAGTTCATCATCAATTTTATCGCTGAGACTCAATTTAATAAATAATCCACATCATCGAATCATCCCTGCACTATGGGCCAATGATATTCTTTAGTATCACGACCACGAATTATCCATGCACTACGGGCCAAGGATAATCGTGTTTTCATCAACGGTCATGATCATGCCATAAAACAATTCATCTTTGCACCCTTGGCCGAAGAGAATCCATGGCCATAATTATACCAAAAACTGTTCATCAATGTACTGCGGGCCAATGAGGAATTTTACCACATCATTTGTAACATTACGGTCATGATTATACCGAAAAATCCCTTGTCATAATCATATCAAGTTCATCTATGCACTACGGCCAAAGATGACTTTCATAACAATATAAGCATGAGGATGATGACAATGACATAATAATTTAATAAAACAAGTTCAAGGATAAATTTTAAATATTTATAATTTAATTTATCCAGAATTCAATAATGTCCAAATTGTCAACATGATACTGCTTTGTGGAGTAAAATTCAAGAATAATATTGTACCAAAAATAATTTGGACTGAAAACAAATCTATTTTTATCATGAATAGTACCACGGGTGAATAGTATCCGTGTGAATAGTACTCCATGAATAGTAATTTCAGGAATAGTAATCCTATGAATAGTACCCCGACATGAAAAAGTTAAAACTTATCAAGAATACTCAGAATAATATTTCCATGAATAGATACTGGATGAAGCGCAAATATCAAGAATATTCTACTAATTTTATGGAGTATAGAAGTCAAAACTTTAACAAAACGAATATAGAATTCGAAATCTGAAACGAAATAATATTACTTACATACTACAGAGTATGGAAGAAAATATTATTTCAATCGAATATTGAACAAAAATAACATCCCTTACGAATATTAAACGAAAATAATATTCCTTTCGAATATTGAAAGAATACAATATTTGTAAGACCCCAACTTTTATAAAGAAGAATTTTTTATAAATATCATTTTTGAATATTATGGAGTTAATTGGATATAATGTTATAGTTGTGGGTAATATTTAAAAATTTTGCATAGTACGCAAGTAGTTAGATAATATTTGATTGGTCGGGGAATATTTGTTTTAATAGGGAATATTCGTACAACGGCACAATCATTGGTGGACCCCACAACGTAATTATTATCGGATTGAGAAAACGACAAAAATATTTTATTAAAAATAACGGCGAAAGTTTTACCATTGATACTGTTGAACTACTCGGTAGTAAAAGTACAATAATACGTGTGTTTGCATAGTAGCACACGGTATTGATTATTAATGCTTATATGAGAAGTCACTCAGTTTGATTCAATTATTGTCAGTTAATAATATAAATTATTTTGCGATAATGAAGTTTTATTTTATTCGTATTATTAACGTAATAAAACAGAAATATCTTTTTATATAAAACAGAATACTTTATTAAATTATTCTATAAATAGAATTTATTATAATTTATTTAAAAGATTTTTCTTTAAATATGGGCCGTCATATTAAAGTAATCAATCTGGACCGTTCATGGATTAGTTACTATGCATTCTATTTTTCTATAAATAGCAGCTCATTCCTTCATTATTTCTTACGAATTCACTGAACTCTAGAAAGAGAAACTATAGAGAGAGAGAAGAAAAGTATTCTTCTACTTAACTACTTCCTTATTTCAGTTCTTCTTTAAAACGGTAAGGGGTGTTATTCTTTTTTATTTATGAAGAGAACTTTTGTTATTCCATTTCTTATTATTCTATTGGAATAACCTGTATACGCGGTCTACCCTATACTTGGTGACATTCTTCTATTATTCTGTTGGAACATCCTATCTGTGTGTTTTACACCGGACCTGGTTCCGTTTTTATTATTATTCTGTTGGAACATCCTGTCTGTGTGTTTTACACCGGACCTGGTTTCGTCTTGTTATTTTTCTGTTGGAATATCCTATTTGTGCGTTTACGCCGGACCTGGTTCCATTATTTATTATTTTCTTGAAATAACATGTCTGTGTGGTCTATCGCATGCATGGTGATTTCTTTTGTTATTCCATTCTTTATTATACTCAGTTGGTGAAGTTTTGACTTCTATACTCCGTAAAATTTGTGGAATATCCTTGATAATTGCGTTTCATCTAGTATCTTTTCATGAAAATATTCTTCTAAGCATTCTTAAATTTTACTCCACAAAGCAGTATCATGTTGACAATTTGGACGTTGTTAATTCTTGGATAAATTAATTCTTGAACTTATTTTATTGAATTCGTATATCATTGTCATCATCCTCATGTTTATAAAATGTTAAAAGTCATCTGTGGCCTGTAGTGCATAGATGGAATTGGTATGATTTTGAACAGGGATTATTCGGTATAATCATGACCATAATGTCACAAATGATGTGGTAAAATTTTTCATTGGCCGTAGTGCATTGATGGACAATTGTTCGCATGATCATGACCATTAATGAATACACAAATATTCTTGGCCCGTAGTGCATGGATAATTGCGGTCGTGATACTAAAGAATATCCTTGGCCGTAGTGCAGGGGTGATTCGATGATATGGATTTTTTGTTAAGCTGAGTCCCAGAGATAACAGTGTTGAAAAACCTTTTAAATCATAGAAGATAGTAGATTTTATTCTCTACTTGACTCTTTTAATGGATTCCTTGTTCCGCTGCAGTTAAACTTGATGTTCGTTATATTTTATCAGTTTAACATTATTGAAGGCTAATGATAATTTATTCTGTATTATCTTAGTCATAATATTTCTTACTGGGCTAGTTGAGCTCACCCTTTCTTTCACTGTTCTCTTCAGGAAATGAGAATATAGCTGGGACGAGTCGGGAAACGGAGTGATGGACCAGATGATAGTATTAGTAGTCCTCACTATTCTATTAAATAATGTGACAATAATTGTAATGAGGACTCCTTTTGAATTTGTATAGTCTCTAGTAGACAATAATTGTATTCAAATTTACAGTTATATTTTGTCGTATTGTACACGATAGTTGTATTAGTAAGTTATATTTATATTCTGTATCATGTATCTGACGACCCAAGATGAGTGATGTATACCTAATTTTGGGGGCGTCACAGTTGGTATCAGAGCTTAGGGATATGATCCCTGGCTAAGATGTGAGAATAGAACTAGGAGGGGAGAGACGGGGAATTCCTTCGCTAGTATGACCTACCTAAGTTTATTTGCATTGTATTTAATTGGTCGGTCAGAATATAAGGATAATATATGACATATCAATTAACATTTATTTTGTGGCAGTATCTGAAAATGGCATCCGAGAATGTTGAGAATAGCAATGGAGCACAGGCGACTGTTGATTCACCACATATCAATAATCGGGAGAATGTGCATCAGGAAGGCGACAATCCTCATTCAAACAACAATACTGACCAAATGATGAATGATGAAATGTTCAGAAGCTTTATGCAGTTCATGCAACAGCAGGCGAGAGCGGCACCAGTTCAAAATGTAGGTGAAAACACTGAAAACTCTCGAACAGTCACCGCTAAACAGTTCAAGGAGCTGGGACCACCGGAGTTTAAGGGAGAGCCAAAACCACTTATAGCGGAAACATGGATAAAGTAGATCACCAAGATATTTGATGTCTTGGGATGCTCTGAGGAGCAAAAGGTTCCCTTTGCCGCCTTTATGTTGCGAGGAGAGGCAGATTACTGGTAGAAATCGATTAAGCGTACTCAACCTGCCGCACTGAAAATGTCTTGGGAGAAGTTCCAAGAGCTGTTCAATGACAAATACTTTCCCGAAAGTGTTCGTCACATGAAGGAGGTGGAGTTCATCAAATTAGAGCAGAATAATATGACCGTGTCGCAGTATGAGGCTAAATTTGCTGTGTTGTCCCGGTTTGCGTCCCACTTGGTGGATAATGAAGAGCGAATGACGCGAATGTTTTTGCGAGGTTTGAAACCTGAGATACGTCAACATCTTATTTCTCATAAACTGTGTTTGTATTCAGATGTTGTGAATAGGGCTCAGTTAGTGGAGCGCGATAATGAGTCAACGCAACCAAAAGAAAGCAGTCGGCAAAATGATAATACCAGTGAGAGCAGTCATCGAAGCGGTGACAACAAGCATGGAGGGAATCAACAGGCCAGAAATGGTAACCACTTTGGTGGTAATCAGGGCCAAAATAATAAGAATAGTCATTTCAAGAAGAGGAGATTCAACAATGATGGAAAGACGTCAGCACCCGTTGTTAAGGAAGGAGAACGACCACCTATCATATGTTTCAAATACGGAGGGGAGGGGCACATCCGTCAAAACTGCGCGATGCCGTCTAATGTATGTTATAATTGTGGAAGAGAAGGTCATATAGCTCGATTTTGTCGTTTACCAAAAATAAGTTCAGCCAGGATGGAGACACCAAAGGCCGTCCCATAAAAGTCAAAACTGGTAGTACAAGGGAGAGCGTTTGTTGTGACCTCCCAAAAAGTAAGGAACCCGAATGAGGTCATCACGGGTAAGCTTATCATAAAATCTAACAAAGTCTATACTTTATTTGATACCGGTTCTACCCATTCTTTTATTTCTCCTACTTGCGCTCATTTATTAAATTTGACTCCGGCGAAATTAAACTTTGACTTATCTGTTGAAACTCCATTGAGAGAAACCTTCATTACATCCACAGTTTATAAGTCTTGTTTGGTTCAAGTTGGTACCCACACATTACCTGTCGATCTTATTTCATTAAAAATACTTGCATTTGACGTGATTCTAGGGATTGATTGGTTAACTACTCATCATGTAAAAACTGATTGTTTTCATAAGGTTGTTAGCTTTCATATTCCTAATCGACCTATTATGCGAATTCAAGCAACCAAACCATTAAAATCAATCGCTGTCATCTCAAACCATAAAGCTATTCGTTTATTGAAAAATGGATGTCAAGCTTTCTTAGCTCATGTCATGGATCTAAACAAAAATATGTCAGTTTTGAATGATATTTCTATTGTTAATAAATTTCCTGACGTATTCCCTGAAGAACTTCCTGGCCTACCCCCAGAGCGTGAAATTGAATTTTGTATCGACCTTGAACCCGGTACAAAACCCATTTCCAAAGCCCCATATCGAATGGCTCCTATTAAACTTCAAGAGTTAAAGATCCAACTGCAGGAATTGTTAGACATTAGCTTTATTCGTCCTAGTACTTCTCCTTGGGGTGCTCCTGTTCTATTCGTGAAGAAGAAAAATGGAAGTATGAGACTTTGTATTGATTATCGGGAGTTGAATCATGTCACCATCAAAAACAGGTACCCATTGCCACGTATTGATGACCTGTTTGACCAATTGCAAGGAGCACAATTCTTTTTAAAGATCGATCTTCGTTCTGGATATAATCAGCTGAAGGTTAGAACTGAGGATATTCCAAAGACGGCTTTCAGAACTCAGTACGGGAATTATGAATTCCTAGTCATGTCCTTTGGATTGACTAATGCTCCTGCTGCCTTCATGGATATGATGAACCGGGTATTCAAGGAATATTTGGATCACTTTGTGGTCGTCTTTATTGATAACATCCTTATTTATTCCAAAAGCCATGAAGATCATGAGCAACACTTGAGGCTGGTACTCCAAAAGCTTCGTGAATACAAGCTTTATGCCAAGTTGAAGAAATGTGAGTTCTGGCTGGAGGAGGTAGCATTCCTTGGGCACGTAGTATCAAGTCGTGGAATATTTGTTGACCTGGCAAAGATTGAAGCTATTCAAAGCTGGGAGCAACCTAAATCAGTGACCGAAGTACGTAGCTTTCTTGGTTTAGCTGGTTATTATTGGAGATTCGTGGAAGGATTTTCTCGAATCGCTACTCCATTAACTCAGCTGACTCGAAAAGATACAAAGTTCGGTTGGAGCGAAGAATGTGAGAAGAGTTTTCAAGAACTCAAGAGGAGACTCATTTCAGCACCTGTTCTAACAATACCATCTGGCTCGGAGGGATTTGTCATCTACAGTGATGCTTCGAACAAAGGGTTGGGATGCGTTCTCATGCAACATAGAAAAGTCATAGCATATGCATCAAGACAACTCAAATAATATGAGAAGAATTATCCTACTCATGATCTAGAGTTGGCAGCTGTTGTCTTTGCACTTAAAATTTGGAGGCATTACTTGTATGGGGAGAAGGTGGAGATATTTACGGATCATAAAAGCCTCAAATATTTCTTCACTCAAAAGGAACTCAATATGCGACAACGACGTTGGCTTGAACTTTTAAAATATTATGATCATACCATTCAATACCATCCTAGAAAAGCGAACGTGGTAGCTGACGCATTGAGTAGAAGATCATATGCAAGTACGAGTGCGATATTGTCAACACAAAGGCCCATTTTGTGTGACTTGCAAAGGATGGAGATAGAGTTAAAGACTCCAGGGACCCATGTGATGATGGTGAATATACGAGTAGAACCAACTTTAATCGATAAAGTTAAAGCTGCTCAAGCTACATACCTGGAGCTGATGCGTATGAGGAAGAAAGTGCAAGAAGGTGCTATGCCGGAAGCAAAAATCGATGAAGAAGGAATACTTCGAGTCAACTCCAGACTTTGTGTTCCTAACAACCCTGATTTAAAGTATAAAATCATGATGGAGGCGCACAACACACTGCTTGCAATCCATCTTGGGAGTACCAAAATGTATCATGATCTTCGTCATACATTTTGGTGGAGCAATATGAAGCGAGAGATAGCGATGTTTATCTCAAGGTGTCTAACTTGTCAACGAGTCAAAGCGGAGCATCCAGTACCAAAAGGTCCATTGCAACCACTTGAAATTCTAAAATGGAAGTAGAAGCACATTACCATGGATTTCGTTACCGGACTTCTTAAGGTTTCTCAAGGTATAGATGCGATTTGGGTCATTGTTGATAGATTGACCAAGTCTGCTCATTTCTTACCGATACGAGAAACTTATACACTCGAACGTCTTGCTCGTATGTACATAAACGAGATTGTAAGACTGTATGGTATACCAGTATCCATAGTTTCTAATCGAGACCCAAGATTCACTTCACGATTTTGGGTTAGTTTACAAAAAGCTATGGGCACTGATTTACGATTTAGTTCGGCATATCATCCTCAAACGGACGGACAATCAAAGAGGACTATTCAAACTCTAGAAGAATTATTAAGATTTTGTCTCCTTGACTTCAAGGGAAGTTGGAACAAGTTTTTACAATTGGTGGGGTTTTCCTACAACAACAGTTAACAAGCAAGTATTGGCATGGCTCCATTCGAAGCATTGTATGGAAGAAAATGTCGTTCTCCAGTATGTTGGGATGAGGTGGGTGAGGCAACATTGTTGGGACCGGAGTTGGTACGTATGACTACAGAAAAGATTCAAGCGATCCGACAACATATAAAAACCTCACAAGATCGACAAAAGAGTTATGCTGATCTTCATCGAAAAGACGTGAAATTTGATATAGGAGATCATGTGTTCTTACGTGTTGCTCCATGGAAAGGAGTTACGAGATTTGAAAAGAGAGGAAAGATCGATCCTCGATTCATCGGTCCATTTTTAATCCTCGATCGAGTAAGAACTGTGGCTTATAGACTCGCTTTACCGCCAAGTATGTCTCGTGTTCATAACGTTTTTCACATATCCATGTTACGTAAATATGTGGAAGACCCAAACCACATTATTGAGTTAGAACCAGACGAAATAGCGAAGAATTTGACGTATGAAGAAGTTCCTGTGCAAATCTTAGATAAGAAGGAACATATTCTACGCTCCAAGGTTATACCTCAAGTCAAAGTTTTGTGGAGAAATCACGATGTTGAGGAAATGACTTAGGAGTTAGAATCTGAAATGAAGTCAAGGTATCCTTACCTCTTCGATATACCAGGTACGTACCCTAATTTCGAGGGTGAAATTTCATAAGAAGGGGAGGTTGTAAGACCCCAACTTTTATAAAGTTGAATTTTCTATAAATATCATTTTTGAATATTATGGAGTTAATTGGATATAATGTTATAGTTGTGGGTAATATTTATAAATTTTGCAAAGTACGCAAGTTGTTATATAATATTCGATTGGTCGGGGAATATTCGTTTTAACAGGGAATATTCGTACAACGGCACAATCATTGGTGGACCCCACAACGGAATTATTGTCGGATTGAGAAAACGACAAAAATATTTTATTAAAAATAACAGCAGAAGTTTTACCATTGATACTGTTGAACTACTCGGTAGTAAAAGTACAGTAATGCGTGTGGTTGCATAGTAACACACGATATTGATTATTAATGCTTATGTGAGAAGTCACTCAGTTTGATTCAATTATTGTCAGTTAATGCGATAATGAAGTTTTGTTTTATTCGTATTATTAACGTAATAAAACAGAAACATCTTTTTATATAAAACAGAATACTTTATTAAAGTTATTCTATAAATAGAATATATTATATTTTATTTAAAAGATTTTTCTTTAAATATGGACCGTCAGATTAAAGTAATCAATCTGGACCGTTCATGGATTAGTTACTATGCATTCTATTTTTCTATAAATAGCAGCTCATTCCTTCATTATTTCTTACGAATTCACTGAACTCTAAAGAGAGAAACTATAGAGAGAGATAAGAAAAGTATTATGCTACTTAATTACTTCCTTATTTCAGTTCTTCTTTAAAACGGTAAGGAGTGTTATTCTTTCTTATTCATGAAGAGAACTTTTGTTATTCCATTTCTTATTATTCTGTTGGAATAACCTGTATACGCGGTCTACCCTATACCTGGTGACATTCTTCTATTATTCTGTTGGAACATCTTATTTGTGTATTTTACACCGGACCTGGTTCCGTTTTTATTATTATTCTGTTGGAACATCATGTTTGTGTGTTTTACACCGGACATGGTTTCATCTTGTTATTATTCTGTTGGAATATCCTGTCTGTGCGTTTACGCCGGACCTGGTTCCATTATTTATTATTCTGTCGGAATATCCTATCTGTGCGTTTACGCCGGACCTGGTTCCATTATTTATTATTCTGTTGGAATAACTTGTCTGTGCGGTCTATCGCATGCATAGTGATTTCTTTTGTTATTCCATTCTTTATTATACTCAGTTGGTTAAGTTTTGACTTCTATACTCCATAAAATTTGTGGAATATCCTTGATAATTACGTTTCATCCAGTATCTTTTCATGAAAATATTCTTCTAAGCATTATTGAATTTTACTCCACAAAGCAGTATCATGTTGACAATTTGGACGTTGTTAATTCTTGGATAAATTAATTCTTGAACTTGTTTTATTGAATTCTTATATCATTGTCATCATCCTCATGTTTATAAAATGTTGAAAGTCATCTGTGGCCTGTAGTGCAAAGATGGACTTGGTATGATTATGACCAGGGATTATTCGGTATAATCATGACCGTAATGTCACAAATGATGTGGTAAAAATTCTCATTGGCCGTAGTGCATTGATGGACAGTTGTTGGCATGATCATGACCATTAATGAATACACAAATATTCTTGGTCCGTAGTGCATGGATAATTGTGGTCGTGATACTAAAGAATATCCTATGTCGTAGTGCAGGGGTGATTCGATGATGTGGATTATTTTGTTAAGCTGAGTCCCAGCGATAACAGTGTTGAAAAACCTTTTAAATCATAGAAGATAGTAGATTTTATTCTCTACTTGACTCTTTTAATGGATTGCTTGTTCCGTTGCAGTTAAACTTGATGTTCGTTATATTTTATCAGTTTAACACTGTTGAATGCTAATGATAATTTATTCTGCATTATCTTAGTCATAATATTTCTTACTAGGCTAGTTGAGCTCACCCTTTCTTTCACTGTTCTCTTCATGAAATGAGAATATAGCTGGGACAAGTCGAGGAACGGAGTGATGGACCAGATGATAGTATTAGTAGTCCTCACTATTCTGTTAAATAGTGTGACAATAATTGTAATGAGGACTCCTTTTGAGATTGTATAGTCTCTAGTAGAAAATAATTGTATTCAAACTCAAAGTTATGTTTTGTCGTATTGTACACGACAGTTGTATTTGTATTCTGTACCATGTATCTGACGACCCAAGATGAGTGATGTATACCTAATTTTGGGGGCGTCACAATATTCCTTACGAATATTAAATGAAAATAATATTTCTTGCGAATATTAAACGGAATAATATTCATACGAATACGAAAAATAATATATCTTCAGAATATGAAATAAATAATACCTCTTACGAGTATTGAAAGAAAATAATTATCTTCATGAATACGAAAAAAAAATACCCTTTACCTTAAAAAGAAGAGTATTCCAACTGGTAGAGTGGATATATTCTTGAAGAAAACTTTCACTATTTTCTACACTCAAAGCTTTCTAAAACTCGAAAGAAATACACTCAATATTATAGAAGAAGAATTCTCTGATTCTGGTGTGATTTTCAATTCTAACTAAACATCCTATTTATAGGAGAATGGAAAGGATACTATTTGAATTTTTATTTCACGGACCAACAGTGAAAATAATTCACAGGCTGAATTTTGCAACACTCCGATGCCAGTTTTTCAAACAAATATTTCATAACCAAATAAAACAAAAATAATATATATATATATATATATAAGCACATGGTGCTTAGAAAGTTAACTCCCTCCGTGATACATTTTTGTAGGATTCCCACCCCCACCCCCACCCCCACCCCCACCCCCACCCACATTTTGTCAACTTCCATTATCCCACCAAACAACTAACATATATATATAACTTACCTAACTTTCAGGCAATTGATTTTCAAAACCAATTCAAGTAAAAACAAAAAAAAAACAAAAACATAATATATATATATATATATATATATATATATATATATAAAATACTAATTCCCTCCAATATACGTTTCCTCCTCCCACCCCATTTTCATTTCATCCATTTCTTCCATACGTGGGCCCCACATGTGGCCCCACCTTTATTATACTGAATAACTTTCTACCGATTATTTTGAAAAATAGGTAAATAGGGGTCCATAAAATAAGCAACATTTATAACAAATACTTCATAAAAATTTCCTCAATGTTTTTAACAACCTTTATTCATATTATTATAACTCGCAATATTAACAACCAGATCGTTCCCAGGAAAGAGGGGGCTTTCCTATAATGATTTCTCCCTATTGACGGGCAATTAGGTGACCAAACCCCTTTTCTCGACAGAACTTTCTAGACATTGTTAATTATGCATATAATAATTAGAATAACTTGTCATCTCAATTATTGATTTACTAATATATAAAATATCGACAATAATTGAATCAAATAACGTGAGATACTATGCAACAATTACTGTAGCAATAATGAACAAAACTGAGTGACTTCTCACGTAAGCATCAATAATCAATACCGTGTGCTACTATGCAACCACGCGTATTATTGTACTTTTATCACCGGGTGATTCAACAGTTAACTGTAAAACTTCTGCCGTTATTTTCATAAAAAAGATATTTCTGTCGTTTTCTCATTCCGACAATAATTTCGTTGTGGGGTTCACCAATGATTGTGCCATCGTACGAATATTCTCCGACAAAAAGAATATTCCCCGACCAATTGAATATTTTATAACAACTTGCTTAATTTGTAAAATTTATAAATATTACCCACAACTATAACATTATATCAAATCCACACCATAATATTAAAAAAATATTTCGAGAAAATTAAATTTTTATTCATAAAATTCGGGGTCTCACAGAAATTATCATGTTTTAGACTAAAAAACCAATTAAAATTCCTAAAGTCTAAATCCAATTCCACTAGTAGTCTAGTATAGTTTGGCACTAGATGGTTAACTTTACCTTCCAGAATTTGATGATATGAAACTTTTGGCCCTTGATGGTCAACTCCAAAATTATATTGTGGATATGAGAAACGGTCTTAATTTTTCGAGTTTAAAAGGAATTGGTGAATTGACTCAAATATATGTTGGTTAAGAAAAAAAAGGATGATGTGTATCCTCAAGTCTATTTGTTACTGAAGTTGGCTCTACTTTTACCCGTTGCAACTGCATCTGTTGAAAAGTCATTTTTAGCCATGAATATCGTTAATAATGAACTTTGTAACCAAATGGGAGACAAATATATGAATTAGTGTTTAGTAACTTATATTGAGCGTGATATTTTTGTAACTATTTAAAATGAGGCTATCAAACAACAATTTCAAGTAATGAAACTTCGAAAAATATTATTGTAAATAATTTTTGAAGATTATTTAGTTTTATGATTTATTTTATTAATACCTTTTTGGTGTAAGACCCCAACTTTTATAAATAAAGATGAATTTTTTATAAATATTATTTTTAAATATTATGGAGTTAATTTGATATAATGTTATAGTTGTGGGTAATATTTATAAATTTTGTAAAGTACGCAAGTTGTTATATAATATTCGATTGGTCGGGAAATATTCGTTTTAACTGAGAATATTCGTACAATGGCACAATCATTGGTGGACCCCACAACGGAATTATTGTCGGACTGAGAAAACGACAAAAATATTTTATTAAAAATAACGGCAGAAGTTTTACCATTGATACTGTTGAACTACTCGGTAGTAAAAGTACAGTAATACGTGTGGTTGCATAGTAGCACACGATATTGATTATTAATGCTTATGTGAGAAGTCACTCAGTTTGATTCAATTATTGTCAGTTAATAATATGAATTATTTAGCGATAATGACGTTTTGTTTTATTCGTATTATTAACGTAATAAAACAGAAACATCTTTTTATATAAAACAGAATACTTTATTAAAGTTATTCTATAAATAGAATATATTATATTTTATTTAAAAGATTTTTCTTTAAATATGGACCGTCAGATTAAAATAATCAATCTGGACCGTTCATGGATTAGTTACTATGCATTCTATTTTTCTATAAATAGCAGCTCATTCCTTCGTTATTTCTTACGAATTCACTGAACTCTAGAGAGAGAAACTATAGAGAGAGAGAGAAGAAAAGTATTCTGCTACTTAACTACTTCCTTATTTCAGTTCTTCTTTAAAACGGTAAGGGGTGTTATTCTTTCTTATTCATGAAGAGAACTGTTGTTATTTCATTATTTATTATTCTGTTGTCATAACCTGTATACGCGGTCTACCATATACTTGGTGACATTCTTCTGTTATTCTGTTGGAACATCCTGTCTGTATGTTTTATACCGGACCTGGTTCCGTTTTTATTATTATTCTGTTGGAACATCCTGTCTGTGTGTTTTACACCGGACTTGGTTCCGTTTTTATTATTATTCTGTTGGAACATCCTGTCTGTGTGATTTACACTGGACCTGGTTCCATTATTTATTATTCTGTCGGAATATCCTGTCTGTGCGTTTACGCCGGACCTGGTTCCATTATTTATTATTCTGTTGGAATAACCTGTCTGTGCGGTCTATCGCATGCCGGGTGATTTCTTTTGTTATTCCATTCTTTATTATACTCAGTTGGTTAAGTTTTGACTTCTATACTCCATGAAATTAGTGAAATATCCTTGATAATTGCGGTTCATCCAGTATCTTTTCATGAAAATATTCTTCTAAGTATTCTTGAATTTTACTCCACAAAGCAGTATCATGTTGACAATTTGGATGTTGTTAATTCTTGAATAAATTAATTCTTGAACTTGTTTTATTGAATTCTTATATCATTGTCATCATCCTCATGTTTATAAAATGTTGAAAGTCATTTGTGGCCTGTAGTGCATAGATGGACTTGGTATGATTATGACCAGGGATTATTCGGTATAATCATGACCGTAATGTTACAAATGATGTGGTAAAAGTCCTCATTGGCCCGTAGTGCATTGATGGACAGTTGTTGGCATGATCATGACCATTAATGAATACACGAATATCCTTGGCCGTAGTGCAGGGGTGATTCGATGATGTGGATTATTTTATTAAGCTGAGTCCCAGCGATAACAGTGTTGAAAAACCTTTTAAATCATAAAAGATAGTAGAGTTTATTTTCTACTTGACTCTTTTAATGGATTGCTTGTTTCGCTGCAGTTAAACTTGATGTCTACTATATTTTATCAGTTTAACATTGTTGATGGCTAATGATAATTTATTCTGCATTATCTTAGTCATAATATTTCTTACTGGGCTAGTTGAGCTCACCCTTTCTTTCACTGTTCTCTTCAGGAAATGAGAACGTAGCTGGGGCAAGTCGGGGAACGGTGTGATAGTCCGAATGATAGTATTAGTTAGTAGTCCTCACTATTCTATGTAATAGTGTGTTACTAAATGTAATGAGGACTCCTTTTGAGTATGAATACTCTCTAGAAGATAATATTTATATTCAAACTCACAGTTTATGTTTTGTCGTATTGTACACGACAGTTGTATTAGTAAGTTGTATTTGTATTCTGTACTATATATCTGACGACCCAAGATGGGTGATGTATACCTAATTTTGGGGGCGTCACATTTGGTACTTAAAACAATTGTTTACTTACCCATGAGAGTAGGGCTAACCAATGAATCAAATTGGAACCGAAATCGTACCAAAAATTGCACAAACCGCACCAACAGTTCTGGCGTATGTGGCAGATAACTAAATTTACGGTTTCGGTTTGGTTACTAGTCAAAACCGCACGCATAAAACTGATCAAACCAAATCGCACAATAAAAATTAATTAATTATACAATACTATTACAGGAGAGATGTTTCATTTAACCTTGTGTAATGAACCTCCCATGAAAATTAAGCTACTGATTTTAAATTTGGATAGTATTGATCTACATGATCACCATATAAATCTCATACAATTATCCCTTAATTGTAAAAAATTATTGGACTACACAGTATATGTATATATACTTCATAAACTATATATATATATATATATATATATATATATATATATATATATATATATATATATATATATATATATATATTTGGATTCAATATCTTGTATGTTTAAAAGAATTGAAGTTATTGGAATTTGGCAAATTATGAGTCGAACGAGAGATAAAAACTTCGGTGCCTTTGCTTTTATCTCTTTTACAACTTTAATATTATGTGATGCTAAATTGTTAATTTAAATTGCATAAAATTTTGTTGCTTTAATTGATTTTGGAATCGAAACGGCACCAAATGAAACCACACCGCACGATACAAAATCACACCGCACCAATCACAAGCGGTTTCATGTGCGGTTTTAGATTTGTCAAACCGCACCTAAGTGGTTTCGTGTGCGATTTGGGTTTCAACCCGCACCATGCTCACCCCTACATGAGAGAATGAAATCATGATGTGGCATGTTTTTCTTTTTTTATTATTGTTGAACAGTAAAAATATTTGTAAATTAATTTATGCGCCAATCAAGATTAAATCAATGTCCGAGTGGTCTGAAGAACAAACCCCCCATCGGTAGGGGCGAATCCAAGAATTTTTTTCAGCAAGGGCGGATTTTAACTATATTTTTTTTTGAATTTAAATAAAGAAAACTTGAACTAATCATAAGAATGTTTACAAATTGCAATAAATATTCATAATCCAAATTAAAAAAAGAAATTTCAAAAAAAAATATTTAGATATAATTTAGAAACTTATTTTGATTACTTGTCATTGTTGAATTTGAATGATTTCTTAAATGCTCAAAGTCTCAAACCAAATTTGTTTTCTATATTCAGACAAAATCATTAATTAATTTCAAGGTATAAGCTAGTTTTGTACTTCTAACATTTCACCAAATCTTAAAATTAAGAAAATTTTTATACTTTTATTTAGAATTAACTTATAAAATTTATTTTACCCCTTCTAAATTTAATTATTCTATTAATTTGTATATTTAAATTTATTAATTTACATATATTTCCTGAACCTATTCGGGTGGCCTTAAGAGGGTGTGTGAACTGTGAAGTCAAGACGTGGGATGTCTTCCTTGCTCAGCAAGTTCTAATAAAGTAGTATAATATGTAGACTACACTACAATATCTTATCTTCCTTGTTCAGCACATCCAATAAATTAAAAAGGACAGATATAATATTATAAATATATAAAATTTAACATATGCGGAGCAGTTGATTGGCTTATAATTAATTAATTTATTTACCTTCCTGAGCAAGCTGCTGAAAAATTCATCTATCCAGACTATCCTATAAATATAACTCATCTAGTACTCCTACATCATTTATTAGCTATTCAATTTAATTTCTCCTTAATTCTGCTTATCATCATCTTTCACTAGCTTAATTAGCTTAATCAGATAAATATATTAACAATGGTTTTGTTCTTATCAGCCATATTTAGTTGCTTTAAGCAATCTTCATCGGCGCGAGTATCCGACAAAACAAAGGTTAAGGAGGAGGAGCCTTCAAATTCATCTTCTAAACAGAAAAGCAAATCAAATTCGACTAGAGGAGCTCCGATTCCAGTTTCTTATTTTCCTGCTAATTCTCGTATTTCTTATTTGTGAATCTTAAATTTTATAGGCAATTGAGGATCTTGTTTGTCTACATGCAACTTAAGTGTTTGATTGCATTTTAACAGTCCACCTCTTAATATATCTAAACAGCCCACATCTTTGTATTAAGAGATTTTTTATATAGTTAAGATACAAATATGAGTCTAAACTATTCATAGTATCTCTTAATATAAATATGTGGGTTGTTAAGATGTATTAAGAGATAAACTATTAAGATGCAATCAAACACAAGTATTCTAAGCGCATTTTATTTAACTCATAAATACAGTGTTTGAAGCTCAAATAATATGCCACATCATTTTAAAATACATTGTTTGACTCAAATACACCGTATCCTTTATCATATGATTGCCAAATGTAATAAACGCTACTGTTACAAGCACTTGTACTCGAACATATCCTTGACAAGTATAATTTTCTCTCTTGCTTGTATTTTTAATGAAAGAATATTATTTATCCACATTTGTTGATGAATGAATTTGTGTTTCACTTTTGTTTTTATTTTTTGTGTGTATTGAATTGAAAGGTGAAAATTTCCAACGTCTCTTTATCTCTTTAGTTTTTTTGCCTTGGTCAAGTGTGTTATAAAAAGATTATGGACAATTGATTAAGGACTCATTAATTACTATGCTAATTAAGTTACAAAATACTCTCTTATATAATTGACTTTTAATTTGAAAGTCAAAATAAGATATTTTTAAATTAAATTTAAAATTAAAATGATTTATTAAAAATTATGAAATAATAAATTTTATACTGAATAATACTTTTCAGATAATTTATAATATTCATCATTGTATCGACTAAAATTAAAGAAAATCAAATTAATTTTAAATTTGAAAATGTCTTAAATTACCTTGAAAAATCGACAAGAATGTTATATTTTAGAACAAAGAGAGTACTACACCATAACAGAAACTCTATTGTCCCAATAACTTCACAAAAATTAAAACAAAAAACAACTATAATAAAAATCAAATTAGGGCCTGCTCCTTTCCGAAAAAAAAAACAAAAAACAAAAAAAAACTTATATGTACTTACGTCTCTGGACTTAAGATTCGAACTTAATAATAGTTTTACCTTTACTTAAGACATCTTTTATTGAACAAATAATATAATTTACCGATATTGTAATTGAGGGATTAATTATAAAAATCATTCGTGCTTATTAAGAGATTTATTATGAAATTATTTTATAACAAGCATTTTTGGAAAAGTAAAAATTCTATTATATTCAGTTTCGGAATTTCCTTCCAAAATATCAATAGGAGGTTGTTAAAAAAAAAGAGGTTCAGTGTGCTGGCATTATGACGCTGATAACTGATAAGTATTAGAGAATAGATTTTATACGGACTGTCCGTAAACCAGTGTTTTTATAGTATTCAATAAAAATCAAATAACTTTAAATTTTTAGAGAAAATCAAGAAATTTTGAATAAAATATTATTTACTATGGTAAAATCCATTTAATAATTTTAACACAATTACAACTCTTTGATTTTCTCTCAAACAATCCTTATAGAATTTATTCTCTAAGTATTAACATAACATAATGCGGGCAAGTATGGAGAAAAAAAATAATTTTAAAAAGAAAACTCCTTTGGTCATAAAAAAAGAAAAGAGTTACATTTTAGTTTTTTATTTAAAATCATTTTACGAAATTCAAAACTTCTAGGATATAATTTTTTTAAGCTTTGAAAATAATAAATTCTAATAATTAATACTTTTTGGACACTTTATGATAATTATAAATATATTACTTGATGTCAAATAAATTTATTAAATTTCAAGATTTTACAAGCTAACTTTTAAAAATTAAAATGAGACTTTTTTTTTGACACGGAGTTGGTACAACTTAATAAAATACCAGTAACATTACTTACCAATGAAAGATACACCTGTCTCTTTTTTTTACTTCCCATTTTACTTTTTTTAATAATACTATATCGAAAGAAAGCAATGCTTTTGTTTTATATACTCCATCTGTCCCAGGATAAAAGTTCTGATTAATTTTTTACATATATTAATAAAGATGATAAAATGACAAAATTATCCATATTTAAATTCTCATTTAATTGTAAAGTTTTCTGCACGTTACTAGTGATGCTCCATAAATATGCATAGAGAATAGAATTATAACAATTAAAAATAAGTGTATTATAGGCAAATTATTGTAAAAAATAGATCATTTAAAATAAGTAGACATTTAACTTGGGACTATCTAAAATAATAATAAAAAATTTTATCCTGGGACGGATGGAATATATAATTTTAACTTTGACCTAAGAATCAAGTCTTTATAATTTTGGTATTAAGCCATAAGTGGAGTGTGTCAGAAATTAATTAATTACCATTGAACTAATACTATTTTATTTTACTATCATATTAAGTGGAAAGTGACAGGAATTTAATAGAAAAACATATACTCTATCTTTTTTAAAATTAGAGATATATTTTGACTTTTTAAAATTAATTCATAAAATTTTAAAATTCAAAATTGATATGAAAGTATTTAGTTTTGATATATATAAACAAATATAATAATTATAAACTAACTATGAAATACTACTAATTATCACTTTTGTTGTTTTCAAAATTTGAACGAAATTATATCAAATTTAAATTTTAAAATTTTTATGAATTAACTATTAAAAATTAAAATATATCTTTAATTTTGAAAGTAATCACCACTATTTGATTGTATTTTTTAACATTATACCATCCCCAGTGTCCACTTATTAATGACATTGCAACCGGCTAACTTCGTCAAAACATCCAGAAGTTCTCCCATGGCCACGAATTTATTTTATTTTTTGTATTTTTTTAGTCCTTATGATATTTTATCTTCGTATATGTGGTCCTACTATATATATATATATATATATATATATATATATATATATATATAGTAAAAATAATAATAAAAATGTACACATTGATATTTCCTTGCCGATCAAGAAACTTGAACCAATGAAACCTTGTGGAACCCTGCAGGAACCATCATAATGGAGTATTCGGTACATAGTAGGGCTGAGTATTTAGGTTCAGTTTGATAAAGTTAAAATCACACCTGAAATTGTTTGTAATTGGTGCGGTACGGTCCGGTTTTAAACTTTGTGGTGCGGTTTCGATTCCAAAAATAATTGAAACAACAAAATTTTATACAATTTAACACCACTACTCTAATCTTTGACCATATTTGAAAAATATTTGTCTCTTGAGCCAGTTATTTTTTTGGTGCGGACTTCTAGTATAAAATTTGAATGAAATTATATCAAATTTAAATTTTAAAATTTTTATGAATTAATTATTAAAAATTAAAACATATTTTTAATTTTGAAACGAAGAGAATAATCATCATTATTTGATTGTATTTTTTAACATTATACCATCCCTAGTGTCCAATTATTAATGACATTGCAACCGGCTAACTTACTTCGTCAAAACATCCAGGAATTCTCCCATGGCCATGAATTTATTTTATTTTTTGTATTTTCTTAGTCCTTGTGATATTTTATCTTCGTATATGTGGTCCTAATATATATATATATATATATATATATATATATATATATATATATTAAAAATAATAATAAAAATGTACACATTGATTTTTTCTTGCTCATCAACAGGGCCAGCCCGAGTTTTTTAGGGCCTAAAGCGATAAAAAAAATGGGTCTTTTGCAAATTGCTATTAAGATAGGCATAAAAAAATTTAAGAACTTTTTATGAACAAAAGAGCATCAATACGAAAGAATACAAAATATAATAACCGACTATTTCAATATTTTCTTTCTTTTTCTTTTTTCAGATCCAGACATACTTTTTAAGAGCCTTGGTGAATTAAAATTTAAAAATCTGCAAAATTCCAGCATAATCTCGTGATTATCTATAAATTAATTATCAAATAGGGCCTCCTTTATAATTATTAAGAGTCTAACACTACTCCCAAATAATTAAAAAAGCTCAAAAGAGATTAAATTTTTACTTGATTCATAATAACATAAACAAATCTATTCAATCAATCATCAAGCCCAATTAAATTAAACAATGCTTCTAAATCTCATAAACAAAACAATTAATTTCAAAACCCTTAAAAATAGAATTAATACCTGAAATTAGCTTGAAATTTATGAGAAGGAATACTGAAATAGCATTTAACACTTGAGCCTTCTGATTTAAGTATTCTATTTAAGTAATAGGGGCCTTAAAAATTTGTGGGCCTAAAGCCCAGGCACCTTGGGCTTTAGCCCAGGGCCGGTGCTGCCCATCAAGAAACTTGAACCAATGAAACCCTGCAGGAACCATCATATTGCAGTATTTGGTACATACTAGGGGTGAATATTGTGCGATTTGGTGCGGTTTAAAATTTAAATCACATTTGAAATTGTTTAAGTGCGGTTTAAAAAATCTAAAACAGCACATGAAACTGCTTGTGAAATGTGCGGTGCGGTTTCGATTCTAAAACAAATTGAAACAACAAAAATTTATGTAATTTAACATCACTACTCTAATCTTTGACCATATTTGAAATTTTTTTCTCTTGAGCCGGTTATTTCTTTGGTGCAGACTTCTAGTGTAATTATTTCTTAGACCAACTCTATGGTTATCCACTACTTGCAAATCTCCCTTCCAATCCAACTAGTAGTGACTTGGATAAGTCATTTTGCTAATATGATCTAAGTTTTTGATAGAATTTTTTTTCACTCTAATCAAATGAACAAACATGTGGAACCTTTAATTATGCAATCAATAATTTTTAATATGTTTGACTTCATTACGGTCATACATTCAGAGACATCAAGATCATGCATTTGAGTATCCCCAAAAGGTCAACCCAAAAATTTTTTTCTTTCTAAAGGGGGACAATATATTGTCTACATAATAGGCTCCTATATAACACTTCTCTCCACCATTTATACAAATAGTCAGAAATATTATAGGCTAACCTACCAACACTTATATTTTATACAACTGTCAAAAAACTGTCATCTACTTATCATACATAAATACATAGTGCGGTTTCGATTTTATGCGTGCGATTTTGGCTAATAACCAAACCGAAATCATAAATTTGATTTTTCTAACCACCTAAAACCGTCACATACGCCGAAATCGTTGGTGCGATTTTAATTGGCGTGGTTTAGACGGTTTTTAGTACGATTTTGATTCCAATTTAATTTTTTGCTCAACCTTAATACATACACATAAAATATACGCGTTGATTTTTTCTTGCCCATCAAGCAAATTAGTACAATCTCCTAGCTATAAATAAGCACCTCCCATTAGTCCTAATTACCAATTAACTCATTCCCTCCTGCTAATAACCAAAAAATAATAATCTTAGCTGAAAAATGTCTCTGTTTTCAAGTATTTTCAGCTGCTGCTTCATCCAAACCTCTTCTTCCTCGCGGATAAACGATATTAGTGTATCCTCTGCAAATCCACCTTCTTTAATGGAGAAATCCGAATTAAGCAAGGCGAAATCGAAAGGGGCACCGATAATAGTTTCTTATTTTCCCGTTGGCTCAAATCTCTCGCGATTATAGAGTACTTACATTGGATTGTCGATCAGTTGTATTTCCGGCTTAATTCTGGATGGTAACATCTTTGAAGATGAGCTTAATTTTCTAGCAAAAATCAAGGCGAAAATGCAGCGTGTTCTTCTTAATGAAAAGTTTTGCTCACATGAATAGTAAATAAGACTCATCGTTCATTGCGTTCTTGTTGATGAAAAAGCTTGCTCGGAGAGGAGATGGTCTGTGATGGAAGCCAAAAATTAAAGACTGAAAAAAGGCATATATTGTCGTCCTACTCTCTTTGTTTCGTGCCATGGATATTGTATTCGATCTGTTGTTTAAGTGGCTTAATTTGCTACGGCCTCGTACTTTCATGTAAATTTATCAAATAATTAGTGCTCCCTCGTGTTGTTGTGTTTCATCCTTATGGTGGTATGGTATGTTTAAGTTTGAATTTGTCCTCACGTTGATACATGTTTTTTTTTTCTTTTTAACAAATATTGAGAATAAAATCGGGAAAAATTAATTCATTCAATCAGAAATATAAGAATTATATGTATGATAGAGTTGAGGGAATACCAACTATATCTAAAAAATAAAATTTGAATTACAAATTTTTCATAATTGAAAAATAACTGTCGAAAATATGTCGCATCACGCATCATATCAGTAACCAACAACATCGCAAAGGTATACAACTCTTTACATAGACAGAATCCAAGCTCCATTTGATTTCTAAATTTTAGAAGCTCTTTTTTAATTAGTGGGTATTTTTGAAGTTTGCCAAGTAGACAATTATTTCATTTATGACTTATATCCAGTGTAACAATCAAAGAATCAAATGAATTTGTAATAAAATACTACCTTCGTCTCATATTAAATCTCTTAATTTCATTTTTAGGATGTTTCAAAATAAATGTCCTATTTTTATATTAATAATTATATTTATCATATTCTTCCTCTTATACCCTCATAATATTTTTACTCAACTTTTATTGGAAATTGAATAAATTTAAAAATATTTATATTGGGAGCTGGTGTATAGTGTACCACTTTCACTATAACATCTCTTTTTATTTAATGTACTTATCAGGAATGTGAGAGTTACAAAAAAAATAAATCTAGAAAATTAATTGATGTAGGAAAGTAATTATTGGAATCATAAAAAATTGAAGAAATACTTCAATTAATAAGTTATCAAAAGGGTAACTTAAGTAAAATAAAATTGTATTAATTAGAGTGCTGGAACCAATTAAGATATTTATTTCGGGACAGAGGTGGTATATTTTACCTTTTGCTAAAAATAGGTAACTTATCATGAGCAACTTGTTATGAAAAAGTGACTATAACTTTGTTGAAAATGATGGCTAGAGCCTCTTATTTTCGGAATAGGATTCTTTTTATTTCAAATGAAATAGAGAGTCTCTATTTCAATATATTTTTTATTATGATATTTCTCTCATCATTATAATGTTATATTTTAATATATTTTAAATCCGGACCATAAAATAGAGACTCGAGGATCCTAATTTAGGGTAATAAGGAATGAAAATTATAGAGTCTCTATTTCATGATCCAAATTTAAAATATATTAAAATACATCGTGATGATGGGAGAGAGATGATTATAAAGAATGTATTGAAATAAAGACTCTATTTTATTTGAAATGGAGAAATCCTAGTCACGCTTTTGATCCTTTCTGGTAAGAGAGCAGAGTCCCCTCCTAATAAATAATTGGGCATTGACAGGACTTTATGCTTTTTATTCAAATAAGGTTGGTAAAAATCTTGTGAAACAAAAAGATTTGATAAATAAGATTTTTTTATGAGATAGTGGGAGTTTTTTTTAATGCTTAAAATTATCCTCTCTTTTCAACAAAAAAGAGTCATACTTGTTGGTGTTATAAAATTATGCATTGTGTGTGGATGTCTAGATACATTCCTATTCATGTCTAGATATATTTCTACCCCTCTTTATTGTAATGACCTTTGAGTTTTGTAACTCTCATATCCTTTAAGGCTTGAAACTTATGAACTTTGAGTTTTGAAACCTCCAAATGTTGATGTTGATGTACCTATAAATAGCTGTATTGTAAAGAGAATGAGACGCATGAAAATACAATGAGAATACTCTCTTTTCTACTAATCATCATTGTTCTTAATATTTAGTATAATCTTTTATAAAACGTTATCAGCACGATTCTCTACCAATTTTGGGAAGAAAAAAAGAAAGTTCTCTCAACTCACTGTAAGTATTGTTTCATTACAATTAAATTTGATATACATATAAACATTTTGTTTAACAAAAGACGCATGAGACAATAATGATAATGGACAACTCTGAAGTTTCTGAGAATACAAATTACGTAAGTACACTACTTTTGTGATGTAGTAGTATTAGTATAAACAAATAATCATTCCACCTCCCAATTCTCCCACTTTGAAAGTGACTAGAGAAGGACAAATATTTTTATTGTCTTCTTATAAATTTATACTTAGTTATTTAATTTCTTACGTGTTTATATATTTATATAGATGTCAAATCTTATGAATTTGAATTTGTTGTCCTTGATATATATCGAGAAAGAATTACTTATCATGGACTCTTGATACTGATATTCATATAAAGATAACTTTGGAGATATAATTAAGATTGACAAACATGCATCCCTGCAAGATCATGCAAAATCAATTATTTTTATTCGCCATCATCTCCATGAAAAAAAATATTGATAAAGACATGTTAGAAAAAATATTTACTATATTTCATGCCTTGAATATGCTCCTGCAGTAGCAAAATTGTGAGTGTATGTTCATAATATATTCCCTGAAGCGATAAAGGAAATTATATTCCTAGAAGTGATATCATTTCTTCTAGTAGCTAAACAAATAATGAGCTTTTGCTGAAAAATTATCAATCTTGTCCGACCGGTTCTACTCCATTCCCTGAAGTGAATGAAACCTCATTTGATAAACATAGAAGAAATTATGGTTGTGGTCGTGGGCGTGAAAAGAACAATCAATATAGAAAAGAGAATGTACATGTCGTACTTCTAAATATTTGGTAGATTTGTACTATGCCTCCATAAAAGAAAAAAAAAGAAGGTAATTGAAACAAATTTTAACGATCATAATGATCTTGAAGATCACATGAATTATCTTAACTTTCCAAATAGAGTGGATATAACTCATTTTGATGGTTATGATATCTTTGAGGATGTTGATGGAAATGTTCATACCAATCAATTATTTTTATTATAGTAAGTATTTTTTTATTTTGATATGTTTTATTTATGTTTTAAATAATAATTGTTTAATTTATGTTTTACATATATAAAGATGTATGTGCCAAAAGCTCATCAAACTTAATTAAAGGCTCTGTAAGTGCGATTATTCATCAAACTTAATTAAAGTCTCTAGAAGAGCGATTATAATGTTGTCAAATGACACAAAACTTTGTATTGATGATTCTTTATATTCTTCTGAGACAAGCAGAAATTTGCTCAGCTTTAAGGATATACGTTATAATGGTTATTATATTGAAACCAATAACAAATGCAGTGAAGAATTTCTTTATATTACTTCAATAGTACCAGGCCAGAAGCTCATATTAGAAAAATTGTATATTTTCTCTTCTGGGTTATATTATACTAAAATGAGAATAGTTGAAACAAATGTTGTAATATACCAGAAGTGTGCAATATACCAGAAGTGTTCGGATCCAAATATTTTTATAATTTGGCATGATCATCTAGGATCAATAATGATGCGTTAAATTATTGAAAACTCCCATGAACATCCCTTAAAGAACCAGAAGATTTCTTTACATGTTGATTATATCAAAGGAAATTAATTATCAAACTATCACATTTAATTATTGTTATTTAGTGTTCATATTTCTTAGAAAGAATTCAAGGTGATCTATTTGAACCAATACACCCACCATGTGTGGTTCATTCAAGTATTTTATGGTTTTAATTGATGCATTAACTAGATGATCACATGTATGCTTACTTTTAACTAGAAATATTGCATTTCCTATTATTCTTGCTCAAATAATTAGGTTACGAGTACAATTTCCTGATTATATAACTAGGAAAATTTATTTAAATAATGCTGGTAAAATTCACATCTCAATTTTTAAGAGATTTTAAATTATGCTCGACCTTTGATTATGAAATCAAAATTACCAATTTATGCTTGGGGTCATGCTATTTTACATGCTGCATCATAACCTCAACAAGTGATATTTTAAGGTATATTTTGAGGATTGTTATTTTAATGAAACAGTTTTCCTCCCATTAGGGGGAGAAAAATCGTTACCTGAAGCACGACGTGAGATCATTGTCTGAAGCACGACGGGAGATTAATTGGAATGTTTCAATGTTATTTAATTTTGATCCTCGTACAAATCAATATGAACTAGAAGTTCAAAAGATTATTCATTTGCAATGAATTGCAAATTAATTACCCGAATTATTTACCGATAATAAGAAAATAGTGATGTCTCACATTCTAGCTGCTAATACTCTAGCAGGGATTGAAGTCCCTATAGGACAATCAGTTAATATAGCAACAAATTGAATTAAAGTCACACATGAAACATGAAAGAATGATCGATGTTAAAGATAAAATTTCCCAGACGAAGAAAGTACAAGAAAAATAAGTTGCAGCCTATAAAGAGGCTATACCCATGAAACAGGCTACAAAAAATTATTGATCTATCCAAAACTTATGAACAAAAATCTCTTGTAAATAAAACTCTTGAAGAGTTATTCCCTAAAGAGGATGAGTTATCTCCTAAAGAGGATCAGGTACCTGAAAATAACGAGATCTCGATACATTATATATATACAAGAGACAAATATATTGGATAAAAATAAAATTTTTGTCGATAACACATTTTCGTATAAAATTGTTCATGATATTACCAGAAGTAATGATCATGTATATGAACCACAAATCGTTGATGAATGTAGAAATATTTGGTCAATGTGAAATAAGGCGATTCAAGTAGAACTAAATTCACAAAGTAAACGTGAAGTTTTTGGACCTGTAGTCCGAACACCTAAAGGTGTGATGCCTGTTGAATACAAATAGGTATTTGTACGAAATAAGAAAAATGAAATTATATGGTACAGAACGCAACTTGTAGCACAAGGTTTCTCGCAAAGACCTAATATTGATTATGAAGAAACATATGCTTATGTAATGGACACAATTACATTCAGATTTTTAATTAGCTTGGTAGCAAGAGAAATTAATGGATGTTGTTACATCATATCTGCATGGATAATTATATCTACATGAAAATCCCTGAAGGATATAAAATGCCTGAAGCATAAATTATATATCTCGAAATATGTATTCTATCAAGCTACAAAGATTCTTATATGAGTTAAAGCAATCCAGATGCATATTATGGTATAATCGGCTAAGTGGATATCTTTTGAAAGAAGGATTTGAGAATAATCTAATTTGTGTATGCATTTTTATCAAAATATCATAATCTGGATTTGCTATTATTACTGTATTTATTGATGAAAGATCTTGCTCTAGAAGAGTCGACAAAAACAACAAATTTGAGATAAAAGATATTGGTAAGACAAATTTTTGTCTTGGCCTACAAATTGAACTATGGAATTCTTGTTCATTAATTAAAATACACAGAAAAAGTCCTGAAGTAACTTGATATCAAGAAAGATCCATTTTGAACACAAGAAAATAATAGAGAAAATCTTGGTCCTAAAGTACCATATATTAGGTCCTGAAGTACCATATCTTAGTGCAATTGATGTTTTGATGTATCTTGTAAATTTCACACGACTTGATATAGCATTTGCAGTTAACTTCATAACAGTGTATCGTTATGCACAAACTCGAAGACATTGTAATGAAATTAAATATATTTTATGTTATCTTCGTGAGAATATTGATTTGGGATTATTTTATCCAAAGGTTGATAGAACCAAGTATATTGCACCAAACATATTTTATACACATGAGCCCCAGAAGAATGGCATATTGATATCAAGCATATATGATCATGTAATAATTTGGTTGATATATTCATTAAGTCATTACCAAATACGATTTTGAAGAAGATGGTGCACAATATTGGCATGCTTCGACTTAATGATATTTTTACCATGAACAATGGAAATTCTATGTACTTATGAAGGGGAGTAAAAAGGATATGTGCTGATTGTACTCCTTTTCCTTCACTAAGGTTTTTTTCCACCGGGTTTTCATTTGCAAGGTTTTAATGAGGCAATCCCAAGGCACTAGAAGTTGTACAAGAATATTGTACTTTTTTCTTTCACCAAAATTTTTTCCCACTAGGCTTTTATTTGGTAAGGTTTTTAACGAGGCATATTCTTAGAAAATTGCTACAAAAGAACTCCATCCATTCTGTATGAAGACAATACTACATGTATAGCTTAATTAAAGGGAGGGTACACCAAAGGAGATAGAAGAAAGCACATATCACCAAAATTCTTTTTCACACACGACCATGATAAGTGCTGTGACATTGATGTTCAACAAATTTGCTTAAAAGATAATCTAGCAGATTTGTTCACAAAAGCATTACCAACTACAATGTTTGAAAGATTGTTGCATAATATTAGAATGCGACAGCTGAAGGACTTAAGGATACATTCATGAGGGGGAGCTAATACGCGCTGCACTCTTTTTCCCTTAACCAAGGTTTTTTTTCCCATTGGGTTTTTCCTGGTAAGGTTTTTAATGAGACAGCTTTCAATGCGTATGGCTATACAATAGACATCCAAAGGCGAGTGTTATAAAGTTATACATTATGTGTGGATGTCTAGATACATTCCTACCCATGTCTAGATACATTCCTACCCCTCTTTATTGTAATGACCTATGAGTTTTGTAACTCTCATATCCTTTAAGGTTTGAAACTCGTGACCTTTGAGTTTTGAACCTCCAAATATTGATGTTGATGTACCTATAAATAACTGTATTGTAAAGAGAATGAGACACATGAAAATACAATGAGAATACTCTCTCTTTTCTATTAATCATCATTGTTCTTAATATTTAATATAATCTTTTATAACAATTGGGACATATTCCCAAGGAGATAAGCTCTCCTACACACTTTTTCCCTATATACTATTAATCTCAATCATTCATCTAATAAAAATGTATTTGAACACTTTTAAACCTTTTTCTCATGTGAGAGCATGGAGAATTTTTTTTTGGAAGAGAGTTTATCTCATCCCTCGGATCCTACTAAAAAAAAAGTTGAAGTATTTGAAAATTCGAATTCAGGAAGTAATTATTGAGATACTCTTCGAATCTTATTCAGAACACGATTGTTATTATAAAAATTAAGAATTTTTTTCTATTTTCACTATAAAAAAAGGCTTATCAGCGACCGATTATCTGCGACCGCAGCAGGCCGCAGATATCTATCAGCCACCGAATTCGATCGCTGATAGTGGTCACATGTAATATGGTCATTGTCTGCACAACAGCGACAACTTTTAGCGATCGACAGGTTCGCGACCGCCATATAGCGATCGAATCCGTCGCTAAGCTGAGTCACCGTGAGCCAGCTCGCTTTGGTGACGTGGCCCACGTGTCCGCGACCACCACTAGCGACCGATGCGGTCTCTAATACATTGGGTTCATAAACGCTCGCTGATAAACATTAGCGACCGTATGCGGTCACTGATTTCTAATTTTTTATTAAAAAAATTGGCTGTTTGGTGGATTTCCCAAAAAAAACTGTACCTGTTTGTGACTAATTTATATCTCAAAACATAGCAGTATCTATATATAAACCAACATTCCTACAAATCCATCGAGATCCATCGATCCATATATATAATTAAACAGTAACACAATATATATAAACATCCACGCACGTATAAACATAAATAAAAATTGTCCGACTAAAATTGAATATGCGTAGGTTAAACAATTTACAGTTTCACGATCACCAAATGTCCTACATATACCATTGGAATCATAACATCCATTTGACATGCTAACATTAACATTATAGACATAAACAAAAATCGTCCGACTAAAACTGACTTGGTTTCTTCATTCTTACTTTCTTAAGTGTCATGTCTAAAGTATGCTAAAATAAACATGCAAAGCTAAACATAAAGCTAAAAAATGACAAGATTACCTCGACATCATCCTGCTATTGTGCTGCTCTCGCCATTGCATAATTAAGCTAACTCCTCAAAACTCGGAGACTGCAAATGCGTGCCAAGTGCAAGAAGAAGATTATACGATCTTGATAGTCGGCCGTCGTCGATAAAGTTTGTCCCTAGTACTCATTGAGAAGTGTAAGCTAGTTGTGACCCACCTTTCCATGAAATCGAGAAACATCCTTGGTTTTAAAGCCCTAGGCTTTTCAGTTGTTACTCCTATTTTTGCAAAATCATCTACCATAGAGTGAAGGGTTGCCAACTGAGATTTTTTTTACTCATAATCTTATTTGACTCAAGATCTGAATGTAGTAAATGTGTAGTTGAGATTGTACCCAAGGTATCATTGATCAGAAGGCTTATCAACAAAAAACTTTTGAATTTCTTGCAAAATTAGACTTATTGGGAAATAAGAGAGCAAAAGGAGAGTTGCAGGAAATTCAACATTTCCTAATAAGTGTTCAAGAGGAAGTACAATATGTATGGGAAAATACTTATTGTCATTTTATACTGTTGAATTTCCTGCAGCTCCATTTGTCTCTAATATTTCCCAATAAGTCTGATTTTGCAAGAAATCAATAAGTTATTTGCTGATAACTTAGCTGATCAATGATACCTAGGGTACAATCTCTATTGTACATTTAGTACATGCAGACCTTGAGTCAAATAAAGCTATGAGTAAAAAATATCTTTAATTGTCAACCCTTCACTCTATGGCAATTGATTTTGCAAAAGCAGGAGTAATAACTGAAAGACTTAAGGCTTTAAAACCAAGGCCAATTTCATGCATGGAGAGGTGGGTCAAACCAGCTTTTACACTTCTCAAAGAGTATTGGGGGGAAACTTTATCGTGCTATATAGTGCATGAGAAGTCACAATCTATTTTTTCAAAGAATATAATATCATCGATCAAGAAGTATATATAAAATACTGAAAGATATATATGTTAATGTACTAAAATGAGAATGACTTAATTAAAAAAATAGAATGACAATGACTTAATTAAAATAAATAAAAGAGAGAACATACTCTATCAATAACTCAACTGCAACATCCTTAAGACCGACTTTTTTCGAATGCATGTTTTGTAAACAAATATAAGCATTTTCTTAGAAAATAGTTTATATCACAATCTCTATCATGAAAGTATACTATGGATCTTTGATCAACCATCCTCGTCTTGAATTTGAATCCACAAAGCAGTATCCTCGAAATATATACAACAAATTAGAGAAAGATGAAAGTTTGCACTTAGTGAAAGATAACTTATCACAATTAGATGGAAACTTCATGTTATAATGTAAAACAAATATCTTAATCATCGCCCATGAGTAATGACTACTGGGAGAAGAATCAAGGATTTCATTGTATGCATGATTTGTGTGACGCTCCCAAAATAGGTATACATCACCCATTCTGAGTCGCCAAATATATGATACAGAACTTAAATACAAACTTCATTTATACAATACGACAAAACATAGCTGAGAGTTTCAACACGGATATTATCTCGTAGATAGTATCCAAACTCAAATAAAGTCCTCATTACAATTATTATCACACTATTTTATAAATAAGTGAGGAATACTACAATCACCATCTCGGACCGTCACTCTATTCCCCGACTAGTCCCAACTACGTTCTCATTTCCTGAAGAGAATAATGAAAGCAAAAGGGTGAGCTCAACTAGCTCAGTAAGAAATATTATGACTAAGATAATACATAATAAATTATTGTTAGCCTTCAATAGTGTTAAACTCATAGAATATAATAAACAACAAGTTTAACTGCAGGGGAACAAGCAATCCATTAGAAGAGTCAAGTAGAGCATGATATCTACTATCTTCTATGATTTAAAATTTTTATCATCAATTTTTTCGCTGAGACTCAGCTCAATAAATAATCCACATCACTGAATTATCAATGCACTACGGGCCAATGATATTCATTAGTATCACATCCACGAATTATCCATGCACTATGAGCCAAGGATATTCGTGTTATCACCAATGGTCATGATCATGCCAATAACTGTCCATCAATGCACTACAAGCTAATGATGTGATGCCCCCAAAATAGGTCCACACAACCCATTCTGAGTCGCCAAATACATGGTACAAAAAATAAATACAACTTCAATATTACAATTGTCGTGCAAAATACGACAACACATATGCTGTGAGTTTAAATACAATATTATCTTCTAGATAATATCCAAACTCAAATAAGTCCTTATTATAATTATTGATACACTATTTTATAAAATAATGAGGACTACTAAAACAATTGCCTTAAAATATCACTCCACACCCCGACTAGTTTCAGCTATATTCTCGCCTCCTGAGAAGAAAAATGGAACAAAAAAAAATAGTGAGCTCAACTAGCCCAGTAAAGAATATTATGACTAAGATAATGTAGAATAAATTATCTTTAGCCTTCAATAAATCAGATAAAATATAATGAACAACAAGTTTTAGATCAATATTCGCAGTAAAAATAACAATTCATTAGAAGAGTTAAGTAGAGAATGAAGTCTACTATCTTCTATAATTTAAAAGTCCATCATTAATATTTTATCCCTGTAACATCAATCAATATACATCTTGAACCAAATATTCATCTTTGCACTACGGGCCAAAGATATTCATTTGTATTACCAGTTGGTCATGTTCATCTCAACACCTGTCCATTTTTGCACTACGGGCCAAAGATATTCATCAGGTAATCATTCATCTTTGCACTACAGGCCAAAGATATTCAGTTATATCATCATTTAAGACTGATGATGATGAAAAATATCTTAAAAAAAACGAATGCAGTGAGATAAAATGACAAAGATTAGGAATTCATACTTTGGTTTATCCAAGTTTAAAAATACTCCATAATAATCAATTGTGGAGCAAAATTCAAGAATGAAGATCAAAACATGGATACAATCAAAGATAGTAATCATAATAGACAACTTGGACAAAGAAAAGAAAATTTAATTTTTTTGTGAATAGTGTCGTATTCATGAATAGTTCCGTATACGTGAATAATGTTGTATACGTAAATAGTAACCCCGACACGAAAAGGTAAAAATTTCACAATAAAATTCATATCAATATTTCGGTATAATGATATTAAAAGAAATAACATCATTTACGAAAAAAAATAACATCTCTTACCTCAAAAGAATAATACTTCTGACTGAAATATCGAATATAATGCTGAAAAAAACTTGCACTACTTATCAACTTTCAAAGTATCTAAATACTAACAAAAATATACTTGATATTATAGAGAGAGAAAACTTTTGATTCTGGTGTGATTTTCAATTTTGCCAGAATGCCAAAGCAAACTAACCTGCTACCGGTGGCTTTACCTTCTTCCATTCATGCATACCCCAATTGAAACTTCAACATTTTTCCACCGAAGAAACAAAAGTGGGGCCCATCCATGTTTTTAATAAAAAAATATTTATTTCTGAAACTTCAATAATTCATCATAAATAGCCCTTTTATCAGTAAAATACGAATTCTATGTCCTTTCCACAGGAAATTTAATTCTCTACAAATTTGTCGAAGAAAGTTTTTCTAAATTTCAAACAGAAAAAAATCGAAATCCACACACGGATGAAGAACAGTATAATTCTTTTGTCGATCATGTGAGATTTGTATACGTTGCCGGATCATTTGAATCTTTTTCGTAGTCATGTGATAAGTAGGATTTACACCTACTTATGGAGTACCAATTCAAGCGAACTATGCCCATCTCAAGTACATTTTAGTCTGTTTTAGCTGCATTTTATGTTAAATTGCATTTCGCATACTTAAAACTCCTTTTGGTGAATAAGTGCAGGAATTGGCCTAATTTGGTGGTGATATCGGGCATGAGGCTAATGAAAGCGTAAGGCGAGGCAAACGATAGGATGTGCATAGGATTGAGTGGAGCATGGATGGACAAGCATGGATATACATAGCACATGTAAGTAGCAGCAACAACATTGCAGAACCAAGCTAAGGAGCAGAATAAGAAGACAGCAACTACAAGCCGCGCGACAAAGATAGCTTGGAAGCGCGCGCCCGCGCGAGTTCCCAACCAAACCAGGACAACCTACTGTAAGTTATGCGGCAGCGAGAAATACGAGCCTAGGGAGCGCGCGCGAGACCGGCCAAACATATAAACCTACTGCAAGTCTCGCGGCCGCGAGAATAACAAGCTGGAGGAGCGCGCGGCCGCACGCGAGGCCTGAAGCTGCTGATTTGTTTTATTTTATTTGATTTCTAAGTTTTAAAAGTTGTAATTGATTTAAAAAACGATTCATGACTGGTGTCAGGGGTATCACTTGACATTTTATTAGTTTTTTACATATCTTTACATCGTAATTAGGGTTTTTTACTCTCGGGGAGAGATTCCAACGTAGAAGGAGGCCACAACTCTATCTTTTTGTTCCTTCTTGGGATTTCTTACCAGAGTGGGATTATTATTATTAGTTTTACTGGAATCGTATGAGGATTTTAGTTTTGATTCGTATTCAGCAATTGGGTTTGATAGTTTTATCTTTCATCTTTCGATTGTCGGTTATTGATCATGTTTAGATTTGATCCCATAATGGCTTTTGGTTCAGTCATGAACTAAATTCCATTATGGGATTCTAACGGATTTTAATATGTAGTTTGATTGCATGTTAAATGTTGGATTGTCTTGCATATCATATGGGATGTCTATCATGATTGTTTCGAACGTATGAATGCTTGATCACCATTCGTTTCAGTATTTGTATGGAATTGACAATAAACATGAAAATATGGACTGTAATCATAATAGTATGCGTATATAGGGCTGTGTAATATGGCTTATGTATTTCGTGAACCAGATAGACATATACTGTTTCACCGTATAAGTTAGAATAAGGGCTTAAACTTAAATTCAATATAATTGCAATGTCACATAGACATATAGTGATGTTGGTTATATTGATGATTACATAGAGTCTATCATCTGTGGATGCTGTGTAAGTAGGTTTTAGTGCATTGAAAAATGGCTAATACTCTTTTAGTGCTCTTGGCTCCTTTCCTGTGATATGTGAGCAAGTTATGCATGATAGTGGCAATTGAATGAAGTATTAAATGAAGTTAGAATCCCATTAGTTCCAATATCATTTATTCTATCGTTATTATTGTTTTAGTTGTTATTTGTAATTCAAGAACAAACAAAGTTTAATCATTAGTGTGAGCATATAAATATAGTGATTTAATTATTGAATAATAGTTTAAGTTAAACAACTTTCTCTGTGGGATCGATACTTTACTTGCTCTATATTACTTGTTGATGCATGTATGCTTGTATGAGTTAGAGCTCTTTTGTTAGTTATAAAAAAGAGGCAACAAGTTTTTAGCGCCGTTGTCGGGGAAAGGCGTTTAATTTAGTATTATTATCATTAGTTTTAAGCTATATTGTATGACTTAGACAATTCTAGTCTTATCTCATTTCAGTTTTTTTTTGTTTTTGTTTCAGGAATTTGGACAAATTTTTATGTGCACACGGTCAACCAACCCTGATTTAACACCTATTCAGGATAATATAAACGGGAGAGGTTGGAAAACGGGTGTTCGTAGAAATTTACAAGAACAGTTGGAAAACACGACAGCTAACATGGCAGTCGAGGCACAAGGAGAAGAGCAAAGAGAGGAGCATAGGGCTCTGAAGGAGTATTCCATGCCCAATATTAATGGACTACAGTCTAGCATAGTCAGACCAGCGATAGCAGCAAAAACATTCGAGATAAAAATTGGCACTATTTAAATGGTGCAGAATACAGTTCAATTTGGGGGTACTGCTACAGATGATCCGAATGAACATCTGTTGAGTTTCATCGAAATTTGTGATACATTCAGATACAACGGTGTGACGGAGGATGCTATTAGATTAAGGTTGTTCCCATTTTCATTGAGAGATAAAGCGAAAAGTTGGCTTCATTCTCTGCTAGCAGGATCTATAACTAAATGGGAGGATTTAGCATAGAAATTCTTAGCTAAGTTCTTCCCAATGGCTAAGACTGTCAAGATGAGGACAACGATCTCTCAGTTTGAGCAGCAATAGGGCGAGTCGTTATATGAAGCATGGGAGAGATACAAAGAAATACTGAGAAAGTGCCCACATCACGGTATGCCAGATTGGATGGTAATCAACACGTTTTATAATGGATTGGGATGGCAGTCGAGACCGATTGTAGATGCAGCTGCAGGAGGGGCATTATGGGCAAAGAACTATGAGGAAGCCTATGATCTTATATAGACAATGGCATCGAATGATTTTCAGAATCCTACATCCCGAATGCAACAAACCAAAGTTGCAGGTGTATTGGAGGTTGATGCTATTACTCAGTTGTCAGCACAGATGGCAGCCAGGGCAAAGAAGATAGATACTTTGGCAGAAGGAAAAGTAAAGACGGTTGCCTTCGTATGTGAGATTTGTACGGGGTCACACTCGACAGATCAATGTGCTATCAGCTCAGAATCAGTGCAGTATGTGAGCAACTATAGAAAAGACCAAGGTCAATTTCAGAACACATACCACCCCAACAACAGAAATCATCCAAATTTTAGTTGGTCGAATATTCAAGGGAATCAGCAGACTCAGTTTCAACCAAGTAATCAATTTCAGGCGCAGCCGGCGCAGCCGGCGCAGCCACAGTTTAATCCTAGACCACCATTTCCACCAGGATTTTCTCAACAACAACAGCAACATCTCACTCCCGCTGCACCTCAGCAAGAAAAGAAATCAGAAGTGGAGGAGATGATGATGAAATACATGGCAAACGCAGAAGTTATGATCAAGAGCCAAGCAGTGGCTATAAAGAATCTGGAAACTCAGATGGGGTAGATGGCGAACATGCTTACTAATAGGCCCTAGGGTTCATTGCCAAGTAATACGGAGACAAATCCAAGAAGAGAAGGGAAGGAACAGTGTCAAGCAATCACATTGAGATCTGGGAAAGATCTGTCAGTTACTGCAAGTCGCGTGCAAGTCGCGTGCAAGTCGCGGCCGCGCGAGGCAGAGGAGCCAGCCACTGAGCAGGAAAACTGGGAGAAAGCGGAGAATCAGCAGGAAGAGAAAGACAAAGCAGGTTCAGAGGAGACGGTTAAGAGTCCAGTACCACCAATTCACATTCAAGTTCCGTATCCGCAGAGATTAAATAAGAAAAGGGAAGATAAACAGTTCAGCAAATTCTTGGAGGTGTTCAAAAAGCTCAAATCAACATACCATTCGCTGAGGCATTGGAACAAATGCCAAGCTACGCAAAATTTATGAAGGGTATATTGTCAAGGAAGAGAAGATTAGATGAGTTTGAGATAGTAGCCTTGACAGAGGAATGCAGTGCAGTGCTTCAGCAGAAACTACCTCCAAAGTTGAAAGATCCAGGCAGTTTCACAATTCCATGCACCATTGGAAAGATGAATTTTAGTAAGTGTTTATGTGACCTTGGGGCAAGCATAAATTTAATGCCCTTGTCAGTATTTAACCAGTTGGGTTGTCGGATCCAAAACCAACAAACATATCATTACAGCTAGCTGATAGATCGATCACGTATCCATGAGGAATTGTTGAAGATGTGTTGGTTAAGGTGGATAAGTTTATTTTCCCAGCTGACTTCATTATCCTAGACTACGAGGAAGACAAAAATATACCAATCATATTGGGAAGACCATTCTTAGCCACAGGAAAAACCCTGATAGATGTACAGAAGGGGGAACTCACTATGCGTGTTCATGATCAAGAGGTCACCTTTAATGTTTTCAAAGCTATGAAGTTTCTAGCAGATGAAGAGGAATGTTTCTTGGTTGATTTGGTGGAACAGGTCATAAATGATGCAGTACAAAGTCGGGTGGCTGCTAAACCTTTGATGAGTGTAATTGTTGAAAATTCAAATTTGGAGGACGAGGAACTTGATGAACTTGTGCAATATCTGGATACCACTCCACAAGTCAGGAAATTCAGGATACCTATTGAGCCACTGACAAAAGTAAGAGAAACCTCCATAAAATTAAAATCATCTCTGGAGACACCTCTAGAACTTGAATTGAAACCACTTCCAGATCATCTCAGGTATGCATTTTTAAATACAGATTCTAAGCTACCTGTGATTATTTCTTCTGCATTAACATCTTGTCAGGAAGAAAAATTGCTACGAGTGCTTAGAGAGTTCAAATTAGCGACTGGATGGACCATAGCGGATATTAAAGGGATCAGCCCTTCATTTTGTATGCATAAAATCCTGATGGAAGATGAAAGTAAACCATCGGATGAGTAACAAAGGAGACTTAATCCGATAATGAAAGAAGTGGTTAAGAAAGAGGTGATAAAATGGTTGGATGCAAGAATAATCTATCCTATCTCAGATAGCTCATGGGTGAGCTCAGTGCAGTGTGTACCGAAAAAGGGTGGCATGACAGTAGTGACTAATGAGAACAACGAGTTAATTCCAATACGAACAGTGACAGGGTGGAGAGTTTGCATGGACTACCGTAAGCTTAATAAAGCTACAAGGAAAGATCATTTTCCACTACCATTCATTGATCAGATGTTAGACAGATTAGTAGATCATGAGTACTATTGCCTACTGGACAAATATTCGGGATATAATCAAATAATAATAGCTCTAGAAGACCAAGAAAAGACAACTTTAACATGTCCATACGGAACATTCACCTTTAGAAGGATGTCTTTTGGGTTGTGCAACGCTCCAACCACTTTTTAGAGATGCATGATGGCTATATTTTCAGATATGGTAGAGCAAAATGTAGAAGTATTTATGGATGACTTCTCAGTTTTTGGAGACTCGTTTGATCTATGCCTCGATAATTTGGTGATGGTGTTGAAACGATGTGTTAAAATAAATCTGGTATTAAACTGGGAAAAATGCCATTTTATGGTATAGGAAGGAATCATACTTGGACACAAAGTATCGAGGAAGGGACTCGAGGTAGATAGAGCAAAGTTGGAAACTATAGAGAAATTGCCACCACCTACTTCGGTAAAAGGTGTTCGCAGCTTTCTGGGCCATGCAGGTTTCTACCATAGATTTATCAAAGACTTCTCCAAGATAACTAAACCATTATGCAGTTTATTGGAGAAGGATGCGCATTTTATCTTCGATGAGGCTTGCATGTCGGCATTTGAGCATCTGAAAGGAAAATTAACATCAGCACCAATTATTACTGCTCCAGATTGGGAATTTCCATTTGAGCTGATGTGTGACGCCAGTGATTATGCCGTAGGAGCTGCTTTGGGACAAAGGATAGAGAAGATGTTTCATGTGATTTACTATACCAGCAAGACCCTTACAGACGCACAATTGAACTACACCACCACGGAGAAAGAATTATTAGCAGTAGTGTACGCCTTTGATAAATTTCAAGCTTATTTGATCGGCACAAAGGTGATAGTGTATACGGATCACGCTGCTATTTGACATTTAGTGGCGAAAAAGGATGCAAAGCCTCGGTTAATCAGATGGATTTTACTACTGCAGGATTTGATTTGGAAATCAAGGACAGAAAGGGCACCGAAAACCAAGTGGCGGACCACTTATCTCGACTTGAGAATCCGAAAAGGGAAACAAATGACAAGGTGTTAATTAATGAATCTTTTCCAGATGAACAGTTGTTTGTGGTGAAAGGGGAAGTGCCATGGTTTGCAGATTATGCGAACTATTTGGTAAGTAAAATGCTACCTTCCGATTTGGTGGGCTATCAAAAGAAGAAATTTATGCATGATGTCAAATGGTACATATGGGATGAACCGTATTTGTTCAAACAATGCTCTGATCAAGTTATACGAAGGTGTGTTCCACATAGCGGGACCGAAGGGATTCTGCAGGATTGTCACTCTACTGTGTATGGTGGACACTATGGTGGTGAAAGAACAACAGTGAGAATACTACAAGCGGGATTCTACTAGCCGTCAAATTTCAAGGATGCGAACAATTTTGTCCAGCGATGTGATAGATGTCAGCGAGTGGGGAACATCTCTAAAAGAAATGAAATGCCATTGAATACAATCTTGGAAGTCAAAATTTTTGATGTATGGGGAATTGATTTCATGGGGCCATTCATTTCTTCTTGCGGAAATCTCTACATTCTGCTGGCTGTCGACTATGTCTTGAAATGGGTAGAAGTGGCAGCTCTTCCGACAAATGATGCCAAGGTTGTCCTTAGATTTTTACATAGCAGTATCTTCACGAGATTTGGGACTCCACGGGCTATCATCAGCGACGAGGGCAGTCACTTTTTCAACAGGCAGTTTACAGCTTTGTTGGCTAAATATGGTGTGAATCATCGCATTGCTACAGCCTATCACCCACAAACGAATAGCCAAGCTGAAGTGTCAAATCGAGAAGTTAAGAAAATTTTGGAGAAAGTTGTGAATCCAACAAGGAAGGACTAGTCCTTGAAGTTAGATGATGCAGTATGGGCTTATAGGACAGCATATAAAACACCGTTAGGTATGTCACCTTTTCAGCTCGTATATGGAAAAGTCTGCCACCTTCCCATGGAGCTAGAGCATAAAGCATACTGGGCCATTCGAAATCTAAATTTTGATGTGACAGTTGTCGGGGAATAATGCCTATACCAACTCAATGAGTTGGATGAATTCAGACTGCAGGGTTACGAGAATTCGAAGCTTTATAAGGAGAAAGTGAAGAAATGGCATGATCAAAAAATTATTGAGAGAGCATTTGAACCAGGAGAAAGGGTTTTGCTTTATAACTCCAGACTCAAACTTTTTCCTGGAAAGCTGAAATCGAGGTGGTCAGGACCATTCATAGTGAAAACTATTTTTTCGTATAGTGCGATCGAAATATTTGATACGTTGCCCGACAAGCCTTTTAAGGTGAATGGACAACGCTTAAAACATTACTTTGGTGGAGACGTAGACAGACAAACAGTCGCCTCAATTCTTTCTTCAATATGAACATCAGAGACAGTCAAGCTAATTGACTATAACTTAGCGCTGGATGGGAGGCAACCCATTATTTTTCTTCTCTAAAATCTCTCATTCATTCTTTGTTTATTTCATTGAGTTATTTCTTCCTAAGTTAACACAATCACATAATAGCTGATAGTATAGGGGAGCGTGTATCTGTATTGCATAAAATGATATATGTGGTAAACTCTGTTTTGATGATGTTTATTGATGAATTACAGGTGCAATGGATAGCACACATTTCTCTCGTGCTACACCTACAACTGAATACAGCAGTGTAAAACACAAGATCGCGTGGCTGTGCGATGCATACAACATACGACTGCGAGCCCGCGCGCTGTACAGAGCAGACCATTATAGCCACTCGCGCGCCCACGCCTGTAAGCCATTGTCAAACCGCGCGGCCGCGCGTTCTCGCAGACATGGAAATTTTTTTTTATGTCAAAAAAAATAAAAAAATAAATCCGAGTTGCGGTCTGATTGGGTTTTTCTTCCAACATAAAAGCAGCAACTTATTCTATCTCCTATATTCAGACGGCTAATCAACTCTCATCAAAGTTTATACCAACATATCACGTTCTTGGCATAATTTTAGGGTTCTACTTGGGGTGTTTAGCAATAAGTCTGGGGGAAAAATCATCAACAAGTCCTTCCCATTGTCTCTCTCATCCCCACATGGGTCCAAAACGAGCACGTGCAATCTCACTCTCCTCTTCATCCGAATTTTCTTCTGATCACCACGAAGAGGAGGTCTTGGACGAGAGTAGATTTGTCAGTTTGGAAGCGCAACAAGATTATTATCGGAGTATGGCCAAATCTCTTGTGAAGGAAAGGGGACTTAAACCTGCAAAACAGGATGGCCAACTTTGGCAGATGATACGCGAACGAGAATGGGTTGGCTTAACTGCATCTCCTATGCCCATCCCCGTGGGGATTGTTAGAGAATTTTATGCTAATGCCACGGAGTTGCTAACAAGAGGCATAACGATTGTTCGAGCAGAACAGGTGAATTATCGCCCTTCCGTGATCAGAGAAGTATTCAACATATATGATGCACCACCCACCGGGTCTGACAATTTGTTAGAAGGCGAATACTTGGAGACAGATCTCGTAGTTGTGATTACTGATCTGTGTATCCCGGGCACCAAATGGAAGTATAAGACAGGAATAACGGAACCAAAATTGTTTCCGTCGTCGGCATTGAATCGATATGCCCAGGCCTGGAACCTGTTTATTTGTGCCAAGCTCGTTCCGCCAGCTCATTACAATGCCATAACTACCGAGCGAGCAATTATTTTGTGGCAAATCATCAAAGGGAAGTATATCGATATCGGCCTTTTAATCCACAGAAACATGCTGAGTTATATGCGTGGGAATAGAAATGGAACTATTCCGCATGCATCGGTGGTAGCCATGCTCTGTACTCAACAAGGAGTCCAATGGCATAATGAACCGCTGCAGTACTCACACCATGCAATCACTCATGCTGCTATTGCAAATTTCAAGGAGTGGACAGGTGGTGTACCGTACCCACGCGGACTAGGATTCATCCTTCAGCCTATTTTTCCAGAGCCACCATAATAACCCCCGCAAAAAGACGAGGCGGGCCCGTCCACGCACGCACGTGCCACCAATGGCGATCGCCAGCTCCGAAGGTTAGAGCGCAAGGTCGATGCCATGCATGACAATTTGGGCACATTTGCGACGGGACTCACCAGGGCTTTAGCCGAAGCATTTGCGCAACAAGGAACAACACAAGAATGGCCTCAATTTGGAACCGCAAAACCATATCCACCACCGGATTCACCACCCGAGGAGGGTGGCACCACCGATAATTAGGGGAGTTTCGTACCCTTTACCTTCATTCAATTGGGACATTGAATATTTTAAGTTTGGGGGTATTAGGTAGTAGTTAGTATTTTTAGTTTTGCATGCTTTAGTTTAATTTTTATGTGCATGTTTAGATTACATTTTAGCACATAGTTGCATGTTATAATTGCATACCTCACAGTTCTTACCGTTTAGAAAATTTTTTTTGTCTAACTAGTGATGAGAGTGAAGTTTTTAAATGATTTCTGAATATTTTTGATAACATGAGCTGAGATAACATTGTATACAATGAAATTCATAATGCTGTTTAAATGCTTTCGGTTTGCACAAATGTGTTCACAAGCACTTGTAGGTATAAGAAGTACGTGGTGCCTTGCGCGATAGAAAAACGTAGTCTTAAAAAGGGAAATATGTGAAAAGTGAGTATAGACAGTATAAAACATTGATTTGTAAACTTTGGGAAAACATGGGTATCTGTGTATAAAAAAAAGAAAAAAAAAGAAATGAAGAATAGCAATAACGTGGCTAGTCTTATTCCGGGGCCTTGACTACTTGAGTAAATACGCTCGAGGGGATTGTCTCTACACCTAGCGCCCTAAGGTTTTTCATGGTCTGGGAGTCGTTGGTTGAAAGCTCGCTAAGGGGTAGAAGTGTGCCTAATGGAGTAAGACATTGCACAGTCATGTGAAAAAGAAAAAGAAAATAAAAATGACAATAAACATCGCGGGAAAGTGCAAAAGTCGCTCTCGTGAGTAGAATAAAGTAGTTAAGCCCATTGTTGAACCTTAGTTTATTTTAAGATGTTGAAATAGTCCGAGTCGCATATATATACATTAGTCTTGATTTAAGCTATAATTTTTCTAGTTTGAGCAAGATAGCATGAGCATTCTACACCTAAATCAAGTATTGGGCAAGCACAACACACACACACACACACACACACAACATCTGTATAGCATTTATGAATTATATGAGTATATGACATTATGCCTGCAGTTCGATTTAAATCTGTATTCTCGAATCTAGAAAAAAATTTGCTGAGGCAAATTAGATTGAATTTTTATGATGGTTGGGACAATGTGAGAATTAGTTGCATATTAATATAGTTGCATTTTTTATTGTTCATTAGTATGCATTGCTTGAGGGCAAGTAATGGTTCAAGTTTGGGGGTATTTGATAAGTAGGATTTATACCTACTTATGGAGTACTAATTCAAGCGAACTATGCCCATCTCAAGTACATTTTAGTCTGTTTTAGCTGCATTTTATGTTAAATTGCATTTCGCATACTTAAAACTCCTTTTGGTGAATAAGTGCAGGAATTGGCCTAATTTGGTGGTGATATCGGGCACGAGGCTAATGAAAGCGTAAGGCGAGGCAAACGATAGGATGTGCATAGGATTGAGTGGAGCATGGATATACATAGGACATGTCAGTAGCAGCAGCAACATTCCAGAACCAAGCTAAGGAGCAGAATAAGAAGACAGCAACTGCAAGCCGCGCGACAAAGATAGCTTGGAAGCTTGCGCTCGCGCGAGTTTCTAACCAAACCAGGACAACCTACTGTAAGTTGCGCGGCCGTGAGAAAGACGAGCCTAGGGAGCGCCTGTAAGACCGGCCAAACATACAAACCTACTGCAAGTCTTGCGACCGCGAGAATAACAAGCTGGAGGAGCGCGCGGCCGCGCGTGAGGCCTGAAGCTGCTGATTTGTTTTATTTTATTTTATTTCCAAGTTTTAAAAGTTGTAATTGATTTAAAAAATGATTCCTGACTGGTGTCAGGGGTATCACTTGACATTTTATTAGTTTTTTACGTATCTTTACATCATAATTAGGGTTTTTTACTCTCGGGGAGAGATTCCAACGTAGAAGGAGGCCACAACTCTATCTTTTTGTTCCTTCTTGGGATTTCTTACCAGAGTGGGATTATTATTATTAGTTTTGCTGGAATCGTATGAGGATTTTAGTTTTGATTCGTATTCAGCAATTGGGTTTGATAGTTTCATCTTTCATCTTTCGATTGTCGGTTATTGATCATGTTTAGATTTAATCCCATAATGGCTTTTGGTTCAGTCATGAACTAAATTCCATTATGGAATTCTAACGGATTTTAATATGTAGTTTGATTGCATGTTAAATGTTGGATTGTCTTTCATATCATATGTGATGTCTATCATGATTGTTTTGCACGTATAAATGCTTGATCACCATTCATTTCAGTATTTGTATGGAATTGACAATGAACTTGCAAATATGGACTGTAATAATGATAATATGCGTATATAGGGCTGTGTAATATGGCTTATGTATTTCGTGAACCAGATAGACATATACTGTTTCACCATATAAGTTAGAATAAGGGCTTGAACTTAAATTCAATATAATTGCAATGTCACATAGACATATAATGATGTTGGTTATATTGATGATTACATAGAGTCTATCATCTGTGGATGCTGTGTAAGTAGGTCTTAGTGCACTGAAAAATGGCTAATACTCTTTTAGTGCTCTTGGCTACTTTCCTGTGATATGTGAGCAAGTCATGCATGATAGTGGCAATTGAATGAAGTATTAAATGAAGTTAGAATCCCATTAGTTCCAATATCATTTATTCTGTCGTTATTATTGTTTTAGTTGTTATTTGTAATTCAAGAACAAACCAAGTTTAATCATTAGTGTGAGCATATAAATATAGTGATTTAATTAATGAATAATAGTTTAAGTTAAACAACTTTCTCTGTGGGATCGATACTTTACTTGCTCTGTATTACTTGTTGACGCATGTATGCTTGCATGAGTTAGAGCTATTTTGTTAGTTATAAAAAAGAGGCAACATCATGCGTACCAATTCTGGTCCCAATAACGTTGCTTCACCCACCTCGTCCCAGCATACTGGAGAATGACACTTTCGTCCGTACATCGCTTCGAATGAAGCCATGCCTATACTTGCTTGATAACTGTTGTTGTAGGAGAATTCCACCAATAACAAGTACTTATCCCAAATTTCTTTGAAATCTAGGACACAAAGTCTTGATAGATCTTCAAGAGTTTGAATAGTCCTTTCTGATTGCCCATTCGTTTGAGGATGGTATGTGTAATACCCCAACTTTTACGAATAAAGATTATTTTTTCTCGAAATATATTTTTGAACATTATGGTGTGGATTTGATATAATGATATAGTTGTGGGTAATATTTACAAATTTTACAAAGTAAGCAGGTGGTTATATAATATTCGATTGGTCGGGAAATATTCGTTTTAACAGAGAATATTCGTACGACGACACAATCATTGGTGGACCCCACAACAAAAGTATTGTCGTATTTAGAAAATGACATAATTATCTTTTTATAAAAATAACGGCGAAAGTTTTACCGTTAAATTATTGAACTACCCGGTGGTAAAAGAACAGTAATACGCATAGTTGCATAGTAGCACACTGTATTGATTATTGATACTTATGTGAGAAGTCTCTCAGTTATACTCAATTATTGCTACAGTAATTACTGCATAATATCTCTCATATTATTGATTCAATTATTGTCACAGTATCATTTGCATAATATTTATTATTATTAAATTAATAATTGAGACGACAAAGTTATTCATATTATTATTTGTAATATTGACAATGTCTAGAAAGTTCTGTCAAGGAGAGGTTTGGTCACCTAATTGCGCGCCAATAGGGAGAAATCCTTATCGAAAATCCCCCTCTTTCTTGGGAATAATTTGGTTGTTAAATATTGTGAGTTATAATATTAATAATGAATAAGTTCGTGTTGATTAAAGATGAAATTGATATTTTCATTGTGTTGGGATTATTAGTGTTAGTGGAAATCGACATCTATTCCGATAATAATTGATGTCTGGAGGTTATGTTGACCAATCGGGTAATTAATCGGATAAATGAGCAATTCATTGCTATTAATTCACATGCTTATAACTATTTTTTCACATGTGTGTACTATTGATTCACATGCATGTACTATTAGGGAGGTGGTGCAAGATTGATAATACTTGTATGACTAAATTAAAAATGGAGGTATAGATGAAGATACTATACTATAATTTTTTTTACATGTATAGAACTATTGATTCACATGATTGTACAATTGATTCACATGATTTACTGTTAGGAGAGGTGGTCCAAGTTTGATAATACTTGCAGGAATAAATTAAAAATGAAGAAAAAGATAAATGTATTATACTGTAATATTTCGAGCCCCAAAACGTACAGTTATCGAAACTATGTTTCCTATAAATAGAAGCTCATTCTTCTTTCATTCTTACCAATTCACTAAGACTCACAAGAGCAATTATAGAGAGAGAAGCTTTAGAGAGAAAGTAGAAGAGAAGTCTGCTACCTCACTATTCCAATATCCAGTCTTCTTCTGAGATAAGAGATATTATTTTTTCAATATTCATCAGGAATAATATTTTCTTCTATACTCTGTAGTATGTGAGTAATATTATTTCGTCTCGTATTCCTGATTATACCCTCATTTTGTTAAAGTATTATTTTATACTCCGTGAAACTAGTAGAATATTCTTGAAATTTGTGCTTCATCTAGTATCGTTTCACAAGGATATTTTCTGCACATTCTTGTTAAATTTTAAGTTTTTCATGCCGAAGTACTGTCCATGAGTAGTATTCATTTTTACGGTACTATTCACAAAGTACTATTCACAAAGTACTATTCACGGGATACTATTCCCGAAGTACTATTCACAGGGTACTATTCACTCAGGTACTATTCACCCGGGGAATAATTCATGATAAAAATTAATTTCGTTACTGTCCAAATCATTTATGATACAATATTATTCTTGAATTTTACTCCACAAAGCAGTATCATGTTGACAATTTGGACATTATTGAATTCTGGATAAATTAAATTATAAATTTTTAAAAATTTATCCTTTACTTTCTTTTAATTGAATTCTTATATTATTGTCATCATCCTCATGTTTATTTTGTGATGAAAGTCATCTTTGGCTTACGTGCATAGATGGACTATTGATTGGTATGATTATGACCATGGATCATTCGGTATAATCATGGCCCGTAATGTTACAAATGATGTGGTAAAAGTTCTCATTGGCCTGTAGTGCATTGATGGACAGTTGTTGGTATGATTATAACTAGGGATTATTCGGTATAATCATGACCATTAATGATTACATGAATATCCTTGTCCCGTAGTGCAGGGATGATTCGATGATGTGGTTTATTTAATAAGCTGAGTCTCAGGGATAAAGTTGATGAAAAACTTTTTAAATCATAGAAGATAGTAGATATCATGCTCTACTTGACTCTTCTAATGGATTGCTTATTCTGCTACAGTTAAACTTGATGTTTATTGTATTTTATCAGTTTAACACTGTTGAAGGCTAATGATAATTTATTCTGCATTATCTTAGTCATAATATTTCTTATTGGACTAGTTGAGCTCACCCTTTTGCTTTCATTGTTCTTTTCAGGAAACGAGAACGTAGCCGGGACTATTCAGGGAACAAAGTGACGGTCCGAGATGGTGGCTATAGTAGTCCTCACTATTTTATGAAATAGTGTGATAATAAATGTAATGAGGACTTCATTTGAGTTTGAATACTGTCTATGAGACAATATTCGTGTAAAAACTCTAAGCTACGTTATTGTTGTATTGTATAAAAGAAGTTTGTATTTGATTTATGTACCATGTATTTGGCTACTCAGAATGGGTGATGTATACCTATTTTGGGGGCGTCACAGTATGCCGAACTGAATCATAAATCCGTGCCCATAGCTTTCTGCAAACTAACCCAAAATCGTGAAGTGAATCTTGGATCACGATCCAAAACTATGGATACTGGCATGCCATGCAATCTCATAATCTTATTTACGTACATACGAGTAAGATGTTCAAGGGAATTAGTCTCCCATATCGGCAAGAAATGAGCAGACTTAGTTAATCTATCAGCAATAACCCAAATCACATCTATGCCTTGAGAAACCTTTGGAAGACCCATAACGAAATCCATGGTAATGTGCTCCCACTTCCATTTTAGAATCTGAAGTGGTTGCAATAGACCCTTTGGCACTTGATGCTCCGCCTTTACACGTTGACAAGTTAAACACCTCGAGATAAACTTTGTGATCTCTCTTCATATTGCTCCACCAAAATGTATGTCGAAGATCATGATACATTTTGGTACTCCCAGGATGGATTGCAAACGGTGTGTTGTGTGCCTCCCTCATGATTTTATACTTCAAATCAGAGTCGTTAGGAGCATAAAGTCTGGAGTTGAGTTGAAGTATTCCTTCTTCGTCAATTCTTATTTCTGGAATAGCACATTCTTGTACCTTCTTCTTCATACTCATTAGCTCTAGGACTGTAGATTGAGAAACATTAACTTTATCGATTAAAGTCAGTTCTACTCGTATGTTTGATATCATCACGTGGGTACTTGGAGCCTTTAACTCTATCTACATCCTTTGTAAGTCGTACAAAATAGGTCTTTGTGTTAACAACATCGCACTTGTACCCGCATATGATCTTCTACTCAATGCGTCAGCTACCACGTTCGCTTTTCCAGGATGGTATTGAATGGTATGGTCGTAATCTTTCAACAAATCGAGCCAATGTCGTTGCTGCATATTGAGTTCTTTTTAGGTGAAGAAATATTTGAGGCTTTTATGATCTGTATAGATCTCCACTTTCTCCCCATACAGGTAGTGTCTCCAGATCTTCAACGTGAAAATGACTACTGGCAACTCTAGATCATGAGTAGGATAATTCCTCTCATATTCTTTGAGTTGTCGCGAGGCATAGGCTATGACTTTCCCATGTTGCATGAGAACACATCCTAACCCTTTGCCTGAAGCATCCCTGTAGATAACAAATCCATCTGAACAAGATGGTATTGTCAGAACATGTGCCGAAATGAGTCTCCTCTTGAGCTCTTGGAAACTCTTCTTGCATTCCTCGCTACATACGAATTTTGTAGCTTTCTGAGTCAGCTGAGTTAACGGAGTAGCGATTCGAGAAAATCCTTCCATGAATCTCCAATAATAACCAGTTAAGCCCAGAAAGCTACGTACTTCGGTCACCGACTTCAGTTGCTCCCAACTTTGTATTGCTTCAATCTTTGTCGTGTCAATAGATACTCCATGTTTTGACACCACGTGTTCAAAAAATGCTACTTCCTTAAGCCAGAACTCACATTTCTTTAGCTTTTCATATAGCTTGTTATCATAAAGTCTTTGAAGTACCAGCTTCAAACGGCGTTCATGATCTTTACGACTTTTGGAATAGATGAGGATGTCATCAATAAAGACAACAATGAACTGATCCAAATATTTCTTAAACACACGGTTCATCATATCCATGAAAGCGATAGGAGCATTAGTCAATCCAAAAGACATGACTAAGAATTCATAATGTCCGTACCGAGTTTTGAAGGCAGTCTTCGAAATATCTTCAGTTTTAATCTTTAACTGATGATATCCGTAACGAAGATCGATTTTTGAGAAATATTTAGCACCTTGCAACTGGTCAAACATGTCATCAATGCGAGGTAGCGGATACTTATTCTTGATGGTTACATGGTTCAATTCCCGGTAATCAATACAAAGTCGCATATTCCTGTCTTTCTTCTTTACGAATAAAATAGGATCACCCCAAGGAGATGTACTAGGAAGAATGAAACCGATGTCTAACAACTCCTGTAGTTGGACCTTTAACTCCTGAAGTTCAATAGGAGCCATTCGATATGGGGTTTTGAAAATGGGTTTTGTACCAGGTTCAAGGTCAATAAAAAATTTAACTTCACGTTCTGGGGGTATACCGGGAAGTTCTTCAAGAAATACGTCAGGAAATTCACTAATAACAAAAATATTATTCAAATTTGACGTGTTTTTGTTTAAATCCATAACATGGGCTAAGAAAGCTTGACATTCGTTTTTCAATAAATAAATGGTTTTATGGCTTGATATGACAATGATTGATTTTAGTGGCTTGGTTTCTTGAATTCGCATAACAAGTTGGTTAGGAATATGAAAACTAACAACCTTACGAAAATAATCAATTTTGGCATGATGAGTAGTTAACCAATCAATCCCTAAAATCACATCAAATGCAAGTATCTTTAAAGAGATAAGATCAACATGTAATGTGATGGTGCCAACTTGAATCAAGTAAGATTTATAAACAGTTGATGTAATGAAAGTTTCTCCTAATAGAGTTTTAACAGACAAGTCAATGTCTAATTTCTCCGGAGTCAAGTTCAAACATTGAGCACAAGCAGGAGAGATAAAAGAATGGGTAGAACCGGTGTCTAATAAGGTATAAACTTCGCAAAAGTTTATGATTAGCTTACCCGTGATCACCTCGTTCGGGTTTCTCGCGTTTTGGGTAATCACGACAAATGCTCTTCCAGGAACCACCGACTTTGACTTATCCGGGACAGCCTTTGGAGTCACCATTTCCGCTGGACTTGGTTTCACTACAGGGTAATCTCGAGCTATATGACCTTCCTTTCCACAGTTATAACATACCTTGAATTGTTGTGGACAGTTTGGGCTGATGTGTCCCTCTTTCTTGCATTTATAATATACGACCGGTGGTTGTTCTTCTCCCCTAGAAACAGTTGATGCTGGTGCTGACATCTTCACGTTGTCATTGTTGTACCTTCTCTTTTTGAAATCTCCCCTGACTCGCTTCTTCAACTATCATGGCCACGATTACCACCAGAGTGGTTACCGCTTTTGTCCGGATATTTTTCTCCCCGCTGGTTGTCATTGCTCCAATGACTGCTGCCATCGGTATGACCCTGGTTGTGGTCCCTAGGTTAAACATACTCATTATCTTGCTCTAATAATTGAGCCCTGTTGACAACATTTGAATATAGAGAAAATTTGTGAGAAATGAGATATTGATGAATTTCGGGTTTCAACCTCTCAAAAACATCCGCGTCATACGTTCCTCATTCTCTACCAAATGAGGTGTAAACCTGGATAACTCCGTGAACTTAGCCTCGTACCAGGACACAGTCATGTTATTTTGTCATTGAACAGTTTTTGAAATGTTTCCCAAGACATATTAAGTGCGGCTGGCTGGGTACGCTTCACATATTTCCACCAGTAATCTACTTCACCACGGAACATAAAGGTGGCGAATAGAACCTTTTGTTCCTTCGTGTATCCCAAGACATCAAATATCTTAATAATTTGCTTAACCCACGTTTTCGCCTTAATCGGATCCGGCTTTCCCAAAAACACTGGTGGTCCCAACTCTTTGAACTGCTTGGCTGTTATAAGCTGCACCTTGCTATTATTTTCACCAATATTTTGTACACGAGTCTCCCTCGTCTGATTTTGCATGAACTGCAAAAAGCTTTCAAACATCCCATCATTCATCATTTGATCGGTGGTGTTGTTTACAGGAGGAACATTGTCGTCCTGTCGCACGTTCTCCTGGTTGGTGATTAAATGTGTCTCCACGGTCTCATTCACTCCATTATTAACATTTTTAGCTGCCATTCTCAAATACTGCATAAAACAAGGGTTAATTAAAGAAATTGACATTTCACATATTATCCCTATATTTTGAACGACCAATTAAACATAAATAAGCTTAGGTAGGACACACTAGCAAATGATTTACTCGTCACTCCCTTTCTAGTTCTAACCCCAGATCTCCATCAGAGATCATATCCCTAAGCTCTGATACCAACTATGATGCCCCCAAAATAGGTTCACACAACCCATTCTGAGTCGCCAAATACATGGTACAGAAAATAAATACAACTGCAATATTACAATTGTCGTGCAAAATACGACAACACATATGATGTGCGTTTAAATAAAATATTATCTTCTAGACAATATCCAAACTCAAATAAGTCTTCATTATAATTATTGATACACTATTTTACAAAATAGTGAGGACTACTAAAATAACTGCCTTGAAACATCACTCCACACCCCGACTAGTTTTTGCTATATTCTCGCCTCCTGAGAAGAAAAATGGAACAAAAAAGAAAATGGTGAGCTCAACTAGCCCTGTAAAAAATATTATGACTAAGATAATGTAGAACAAATTATCTTTAGCCCTCAATAAATCAGATAAAATATAATGGACAACAAGTTTTAGATCAATATTCGCAGCGAAAATAACAATTCATTAGAAGAGTTAAGTAGAGAATAAAGTTTACTATCTTCTATGATTTAAAAGTCCATCATCAATATTATATCCTTGTAACATCAAACAATATACATTTTGAACCAAATATTCATCTTTACTTTACGGGCCAAAGATATTCATTTGTATCACCAGTTGGTCATGTTCATCTCAACACCTGTCCATCTTTGCACTACGAGCCAAAGATATTCATCAGGTAATCATTCATCTTTGCACTACATGCCAAAGATATTCAGTTATATCATCATTTAGGAATGAGGATGATGAAAAATATCTTAAAGAAAATGAATGCAGTGAGATAAAATGACAAAGATTAGGGATTCGTACTTTGGTTTATCCAAGTTCAAAAATACTCCATAATAATCAATTGTGGAGCAAAATTCAAGAATGAAGATCAAAATATGGATACAATCAAAGACAGTAACCATAATAGACAACTTGGACAAAGAAAAGAAAATTTAATTTTTTTGTGAATAGTACCGTATTCATGAATAGTGTCGTATACATGAATAGTGCCGTATACGTGAATAGTAACCCCGACTCGAAAAGGTAAAAATTTCACAATAAAATTTATGCCAATATTTCAGCATAATGATATTAAAAGAAATAATATCATTTACGAAGAAAATAACATCCCTTACATCAAAAGAATAGTACTTCTGATTGAAATATCGAATATAATGCTGAAGAAAACTTGCACTGCTTATCAACTCTCAAAGTATCTAAATACTCACAAAAATACGCTCGATATTATATAGAGATAAAACTTCTGATTCTGGTGTGATTTTCAATTCTAACTACGCACCCTATTTATAGGAAAATGCCAGAACGCCAAAGCAGACTAAATTGCTACTGGTGGCTCTACCCTCTTCCATTCATGCATACCACAATTGAAACTTCAGCATTTTTCCACCAACAAAATAAAAGTGGGGCCCACCCATGTTTTTAATAAAAAAAATATTTATTTCTGAAACTTCAATAATTCATAATAAATAGCTCTTTTATCAGAAAAATACGAATTCACAAATAATATTACAGAATCACAATAATGACAACCAGATCGTTCCCAAGAAAGAGGGGCTTTCTGATAAAGATTTCTCCTTATTGGCGCGCAATTAGGTGACCAAACCCCTTTCCTAGACAAAACTTCCTTAGACATTGCCAATAGTGCTATCGAATAATATTATTCAAATAATATAAATTATTGATCTGATAATGGGAAATACTATGCAGTGACAATTATTGAAATAATAATAATATAAAATATCAACGTAGCAATTATTGAATCAATAAAATAAAATATTGAAGAGTAATTACTGTAAAAATTATTGAGTAGTGTCTTCTTACGTAAGAATCAATAATCCAAAAATACTGCGCAATACCGTGTGCTACTATGCAACCACGCGTATTACTTTACTTTAACCACCAGGTATTTCAACAGTGTTAACGGAAACAACTACGCCGTTATTTATAAAAAAAACTCATATTTATCGTTTTTTTCATCTAACAGATTTTCGTTATGGGCACCACAAATAGTTGCACCGTCGTACGAATATTCCCTGACAACAAGAATATTCCACGACCAAACGAATATTTCCCGACAACAATGAATCTTTTATAACCACTTGCTTATTTTATAAAATTTACATATTTCCCCCATAACCAAAGCATTAAATCAAATTAACACCTTATTATTTTAAAATAATGAATAGAGAAAATTCAATTTTATTTATAAAAAGTTAGGTTCTTAGAGTATTAACAACAATTTCCCTAATTAACTCTTTATTCCCAATTTTGAAGAATGCATCAACAAATCATTATGCAACAGCTTCCTTATCCTTATTTGACTCTCTATTTTAATCCCTATATACGATTTTATTACCTAGAGTGAGGGAGTCAAAAGACCATTCTCTATATATACAAAATAACATTTCACACCTTCATTTAAGTGGACAACTCATCAATCATACACATCTTGACATTTTTTACTACTTTATTTTTAAATTATAAACTTAATATAGACTTATATTTTAAAAATTAATTTCAAACATATTCAAATTTAAAATTGATATAATTTTATTTAATTTATGTCAATATAATTATAAATATTATAAACGTAATAATAATTATAAAATTTATTATTTTTAAAATTTAAATGAATCATATTAAATTTAAATTTAAAAATATCACAAATTAACTTTTTAAAAGTTAATATTAATCTTATGCACATTTGCAACTACAATCCATTCAATACCCACTTCATAAATTACCTAAAATTTAAAATAAAATAAACATTATTTTACAGTGAAATATAATTGATAAATTATACTATCTCTTTTATAAATTATAATATTATTATTAATTTGATATTTTGACTATTGGAAAATTTAACTTTTAACTTTTAATTTTTAATTTTTATTATTGAAGTAATCAATATAAGGAACCTATTGGGTACATAGTGAAAAAGTTGAATCTCTATTTTACAAATAACCCAATAACACTGCAGAGTAGAGATAAAGATAAAGAAACTGTTATGAATGCTCTTACAAATGATGACTTTTATCGCATCATCTGTAACATTACATGTCATGATTATACCGAATAATCCCTAGTCATAATCATACCAATCAACAGTCCATCTATGCACTACGGACCAAAGATGACTTTTATTACAATATAAGCATATGGATGATGACAATGATATAAGAATTCAATTAAATGAAAGTAAATGATAAATTTTAAAGATTTATAATTCAATTTATTCAGAATTCAATAATATCAAAATTGTCAACATGATACTGGTTTGTGGAGTAAAATTCAAGAATAATATTGTATCAAAAATGATTTGGACCGAAAAAAAATTAATTTTTATCATGAATAGTACCCGAGTGAATAGTACTTTGGGAATAGTACCCCGTGAATTGTACCCCGGCATGAAAAGGTTAAAACTTATTAAGAATATTCAGAATAATATTTTCGTGAAAAGATACTAGTTGAAGCACAAATTTCAAGGATATTCTACTAATTTTACGAAGTATAGAAGCAATACTTTGACAAAACGAGTGTAGAATTCGGAATCTAAAACGAAATAATATTACTTATGTGACAACCCCAAAACAGGTCCATTCCATCCAATCTATTCTGAGTCGCCAAATACATGGTACAGAAAATAACTACAACTTTATTACAACAATTGTCGTGCAAAATATAACAACACATATGCTGTGAGTTTGGATACAAATATATACCAAATGTGACTCATGTCCCATCAGTGGACAGCACCTCACAGTGGTACCTTACATAAAGGTATAGTCAAAAACTGTTTTAGAAATTAGAATCTTTGGAAAGTGTTTAAGGAAACCTTTGTACATGGGAGGCCATGCTTCTAGGTTGTGATAGATATCATATGGCCACAGAATTATCCTTGGTTGACCCAATATACCCCAAAGAAAAATGAGAAGATTACTATCATATTCTTCCCAATGGTGAGTCTTTTCTTGACTTATCATTATCTCCACTGTCTCTAATTGAGAATTATACTTCAAACAAACACCAAGATTATATAGGTAGTGCTCGTAAATATACTCAGCAAGTGGATGAGCACAACCCTGTCTTATGATGACACGAGGTTGTATGTCATTAGACATCGTGTATGATAGTGACAAAACACCCTTTCAACGTTGATTTCGCCTCACCCTATTTTCTTCACCAAATATAACTACTAATTGATGACCACCGTTCTATTCCCTTGTTACCCCCGCTCGACCCAGCTACACTCTTATTACCTGAAAGGAATTGTGAAACAAAAGGGTGAGTACAACTAGCCCAGTAAAGAATATCATAACTAAAGATAATTAAATTATCAATAGCCTTCATCAGTAATAAATCAGAGATTTAGAACATATGGTAGATGATAAAAATTTTCAACCATAGTTACAGCGGAACGAGCAATCCATTAGAAGAGTCAAATAGACTATAAAGTCTATTATCTTCTCCACGTTAAAAGTCCACCAACAATGTTTTATCCCTGTAACATCAATCAACAATTCCTGTCCATAATCACGTGTATAACTCATAATCGTAATTATAGTTCTAAATTCCTTTTCTCATCCAGGACAAAGATAATTTTTATCACCTGAAACATCAAACATCATGGTTATACCAAATCACAGTTCATGTTCATAATCATACTAAATAATTCATCTCTGCACTACAGGCCAACGATATTCGTCAACAGTTCATCTTTGCACTACTGGCCAAAGATATTCAAAAATAGGTCATCTTTGCACTACGGGCCAAAGATATTCATCAACAATTCATCTTTGCACTACAGGCCAAATATATTCCTCAACAGTTCATATTTGCACTACAGGCCAAATATATTCATATCTCAAAGAAATATGTAATCATTTCAGAATTTATATACACTATAATTATAACCATATTAATCATTTCACCTTTGCACTTAAGCTAAAGATATTCAATTGTAAATTCAATGGTCACGATCATACCAGTCACAATTCAACTTTGCACTACTGGCCAAAGAGAACCCATAGTCATGATCATACAAAAAATCTACCCATCTTTACACTCAAGTCAAAGAGAAATATCATCATTAGGGTTATAAAAATATTATATATGATAATAAAATTAATATAATCAACATATAGATTTAAGCTCAAGAGTAATATTCATAAATCAACTATAATTTGGTCAGAAAAAGAAACCAATTTTGTCGTAAATAGTAACTCGTGAATAGTAACTCATGAATAGTAACTCGTGAATAGTAACTCATGAATAGTAACCCCGACGTGAAAAGTTCTAAATTTGATAAAAATTTTCAACCAATATTTCGGCATAATGATATTGAAGAAATAATATCATTTTCGAATAAAATAACATCCCTTACTATCCCTTACAATTCCTTACCTCAAAAGTGCAGTATTTCTGACTGGAATACAAAGCCGAAGAAAACTTGCACTGAATAGCAACTCTCAAAGTATCTAAATACTCACAAAATATGCTTGATAATATAGAGAGAAAAAGAGAGAAATCTTATGTTTCTGGTGTGATTTTCAATTCTAACTTAGCCCTCTATTTATAGGAAAATGTTAGCACGCCGAAGCAGACTTAACCTGCAACCTGATGGCTTTATCTGCTACTATTCCCACCCACCACATTTGAATAAAAATCTCAGCACATTTCTTCACCAACCAAGAGTGGGGCCCACTAATTCTAGAATTTTCCACCAAAATGATAAACTCCGAAAATTCAACAATTTCTGAACCAGTCATCTCGTAAAATTCATAATAAATCATACGTTCATTTTTAACGGTTCAAAATTTGTGGACATATACTCAACTTATATATGTATAACATATCCAAAAATCACAACGATCCAACGGCCGGATAAAAATTATAACCCCCGCAATATATCTCAAAAATCTTAATTTGATTTTTAATACCTCCGTTCTGACAAAAATACAGATAAAACACCTCAACATTAACTCCTTCATTTTTAACCAAAAAAATATATCCCTCATTTATATCCACATCAAATAAATATTTCATTGTCATATAAATCAATAATTAATTATTCACAAATAATATTACAGAATCACAGTACTGGCAACCAGGCCGTTCCCAGGAAAGAGGGGGCTTTCTAATAAGGATTTCTCCTTACTGGCGCGCAATTAGGTGACCAAACCTCTCCTTAGACAGAACTTTCTAGACATTGCCAATAATACTATCTAATAATATTATTCAAATAATATGAATTATTGATCTGATAGTAGAAAATACTGTGCATCAAAAATTATAGAAATAACAATAATATAAAATATCAACGCAGCAATTATTGATTCAATAAAATAAAATATTGAACAGAAATTTCTGTAACAATTATTGAGTAGTGTCTTCTCACGTAAGAATCAATAATTGAAAAAAATACTGTGCAATACCGTGTGCTACTGTGCAACTACGCGTATTACTGCATTTTAACCACCAGGTATTCCAACAGTGTTAACGGTAACAACTACGCCGTTATTTATAAAAACTCAAATTTGTCGTTTTCTTCATCCGACAGTTATTCTGTTATGGGGCCCACAAATGTCTGCGCTATCGTACGAATATTCTCCGACAGAAAGAATATTTCTCGACTAAACGAATATTTCCCGACAACAATGAATATTTTATAACCACTTGCGTAGTTTGAAAAAATTTTATATATCACCCTTAACTTTAACTTTTATCAATTTAACCATTTACTGAATAGTAACTATAAAAAAATTGAATACTTTTATTTCATAAAATTCGGGGTCTTACAACTTACATATTAAAGAGTATGGAAGAAAATATTATTTCATACGAATATTGAACAAAATTACCTTAAAAGGAGAGTACTTCTGACTGGTAGGGTAAAGATATTCTTGAAGAAAACTTGAACTGTTTTCTACACTCAAAGCTTCTTTAAATTCTAAAGAAATACACTTAATATTATAGAAGAAGAATTCTCTGATTCTGGTGTGATTTTCAATTCTAAACTAAGCATCCTATTTATAGTAGAATGGAAGGATACTATTTAAAAAAAAAATTTACGAACCAACAGTAGGAAACTCACGGGTAACAAATTCGGGCGATTTTTTTTTTAAAAATTTGATTTTACTATGCAGACACTATGCATAATAAAATATAATATATTCTATTTTTCATAAAAAATAAAACTAATATAATATATATATAAAAACAAAATTTTCTTTCCCTCCCCCTAACACCACACCTGTGACTCCTCCTTTCTTCTCATATATATATATATATATATATATATATATATATATATATATATATATATAAAATAAAGCTGAGATAACTTTCTATCGATAATTTTGAAAAATGGGTATGTGGGAGTCCATATAATAAGCAAAATTTATAACAAATACTTCACTAAAAGCCCCTCAATATTTTTAACAACATTTATTCATCAATAATATAACTTGCAATATTAACAACCAGATCATTCCCAGGAAAGAGAAGACTTTTTTGATAAGAATTTCTCCCTATTGGCGCACAATTAGGTGACCAACCCCCTTTCCTCGACAGAACTTTCTAGACATTATCAATAATACAAATAATAATATGAATAACTTGTCATATCAATTATTGATTTAATAATATAAAATATTGTAACAATAATTGAATCAATAATGTGAGATACTATACAGCAATTACTGTGGCAATAATTGAATAAAACTGAGTGGCTTCTCACGTAAGCATCAATAATCAATACCGTGTACTACTATGCAAATATGCGTGCTACTATACTTTTATCACCGGGTATTTCAACAGTTAACGGTAAAACTTTCGCTGTTATTTTTATAAAAAGTTATTTCTTTCGTTTTCTAACTCCGATAGTAATTTTTTTGTGGGGTCCACCAATGATTGTGCCGTCGTACGAACATTTCCTGTTAAAACGAATATTTCCCGACCAATCGAATATTTTATAACAACTTGCTTATTTTGCAAATTTATAAATATTATCCACAACTATAACATTATAACAAATTCAAACCTTAATATTCAAAAATGATATTTAGAGAAAAATTCATCTTTATTCATAAAATTTGGGGTCTTACAATTCGACATAGCAGTTGCAGCTAATACTACAACTGGTTCTTCGTCATAAATAAAAAAGTATGGGCCGTATTTCCTGTTTGTGTCCCATACTCGAATTGAATAATTGAATTATTACAGACATTCATCACTATTCCATCATAACAGATGGTAACATTCTGAAGGATGGCCATTAAGCTGTTGAATACAGTTCTAGGTTCGACAAACCCTCTATATGAATGAGCGACCACTTATATTCTAAGAGTGAATCATCGACTGATATGGGTCTAATCCATGAAATAGAAAACTTCTCACCACTCAGAATTCCTCAGATAGGTAGTTCTCATAGAAGAGGTACTTCTTCTAAAAAAAGTGAAGCGATTCCTCACAGAAAAAGTAGTGGAAATTTTAAGGAGTGGTTGTTTACCTCTAAAATACATGATTGGACTTGGGTAGTATGATTGTGATGTGGCTTTGCTTGTTTTACTTTTTGTTACTGGTTGTCTTCTAAGTAGAGTTGCTTTTTTTCTCTTGTGAAGTTGTGGTGGTAAATAACATCACAAGAGATTTGGTAAACAGTTCCTGTGGCTACCTATGCTTGTTGGCTTGCTGATAATATTACTATCACTATTCTTATTTGTTTGGTGTTTTCGTGGACTGTTGGCCAAGATTGTTACATTCAAATAACAATGCATTAACTTTTGAAATAACGTTATCTTTGGGGATGCCTTTGTCGAGGTAAGATGAATTTTGTGACTAGGAGTTGTTACAATGTAATCGATATTCTTGCATTACTGGTAGAAGTGACTTATAGTAATACGTCATTTTGAGATTCTTGAAAAATATTCTAATTCTATCAAAATGCATATTAAGAACTACATCCCTAATCACGTAATTTGTTTTATTTCGAAATATTTTATTTTTCATTGACAACTTTGGTTAAACTTACTGACACCTAAAGCTGAAATTACATGGGAAACATGTTCTAGCTACAAAATATATGGTGAAACAGGAAAGAAGTGATTCCAAGGAACAACTAATGTTGTGCTATAATTTATATGGGTATTTGAGGTATGTATTAGAATACTTCCTTGGCATTTTAAGAGCCTGTAGTAAAAAGACTAACTACGATATAAAATGATTTAATTGTAGGATGCCAAGAATAAGAATGTTGAGCACATATTGATTATGTCTGGTGACCATCTGTACCGAATGAACTATATGAATTTTGTTCAGGTAAAAATAATATAGATGGAATATTGTCTCCTACTTTATTACATGTTTTGGTGAAGCTAAAAAGTTTAAATAATCATTGAAAATCTTCTTGTAGAAGCATATCGACACAAATGTTGATATTATTGTTTCTTGTATACCCATGGATGATAGGTATGTCAGCATCTTCTATTTAAAATGTTATGGTGATATACCCATGGAGTTTTGGTAATTCCTCCACCTTGTGCACTCATGCTTTGAAAGCTGTGAAAGCGAGTAGCAGTCATGCTTGTGTGTGATGTACGGAACTGTTCTTTCCCTAGTTAAGTAGTGATTTGGTATTTCATGGGCAGTTTGTTAAAGGTGCCAACTTTGTACATGTGTTACAATAAATTAGTTAGATAGTTGATTGTAAAGACGATGAATGATCATGTATCGAATAATTTTATTTAATTAATAATATTTGAGTTTTTTGTACATTTGTCATAATTTGTTATGGGTTCATTGAACCATCATTTATTTTATTTGTAAAATAATTTTGATATTTGTTACATAACAAAGAAAAATGCAAAAATTATATCGTTGCAAATTATAACAATTTTCATTGCACAGATAAAGTAAACGGTAACGTATGGTGTTGTTGCTAATCGACAACATTCGTTGCTCTTCAAAAATAATCAGCGTCGAACATCATCGTTACTAATTGATCATAATTATCTAGAACAAGACCAAAGATAACGAATAATTTAGTTGCAAATTAATATAAGACCAGTTTATTATGCACATTTAGCAACAAAAACTGTTGCCAAAAAGTATACAATCAGCAACGAAAGCCAGTTAAGGCAACAATTTTCAAATTGTTCAGCAATGAAAAATATCGTTGGCAAATGTGTATCAAACGCAACAAATTTTGTAGGAAAAAAAAGATTCTGTTCGTTGCCAATTAGGCAAATTTTGCAACGCAAGTTGTTTTTTAGTAACAATTTCTTAATAAATTTGCTACAAACCATTTCGTTGCTAAATGATTTATGATTTTACACTAAAAATTGCAAAATATCTCACTTTCTGTAACAAATTGTTTTTGTTGCTAAACAATTACCAACGCTCATTGTGCAACGAATGGTCCAACGGCCGAAAAATCGTTGCAACTGACCTTTGGCAACAAAATTTTGCACCTTTAGCAACGAAAATTGTTTGTTACAAAATCACCAATTTTTTTAGTGGGTAACCGATTCGTAGGTATAAAACTGACCCATCAAATACCCCCAAACTTAAGACTTTGCTCATCCTCAAGTAAAAACACCAAAAATGCAAATGCAACTTAACTGTATGTCTGCGAATCAAGTAACTCAATAACCTAGTATCCACTACTGGGCCTCAAAGATAGAATATACCTGTGACAACCCCAAAATAGGTCCATTCCATCCAACCCACTCTGAGTCGTCAAATACATGGTACATAAAACAACTACAACTTTATTACAACAATTGTCGTGCAAAATACCACAACACATATGCCGTGAGTTTGGATACAAATATATACCAAATGTGACATTGGACACCATCATGTGTCAGCACCTCACAAAGGTACCTTACATAAAGGTACAGTCAAAAACTGTTTTAGAAACTAGAATCTTTGGGAAGTGGTCAAGGAAACCTTCGTACATGGGAGGCCATGCTTCTAGGTTATGATATGGCCACAGAATTATCCTTGGTTGACCCAATAGACCCCAAAAAAAATGAGAAGATTACTATCATATTCTTCCCAATGGTGAGTCTTCTCTTGACTTATTATTATCTCCACTGTCTCTAATTGAGAATTATACTTCAAACAAACATCAAGATTATATAGGTAGTGCTCGTATATATACTCAGCAAGTGGATGAGCACAACCCTGTCTTATGATGACACGAGGTTGTATGTCGTTAGACATCTTGTATGATAGTGGCAAAACACCCTTCCAACGTTGGGTACGCTTCACCCTAGATGATTCACCAAATATAACTACTAAATGATGACCACCGTTCTATTTCCCTGTTACCCCCGCTCGACCCAGCTACACTCTTATTACCTGAAAGGAATTGTGAAACAGAAGGGTGAGCACAACTAGCCCAGTAAAGAATATCATGACTAAAGATAATTAAATTATCAATAGCCTTCATCAATAATAAATCAGAGATTTAGAACATATGGTAGATGATAAAAATTTCAACCATAGTTACAGCGGAACGAGCAATCCAATAGAAGAGTCAAATAGACTATAAAGTCTATTATCTTCTCCATGTTAAAAGTCCACCAACAATGTTTTATCCCTGTAACATCAATCAACAATTCCTGTCCACAATCACATGTATAACTCATAATCGTAATTGTTGTTCTAAATTCCTTTTCTCATCCAGGACGAAGATAATTTTCATCACCTATCTTTACCTGAAACATCAAAGATCATGGTTACACCAAATTACATTTCCTGTTCATAATCGTACTAATAACTTCATCTTTGCACTACGGCCAAAGATATTCGTCAACAGTTCATCTTTGTACTACTGGCCAAAGATATTCAACAACAGGTCATCTTTGCACTACGGGACAAAGATATTCATCAACAATTCATCTTTGCACTACAGGCCAAAGATATTCCTCAACAGTTCATATTTGCACTATAGGCCAAATATATTCATATCTCAAAGAAATATATAATCATTTCAGAATTTATATAAACAATAATTATAACCACGTTAATCAATTCACCTTTGTACTTAAGCTAAAGATATTCAATAACAATTCATCTTTGCACTATAAGCCAAAAATATTCAATAACTATTCATCTTTGCACTACAGCCAAAGATATTCATCAACAGTTCATCTTTGCACTATAGGCCAAAGATATTCAATAACTGTTCATCTTTACACTCAAGTAAAAGAGAAATTCAACATCAGGGTTATAAAAATATTATATATGATGATAAAAACAATATTATCAACAACTGCATTTATTTTTAAGAGCAACAATCATAAATCAACGATAATTTGGTCAGAAAAAGAAATCAATTTTGTCGTGATTAGTAACTCGTGAATAGTAACTCATGAATAGTAACTCGTGAATAGTAACTCATGAATAGTAACTCGTGAATAGTAACCCCGACACAAAAAGATAAAAATTCCACAATAAAATACATACCAATATTTTGGTATAATGATATTGAAAGAATAATATTTCTTAAGCTTATAAACAATTTATTTAAATTATTTACACTTTACTAATTAATGCATTTAATCATCAAAAAATGCCAACTCTTAAGATTTCATCATCAATAACCAAAACCCTCATAAAAAATCTACATATACCTCATATAGGATTCTCAAGCCATAAAATCCTATTTTTTTTCTTACTTCATATAACATATTTAATTCATTTTCTCATAACTAGTCCATTTTGATGAAAATTACCAAATTAGTTCCAAAAATATTTCTTTTCTGAGATTTAGCAGAATATAGTCCCATATTGAACATATATTTTTCTCAGAATTTTTAAAACTCATTTACTATTTTTCATATGGCTAAAACTGCCGAATATTTAGACATTTATCATAAATTGTACTTTTATCCAAAAATTCTAAAATTCACAGAGTACACTGATATTATATAGATATACTTTCAATAAAAATTTCATCAATTTTAGAGTTAACCACAAGGAATAATAAGCGGTTACTTTTAAAATAGTCTTTCCCCGTAAAATTCATAACTCTTAATCTATACATCCAAAAATCGTTATTTTTGGACACAATCAAGAAAACTCATCAATTAATCATTTCAAATTTTTCCAGAATTTTTGAAGTTCAGAAAAATTACGAAACTGAAAATCATAACAACCCTTAAAATCCCTTACTATCCCTTACCTTAAACGTGCAGTATTTCTGACTGGAATGCAAAGCCGAAGGAAACTTGCACTGAATAGTAACTCTCAAAGTATCTAAATACTCACAAAATATGCTTCATAATATAGAGAGAGAAAGAGAGAAATCTTATGTTTCTGGGGTGATTTTCAATTCTAACTTAGCCCTCTATTTATAGGAAAATGTTAGCACGCCGAAGTAGACTTAACCTGCAACCTGATGGCTTTACCTGCTACTATTTCCACCCACCACATTTGAATAAAAATCTCAGCACATTTCTTCACCAACCAAGAGTGGGGCCCACCAATTCTAGAATTTTCCACCAAAATGATAAACTCCGAAAATTCAACAATTTCTGAACCAGTCATCTCGTAAAATTCATAATAAATCATACGTTCATTTTTAACGGTTCAAAATTTGTGGACATATAATTAAATTATATATGTATAACATATCCAAATATTACCACAATCCAACGGTCGGATTACAAATTATAACCCTCGTAAAATATCACAAAAATCCTAATTTGATTTTCAATACCTCCGTTCCGACAAAAATACAGATAAAACACCTCAACATTAACTCCTTCATTTTTAACCAAAAAAATATATCATGCAAAATATATAACTTTATTACATCCCCAAAATAGGTCCATTCCATCCAACCCACTCTGAGTCGTCAAATACATGGTACAGAAAACAACTACAACTTTATTACAACAATTATCATGCAAAATACCACAACACATATGCCGTGAGTTTGGATACAAATATATACCAAATGTGACATTGGACACCATCATGTGTCAGCACCTCAAAAAAGTACCTTACATAAAGGTACAGTCAAAAACTATTTTAGAAACTAGAATCTTTGGGAAGTGCTCAAGAAAACCTTCGTACATGGGAGGCCATGCTTCTAGGTTATGATATGGCCACAGAATTATCCTTGGTTGACCCAATAGACCCCAAAGAAAAACGAGAAGATTACTATCATATTCTTCCCAATGGTGAGTCTTCTCTTGACTTATCATTATCTCCACTGTCTCTAATTGAGAATTATACTTCAAACAAATACCAAGATTATATAGGTAGTGCTCGTATATATACTCAGCAAGTGGATGAGCACAACCCTGTCTTATGATGACACGAGGTTGTATGTCGTTAGACATCTTGTATGATAGTGGCAAAACACCCTTCCAACGTTGGGTACGCTTCACCCTAGATTGACCCAATAGACCCCAAAGAAAAACGAGAAGATTACTATCATATTCTTCCCAATGGTGAGTCTTCTCTTGACTTATCATTATCTCCTTGGTTGACCCAATAGACCCCAAAGAAAAACGAGAAGATTACTATCATATTCTTCCCAATGGTGAGTCTTCTCTTGACTTATCATTATCTCCACTGTCTCTAATTGAGAATTATACTTCAAACAAATACCAAGATTATATAGGTAGTGCTCGTATATATACTCAGCAAGTGGATGAGCACAACCCTGTCTTATGATGACACGAGGTTGTATGTCGTTAGACATCTTGTATGATAGTGGCAAAACACCCTTCCAACGTTGGGTACGCTTCACCCTAGATGATTCACCAAATATAACTACTAAATGATGACCACCGTTCTATTTTCCTGTTACCCCCGCTCGACCCAGCTACACTCTTATTACCTGAAAGGAATTGTAACTCTCAAAGTATCTAAATACTCACAAAATATGCTTCATAATATAGAGAGAGAAAGAGAGAAAGTTTATGTTTCTGGTGTGATTTTCAATTCTAACTTAGCCCTCTATTTATAGGAAAATGTTAGCACGCCGAAGCAGACTTAACCTGCAACCTGATGGCTTTACCTGCTACTATTCCCACCCACCATATTTGAATAAAAATCTCAGTATATTTCTTCACCAACCAAGAGTGGGCCCCACCAATTCTAGAATTTTTTTCCAAAATGATAAACTCCGAAAATTCAACAATTTCTGAACCAGTCATCTCGTAAAATTCATAATAAATCATACGTTTATTTTTAACGGTTCAAAATTTGTGGACATATTCTCAACTTATATATGTATAACATATCCAAATATTACCACAATCTAACGGTCAGATTAAAAATTATAACCCTCGTAAAATATCTTAAAAACCCTAATTTGATTTTTAATACTTCCGCTCCGACAAAAATACAGATAAAATACCTCAACATTAACTCTTTTATTTTTAACCACAAAAATATATCCCTCATTTATATCCATATAAAATAAATATTTCCTTATCATATGAATCAATAATTAATGATTCACAAATAATATTACAGAATCACATTTATGACAACCAGGCCGTTTTCAGGAAAGAGGGGGCTTTCCAATAAAGATTTTTCCATACTAGCGCACAATTAGATGACCAAACCTCTCCTTAGACAGAACTTTCTAGACATTGCCAATAATGCTATCTAATAATATTATTTAAATAATATGAATTATTGATCTGATAATAGAAACAACAATAATATAAAATATCAACGCAGCAATTATTGAATCAATAAAATAAAATTTTGAATAGTAACTACTGTAACAATTACTAAGTAGTGCATTCCTTCGTAAGAATCAATAATTCTAAAATACTGTGCAATCCGTGTGCTACTGTGCAACCACGCATATTACTGTATTTTAACCACCGGGTATTCCAACAGTGTTAACGGTAACAACTACACCGTTATTTATAAAAACTCAATTTTTATCGTTATCTTCATCCAATCGTTTTCCGTTATGGGGCCTACAAATAGCTGCGCCGTCGTACGAATATTCCCCGACAGAAAAAATATTCCACGACCACACGAATATTCACCGACCAAAAATGAATATTTTATAACCACTTGCTTATTTAAAATATTTGCGCATTTTACCTATAACTAACCACATTAATCAAATCAACCCTTTCTATTTCAAAATAATAAATAGAGAAAAATTAATTTAATTTATTAATAAGTTGGGGTATTACAATACGACTAGAACAGAACATCCAACCAATGCAAAGGTTCCAACTTTAACCAATCAATCTCATTATACCTGTCTTCACCCATGTTGTGATTGTGTGTGCGAAAATAAACTACCCTGATCAATCACAATTCACATCACCCACATAATAAACTTCTTAGAAAGAAAATTCAAATTTACTCAACTTCATCAATAAATACATCCAATCAAACTATCACAGAAGATTCTAAGCAAAGGGGTGTCAAAGGGTTATTACATCATACTTTTAAACTCAACTCTACCCATGTATCAAGCTTTCTATCAATGACTCCCAAACAAGTTGGCTTTAGGGCATTAGGTGTTGAGACACCCCTACGGATCTAATAACTCGAGTAGAAAAGGCCACAAAATTAAACTAGTCATGTGATTTTTTATTCTTTTTAGTCTGACTTGTGCAATGCTCAACTCTCTTAGGCTTTTCAAAATTACCCTTTTAGAGAATTTCCACTAACGACTCCCAAACTAGTTGGTTTTTGGGCGATGGGTGTAGAAACGCCCCTAGGGCTTACTTGTCTGAGTAATAGAGGTCATAAAGTTAGACAAATCTAGCTTTTAATTTTCTAATTTTTTAGACATTATGCACCCCCAAACTTAGTTTCTTGCTTGTTTTAGTCTTCCTAGATGTTTTATTGATTTTATCAAATTTTATCCCTAAATCTCTCACAAGAAGCATATTATGCAAGGATTTGAATTTAGATTGATCAAAAAGTTAATTAAGTGGTTTCCCTGTTATGAGTTTCAGATAGATATAATAAATTTCATAGTTAACATTATCACCCAACCTTGGTTTTCCATTTTACCCAAGTCACTACTATCAAACATGTCTTATCATTGGCCAAAATTAGATAATTATGCCTTATCATACTTGATTCATGCAACTACATGCAAATGCAACAGACACCCTAAAATGCACTTATAATGTAAAATGCAAACACAAACTACTATGCAACTATCACCAATAATGCATAAATAACTGAAATAAATATGTAAACTATCTAACATTGTAAGACCCCGAATTTTATGAAATAAATGTATTCAATTTTTCTTATAATTACTATTCAGTAAATGGTTAAATTGATAAAAGTTTAAAGGTATGGGTGAAATGTGAATTTTTTTTCAAAATAAGTAAGTGGTTATAAAATAATCATTGTTGTCGGGGAATATTCGTTTGGTCGTGGAATATTCTTTCTGTTGGGGAATATTTGTACGATGGCGCAGCTATTTGTGGGCCCCATAACGAATAATTGTCGGATGAAGAAAATGATAAATTTGAGTTTTTACAAATAACGGCGTAGTTGTTACCGTTAATACTGTTGAAATACCCGGTGGTTAAATTACAGTAATACGCGTTATTGTACAGTAGCACACGGTATTGCACCAATTATTGATTCTTACGTAAGAAGGCACTACTCAATAATTGTTACAGTAATTACTGTTCAATATTTTATTTTATTGATTCAATAATTGCTACGTTAAAATTTTATATTATTGTTGTTCAATAATTGTCACTGCACAGTATTTTCCATTATCAGATCAATAATTCATATTATTTGAATAATATTATTAGATAACCTTATTGACAATGTCTAGAAAGTTCTGTCTAAGGAGAGGTTTGGTCACCTAATTGCGCGCCAGTAAGGAAAAATTCTTATTAGAAAGCCCCCTCTTTCCTGGGAACGGCCTGGTTGTCATAAATGTGATTCTGTAATATTATTTGTGAATAATTAATTATTAATTCATATGATACGGAAATATTTATTTTATGTGGATATAAATGAGGGAGATATTTTTGTGGTTAAAAATGAAGGAGTTAATGTTGAGGTTTTTATCAGTATTTTTGTCGGAATGGAGGTATTAAAAATTAGGGTTTTTGAGATATTTTGCGAGGGTTATAATTTTTAATCCGACCGTTGGATCGTGCTAATTTTTGGATATGTTATACATATATAAGTTGAGTATATGTCCACAAATTTTGAACCGTTAAAAATGAACGTATGATTTATTATGAATTTTACAAGATGACTGGTTCAGAAATTGTTGAATTTTCGGAGTTTATCATTTTGATGGAAAATTCTAGAATTGGTGGGCCCCACTTGTGGTTGGTGAAGAAATGTGCTGAATTATATTTTAAATGTGGTGGGTGGAAATAGTAGCAGGTAAAGCCATCAGGTTGCAGGTCAAGCCTACTAAAATTTTCCTATAAATAGAGGGCTAAGTTAGAATTAAAAATTACACCAGAAACATAAGCTTTCTCTCTTTCTCTCTCTATATTATGAAGCATATTTTATGAGTATTTAGATACTTTGAGAGTTGCTATTCAGTGCAAGTTTCCTTCGACTTTGCATACCGATCAGAAGTACTGTTCTTTTGAGGTAAGGGATAGTAAGGAATTTTAAGGGTTGTTATGTTTTTCAGTTTCGTAATTTTTCTGACCTTCAAAAATTCTGGAAAAATTTTAAATGATATTTTGATGAGTTTTCTTGATTGTGTCCAAAAATGGTGATTTTTGGATGTATAGATTGAGAGTTATGAATTTTATGAGAAAAGACTATTTTAAAAGTAACCGCTTATAATTCCTTGTGGTTAACTCCAAAATTGATGAAATTTTTATTGGGAGTGCATGTATATGATAGAAGTATACTCTGTAAATTTCAGAATTTTTGACAAAAGTATAATTTTTGATAAATGTCTAAATATTCGGCTGTTTTGGCCATATGAAAAATAGTAAATGACTTTTAAAAATTCTGAGAAAAATATATGTTCACTATGGGACTATATTATGCTAAATCCCAGAAAAGAAATATTTTTGGAACTGATTTGGTATTTTTCATGAAAATAGTCTAGTTATGAGTAAATGAATTAAATATGTTTTGTGAAGTAAGAAAATTAGAAAATAGGATTTTATGGTTTGAGAATCCTATATGAGGTATATGCAGATTTTTGATGAGGGTTTTGATTATTGGTGATAAAATCTTATGAGTTTGGTATTTTAGAATGATTAAATGCATTATTTAGTAAAGTGTAAACAATTTAAATAAATTATTTATAAGCTTAAGAAATATTATTCTTTCAATATCATTATACCGAAATACTGGTATGGATTTTATTATGGAATTTCTACCTTTTTGTGTCGAGTTTACTATTTATGAGTTACTATTCACGATAAAAATTAGTTTCTTTTTCTAACCAAATTATAGTTGATTTACGAATATTACTCTTGAGATTAAAACTAGATGTTGATCATATTATTTTTATTATCATATATAACATTTTTATAACCCTGATGATGAAATTTCTCTTTGACTTGAGTGTAAAGATGGGTAGATTTTTGGTATGATCATGACTATGGTTCTCTTTGGCCAGTAGTGCAAAGTTGAATTGTTGACTGGTATGATCATGACCATTGAATTTATAAGTGAATATCTTTAGCTTAAGTGCAAAGGTGAATTGATCAACATGGTTATAATTATTGTTTATATAAATTCTGAAATGATTATATATTTCTTTGAGATATTAATATCTTTGGCCTGTAGTGCAAAGATGAAATATTGATGAATATCTTTGGCCTGTAGTGCAAAGATGAATTGTTGATGAATATCTTTGGCCCGTAGTGCAAAGATGACATGTTGTTGAATATCTTTGGCCAGTAGTGCAAAGATGAACAGATGTTGAGATAAACATGACCAACTGGTGATACAAATGAATATCTTTGGCCGTAGTGCAAAGATGAAGTTATTAGTATGATTATGAACAGGAAATGTGATTTGGTGTAACCATGATCTTTGATGTTTCAGGTAAAGATAGGTGATAAAAATTATCTTCGTCCTGGATGAGAAGAGGAATTTAGAACTATAGTTATGATTATGAGTTATTCATATGATTGTGGACCAGAATTGTTGATTGATGTTACAGGAATAAAATATTGTTGATGGATTTTTAACATGGAGAAGATAATAGACTTTATAGTCTATTTGACTCTTCTAATGGATTGCTCGTTCCGCTGCAACTATGGTTGAAATTTTTATCATTTACCATATGTTCTAAATCTCTGATTTATTATTGATGAAGGCTATTGATAATTTAATTATCTTTAGTCATGATATTCTTTACTGAGCTAGTTGTGCTCACCCTTTTGCTTCACAATTCCTTTCAGGTAATAAGAGTGTAGCTGGGTCGAGCGGGGGTAACAAGGGAATAGAACGGTGGTCATCATTTAGTAGTTATATTTGGTAAAGAAAATAGGGTGAGGCGAACCCAACGTTGGAAGGGTGTTTTGTCACTATCATACAAGATGTCTAATGACATACAACCTCGTGTCATCATAAGACAGGGTTGTGCTCATCCACTTGCTGAGTATATCTACGAGCACTACCTATATAATCTTGGTGTTTGTTTGAAGTATAATTCTCAATTAGAGACAGTGGAGATAATGATAAGTCAAGAGAAGACTCACAATTGGGAAGAATATGATAGTAATCTTCTCATTTTTCTTTGGGGTCTATTGGGTCAACCAAGGATAATTTGTGGCCATATGATATCTATCATAACCTAGACGCATGGCCTCCCATGTACGAAGGTTTCCTTGAGCACTTTCCAAAGATTCTAATTTCTAAAACAGTTTTTGACTATACCTTTATGTAAGGTGTCATTGTAAAGTGATGTCCACGGTTGGAACATGAGTCACATTTGGTATATATTTGTATCCAAACTCACAGCGTATGTGTTGTTGTATTTTGCACGACAATTGTTGTAATAAAGTTATAGTTATTTTCTGTACCATGTATTTGGCGACTCAGAATAGGTTGGATAGAATGGACCTATTTTGGGGTCGTTACATTTGGTATCAGAGCTTAGGGATATGATCTCTGGCGGAGATCGGGGAATAGAACTAGGAAGGGAGAGACGAGTAAATCCTTCGCTAGTGTGTCCTACCTAAGCTTATTTGTTGGTCAGTCATAATATCGGGATATTATGTGATATGTTAATTTGTTAAATTAACCTTTATTTTTGAAGTTGTATTCTTGAATGATATCTGAAATACAGGAGATGAGCAATGGAGAAATTATGATGACAGAAAAGATGGAATTTGAAATGAAAAGAAGGTATTCTCAACTCTTTAAATTTCGGGGACGAAATTTCATAAGGAGGAAAGATTGTAAGACCTCGAATTTTATGAAATAAAAGTATTCAATTTTTCTTATAATTACTATTCAGTAAATGGTTAAATTGATAAAAGTTTAAAGGTATGAGTGAAATGTGATTTTTTTTTCAAAATAAGCAAGTGGTTATAAAATAATCATTGTTGTCGGGAAATATTCGTTTGGTCGTGGAATATTCTTTCTGTCGGGGAATATTCGTACGACGGCGCAGCTATTTGTGGGCCCCATAACGAATAACTGTCGGATGAAGAAAACGGCAAATTTGAGTTTTTACAAATAACGGCGTAGTTGTTACCGTTAACACTGTTGAAATACCCGGTGGTTAAAATACAGTAATACGCGTTATTGCACAGTAGCACACGGTATTGCACCAATTATTGATTCTTACGTAAGAAGGCACTACTCAATAATTGTTACAGTAATTACTGTTCAATATTTTATTTTATTGATTCAATAATTGCTACGTTGAAATTTTATATTATTGTTGTTCAATAATTGTCACTGCACAGTATTTTCCATTATCAGATCAATAATTCATATTATTTGAATAATATTATTAGATAACATTATTGGCAATGTCTAGAAAGTTCTGTCTAAGGAGAGGTTTGGTCATCTAATTGCGCGCCAGTAAGGAAAAATTCTTATTGAAAAGCCCCCTCTTTCCTGGGAACGGCCTGGTTGTCATAAATGTGATTCTGTAATATTATTTGTGAATAATTAATTATTGATTCATATGATAAGGAAATATTTATTTTATGTGGATATAAATGAGGGATATATTTTTGTGGTTAAAAATGAAGGAGTTAATGTTGAGGTTTTTATCAGTATTTTTGTCGGAATGGAGGTATTAAAAATTAGGGTTTTTGAGATATTTTGCGGGGGTTATAATTTTTAATCCGACCGTTGGATCGTGGTAATTTTTGGATATGTTATACATATATAAGTTGAGTATATGTCCACAAATTTTGAACCGTTAAAAATGAACGTATGATTTGTTATGGATTTTACGAGATGACTGGTTCAGAAATTGTTGAATTTTCGGAGTTTATCATTTTGGTGGAAAATTCTAGAATTGGTGGGCCCCACTTGTGGTTGGTGAAGAAATGTGCTGAATTATATTTCAAATGTGGTGGGTGGGAATAGTAGCAGGTAAAGCCATCAGGTTGCAGGTCAAACCTACTAAAATTTTCCTATAAATAGAGGGCTAAGTTAGAATTAAAAATCACACCAGAAACATAAGCTTTCTCTCTTTCTCTCTCTATATTATGAAGCATATTTTGTGAGTATTTAGATACTTTGAGAGTTGCTATTCAGTGCAAGTTTCCTTCGGCTTTGCATACCGATCAGAAGTACTGCTCTTTTGAGGTAAGGGATAGTAAGGAATTTTAAGGGTTGTTATGTTTTTCAGTTTCGTAATTTTTCTGACCTTCAAAAATTCTGGAAAAATTTGAAATGATATTTTGATGAGTTTTCTTGATTGTGTCCAAAAATGGTGATTTTTGGATGTATAGATTGAGAGTTATGAATTTTATGAGAAAAGACTATTTTAAAAGTAACCGCTTATAATTCCTTGTGGTTAACTCCAAAATTGATGAAATTTTTATTGGGAGTACATGTATATGATAGAAGTATACTCTGTAAATTTCAGAATTTTTGGACAAAAGTATAATTTTTGATAAATGTCTAAATATTCGGCTGTTTTGGCCATATGAAAAATAGTAAATGACTTTTAAAAATTCTGAGAAAAATATATGTTCACTATGGGACTATATTATGCTAAATTCCAGAAAAGAAATATTTTTGGAACTGATTTGGTATTTTTCATGAAAATAGTCTAGTTATGAGTAAATGAATTAAATATGTTTTGTGAAGTAAGAAAATTAGAAAATAGGATTTTATGGCTTGAGAATCCTATATGAGGTATATGCAGATTTTTGATGAGGGTTTTGATTATTGGTGATAAAATCTTATGAGTTTGGTATTTTAGAATGATTAAATGCATTATTTAGTAAAGTGTAAACAATTTAAATAAATTGTTTATAAGCTTAAGAAATATTATTCTTTCAATATCATTATACCGAAATATTGGTATGGATTTTATTGTGGAATTTCTACCTTTTTGTGTCGAGTTTACTATTTATGAGTTACTATTCACGATAAAAATTAGTTTCTTTTTCTAACCAAATTATAGTTGATTTACGAATATTACTCTTGAGATTAAAACTAGATGTTGATCATATTATTTTTATTATTATATATAACATTTTTATAACCCTAATGATGATATTTCTCTTTGACTTGAGTGTAAAGATGGGTAGATTTTTGGTATGATCATGACTATGAGTTCTCTTTGGCCAGTAGTGCAAAGTTGAATCGTTGACTGGTATGATCATGACCATTGAATTTATAAGTGAATATCTTTAGCTTAAGTGCAAAGGTGAATTGATCAACATGGTTATAATTATTGTTTATATAAATTCTGAAATGATTATATATTTCTTTGAGATATTAATATCTTTGGCCTGTAGTGCAAAGATGAAATATTGATGAATATCTTTGGCCTGTAGTGCAAAGATGAATTGTTGATGAATATCTTTGGCCCGTAGTGCAAAGATGACATGTTGTTGAATATCTTTGGCCAGTAGTGCAAAGATGAACAGATGTTGAGATAAACATGACCAACTGGTGATACAAATGAATATCTTTGGCCGTAGTGCAAAGATGAAGTTATTAGTATGATTATGAACAGGAAATGTGATTTGGTGTAACCATGATCTTTGATGTTTCAGGTAAAGATAGGTGATGAAAATTATCTTCGTCCTGGATGAGAAGAGGAATTTAGAACTACAGTTATGATTATGAGTTATTCATATGATTGTGGACCAGAATTGTTGATTGATGTTACAGGAATAAAACATTGTTGATGGATTTTTAACATGGAGAAGATAATAGACTTTATAGTCTATTTGACTCTTCTAATGGATTGCTCGTTCCGCTGCAACTATGGTTGAGATTTTTATCATTTACCATATGTTCTAAATCTCTGATTTATTATTGATGAAGGCTATTGATAATTTAATTATCTTTAGTCATGATATTCTTTACTGGGCTAGTTGTGCTCACCCTTTTATTTCATAATTTCTTTCAGGTAATAAGAGTGTAGCTGGGTCGAGCGGGGGTAACAAGGGAATAGAACGGTGGTCATCATTTAGTAGTTATATTTGGTAAAGAAAATAGGGTGAGGCGAACCCAACGTTGGAAGGGTGTTTCGTCACTATCATACAAGATGTCTAATGACATACAACCTCGTGTCATCATAAGACAGGGTTGTGCTCATCCACTTGTTGAGTATATCTACGAGCACTACCTATATAATCTTGGTGTTTGTTTGAAGTATAATTCTCAATTAGAGACAGTAGAGATAATGATAAGTCAAGAGAAGACTCACCATTGGGAAGAATATGATAGTAATCTTCTCATTTTTCTTTGGGGTCTATTGGGTCAACCAAGAATAATTTGGTGGCCATATGATATATATCATAACCTAGACGCATGGCCTCCCATGTACGAAGGTTTCCTTGAGCACTTCCCAAAGATTCTAATTTCTAAAACAGTTTTTGACTATACCTTTATGTAAGGTGTCATTGTGAGGTGATGTCCACAGTTGAAACATGAGTCACATTTGGTATATATTTGTATCCAAACTCACAGCGTATGTGTTGTTGTATTTTGCACGACAATTGTTGTAATAAAGTTGTAGTTATTTTCTATACCATGTATTTGGCGACTCAGAATAGGTTAGATGGAATGGACCTATTTTGGGGTCGTTACAAACATGCACCCCCAAACTCAGAATCAATAATGTCTTTATTGTATAAATAGACAGAATTTAAGATTTGAGGACTTCCCTGAATGGTCAAGAGTCGGGCTCGACCTCCTCCTCATCATCTGAATCTGGCAGGGGATAAACTGGCAATGGCTGTGGGGTAGGAAACGGAAGTGGCTCGGCATTGGCATTCATTCTTGCAAACATCTTAATTAACGCCTCATTGAAGCTAACTTGATAAGCAAACATAGCCTTGTTTTCCTACCAATCGTATATTCTGTCTATCCACTTACTTAGCCCTCTCATTAATATGTTTTTGCAGATTGCGAAATTGACTGCTAAAATTTGCCTTTATACGTGATGAAGAAGTAGTGGTTATACCAGCCGATTGTTACTCCTCTTCATCCTCGGAAGCAGGCTGAATAATGAAACTTACGCTACGTGGATGCGGCTCACCCCTTCCCAAATCTTGTAACGATCGATCAAACGGTGATCCAAAAGAAGAAAGGGTTGTTGTACGACCTCAATAGCTCCCCATCTCACTCCAGCTCGATGGCACAAACCACATATGAGGGATGGATGTGGCAATCCTCCCTGTATAGTACCGCTCAAGCATCGTTGAATGGAAAAATCTAATAACAGCCCCCACATTAATCTTGAAGTCTTTCACGATGGCATACAATAATTGTAAGACCCCGAATTTTATGAAATAAAAGTATTCATTTTTTTTTATAATTATTATTTTATTTAGTAAATGGTTAAATTGAAAAAAAAATTAAAGTTAAGGGTGATATGTGAAAAATTTGCAAAGTAAACAAGTTGTCATAAAATATTTGTTTGGTCAGAGAATATTCTTTTTATCGGGGAATATCCGTACGATGACACAATCATTGGTGGACCCCACAACAGAATGACTGTCAGATATAGAAAGCGATAGAGATAACTTTTTATAAAAATAACGGCAAAACTTTTACCGTTAACTGTTGAAATACCGGTGATAAAAGAAAAATAATACTCGTTGTTGTACAGTAGCACACGATATTACACAATATCTCTGATTATTGATGCTTGTGTAAGAAGTCACTCAATTTCATTTAATAATTGCTACAGTAGTTGCTGCATAGTATCTCATATTATTGATTCAATTATTGTTAGTATTATTTGCGTCATATTTTATTTTATTAAATCAATAATTGAGACAACACATTTATTCATATTATTATTTGTATTATTGACAATGTCTAGAAAGTTCTGTCGAGGAAAGGGGTTAGGTCATCTAATTGCGCACCAATAAGGAGAAATCTTTATCGGAAAGCCCCCTCTTTCCTAGGAACGATCTGGTTATCAATATTATTAATTATAATATTAATTGATGAATAATTGTTGAAAGATTAAAAATGTGTTGATTAAAGATAAGTGATTTGTGGTAAATATTTATTTAATTTTTGATATAAATGGAGGGATTTGTTATGAGGCATTTATTATAAGTTTGACTTATTATTCCATGAGGAGAAGTGCTAATTTTTCAGACCGTTGGTTGAAGTTATAATTGTAAATCAATATGGATTGTTGGTTGTAAGTTATAATAGTAAATCATTATGGACCGTTGGTTTAAAGTTATAATAGTAAATCAGTATGTACTGTTGCTTTAAGTTTTAATAGTAAATCAATATGGACCGTCCGTTTAAAAGTAAATCAATCTGGACCGTTCATGAATTAGTTACTATTCAATCCATTCTCCTATAAATAGAAGCTCATTCCTTCAGTATTTCTTACGAATTCACTGAAACTTTAGTGAGAGAAACTATAGAGAGAAATAAAAAGAGTATTCTGCTACTTCACTATTGCAATATCCAATCTTCTACTAAGGTAATGAGTATTATTATTTCGTATTCGTAAAGAATGTTATTTTCTTTCAATAATCATAAGGGTTGTCATTCTATTTTTTATTAATCTGCGGGAGTAACCTGTCTACGCGGACTACCGCATGTATGGTGAATGACCCTTCGTATTCATTCTTTATTAATCTGCGGGAGTAACATGTCTACGCGGACTACCACATGCATAGTGAATGTCCATTCATATTCATTCTTTATTAATCTGTGGGAGTAACCTGTCTACGCGGACTACTACATGCATGGTGACTGACCCTTCATATTCATTCTTTATTAATCTACGGGAGTAACCTGTCTACGTGGACTACCGCATGCATGGTGAATAATCCTTCGTATTCATTCTTTATTAAATTATGGAAATGATCCGTCTACGCGAATTACCGTATGACGGGTGAAAATCCATTTGTAGTTTCATATATTCTTTTATACTCGTGTGAGATGTCATTTCTTTTGTACTCATCAAGGGATATCATCTTCTTTCGTATTTCTCCATTTATGGTATAAATTTATTGTTTGTTTCCATAACCTTATTATTAAATTGTGAAAATCCTTGAAATTAGTGGAATATTCTTAATAGTTTGTGCTTCATCTATTATTATTTCATTATTGGTCTGAACTTTCTTATGAAAATTGGAATACTATTCATTCGGGGTACTATTCATTGGGGGTACTTTTTATTTGAGTACTATTCACTCGGGGTACTATTCACGACAAAATTGATTTCTTTTCTGTCCAAATTATTGTTGATATATGAATATCATTCTTGAATTTTACTCCACAATTGGTGATCATGTTGACAATTTGGATATTCTTGAACTCTGAATAAATTGAATTATAAATCTCTAATATTTATCCTTGATCTGGCGTAATTGATTCTTTATATCATTATCATCATCTCGTGCTTATATTGTGCAGAAAGTTATCTTTGGCCCGTAGTGCAAAGATGGACTGTTGATTGGTATGATTATGACTAGGAATTGTGTATTGGTATATTCATCACCTTTGATGTTACATATAAAGGTTTATGATTAAAGTCCTCTTTGGTCCGGAGTGCATAGATGAACATGTGTTTGACGTGATCATGACCACTGGTGATAGAAACGATTATCTTTGGCCCGTAGTGCATAGATAATTCATTAATTGGAAATAATTATTGATTGGTGTTACAGGAATAAAATATTAATGATGGACTTTTAAATCATAAAAAATAGTAGACATCATTCTCTACTTGACTCTTCTAATGGATTACTTTTTCGCTGCAGTTGTTGATCTAAAACTTGTTGTCTATTGCATTCTATCAGATTTTTCCCTGTTGAGGACTAAGGATAATTTGTTCTACATTATCTTAGTCATAATATTCTTTACTGGACTAGTTGAGCTAACCCTTTTCCTTTTTGTTCCATTGTTCTTCTCAAGAGGCGAAAATGTAGCTGGGGCTAGTCGGGGAGTAGAATAGTGGTCCAAGATGGTTATTTTAGTAATCCTCACTATTTTGTAAAATAATGTGATAATAATTATAATGAGGATTTTATTTGAGTTTGGATATTGTTTAGGAGACAATATTTGTATTAAAACTCTCAGCATTGTGTCGTCGTATTTTGCACGACAGTGGTATAATTAAAGTTTGTATTTGGATTCTGTACCGTATATCTGGCGACCCATAATGGGTTGTGTGGACCTATTCTGGGGGCATCACAATAATGGAGCTTTTTCCTTCGTAACATCACAGACGTGCTGGGATTGGCATAGAGGAAGGCGTACGAAATTTTTCCATACCTACTTAAATCCTTGCTGTGAAAGAATGTAGCATCCCGTGCTCCCTTCAATGCCTAAGTCGATCCCGGTTTGCATAATTCCTTCACAATTTTCTCATAATCCGGATCATTCTTTAGATATTGGGAATATTCACAAATTATCGGTGCCCTTATGTTATAATATTCATTGATTGTGGAGGCACATAATCATACCATCTTTCCCCGAACCATACGATGGCTACCACTAACGATTCTGGCTGATCCATGAATATGTCCCACCCTTGTTCAATAATTTGATGTTCCACTTCGCTATCAAATTCATTTGGGCAAAGACCTCGCTCGGGAGTTAAAGCTTTACTCGCTAAATATGTGTCAAAGTTATTCGTTGCGTCGGCACTCACAAATTTTCTTCTGTCAAAAGCCCGTTTTGGTATCGACAAACCCTCACCCCTGTGTCTTTTTGGTTCCATGTGCTTGTACTAACCAAAGCTTAGGTACAACTGTCAAAATGTGGTAGAACACAGGCTAACCCTTAATATGCCAACTGTATGTATCAATTTGTCAACAGACTGTTCAATCAAGTTGATTTTTCTTTGTGATAGTCTATCAAACACCTAGTGCGCTGACTGATTATTCTATATAGTTTCCTCCCCCAAACTCAGTGTAAGACCAAATGTTTGGAGCTTCTAAATTTTTTAGCAATGATAAAACAAGACAAATCTAATTGAGCCAACACAAACTCAATTGGCCCAACACATTACTTCATATCCAAATTCAATAGTAAGTGAATACTCATAATGCAAGCCAAATATAATTATTTCACTGTGTAAGAGCCAAAATAGCAAATTTATGCTTAATACCTTGCTTGATGTTGGAATGATGTGTGTTGGTTGCTCAATTTGGGATTAATTTGGGATCACAAATGATGGGTCGGAGGGAAAACATTACTCCCTAAATAATTGACATAGTCTGCATACCACGGAACTTCTTTGTTAACGACGAACAACTGCTCATCCGGAAAGAACTCGTTGATCACCAATTTGTCTTCCTTGTTTTTCTCTGAATTTTCTAATCTCGAAAGATGGTCAGCGACCTGATTTTCTGTACCCTTCCTATCCCTAATTTCCAAGTCAAATTTCTGAAGAAGAAGTACCCATCTAATTAATCAGTCTTGGTTTTGCATCTTTCTTTGAAAATAGGTATCGTATAGTAAAATAATCCTTGAAAACCACCACTTTAGTCCCAATTAGGTATGAGCGAAACTTGTCAAACGCATACACGACTGAAAGTAGCTCCTTCTCGATAGTCGTGTAATTCAGCTGAGCGTCAGTCAGTGTTTTGCTAGTATAATAGATTACATGAAAAATTTTGTCCACGCGTTGCCCCAAAACTACACAAACCGCGTAGTCGCTAGCATCACATATCATCTCAATCTAGTGTCTTGTATTCAGTTCGATACGCCCATAGAGCGTCATCCAGCTTTACTGACCAATCTTTTTGAGTTGGATTCATAATTTTCTCCAAGATCCTCTACACTTCTCTATTAGACACCTCAACTTGACCATTATTCTGATGGTGATATGTTGTGGCAATTCTATGCGTGACCCCATATTTAGCTAGGAGAGATAAAAAATACTTGTTGCAAAAATGGCTCCCCTTGTGACGCCCCCAAAATAGGTATACATCACCCATTCTGAGTAGCCAAATATATGGTACAGACACAAATACAACCTCAGTAATACAATTGTCGTGCAAAATATGACAACACATATACTGTGAGTTTGAATACAAATATTGTCTAATAGAGAGTATACAAACTCAAAAGGAGTCCTTATTACAATTATTCATACACTATTTTACAGAAATAGTGAGGACTGCTATAACATCTTTCTAGAATCATCACTCCATACCCCGACTAGATCTTGCTATGTTCTCACCTCCTGAGAAGAAAAATGGAACAAAAAGGAAAAGGGTGAGCTCAACTAGCCCAGAAAAGAATATTATGACTAAGATAATATACAACAAATTATCATTAGTCTTCAACAAGAAAAAATCTGATAAAATATAATAGACAACAAGTTTTAGATCAACAACTGCTGCGGAAATAGCAATCCATTAGAAGAGTCACGTAAAGAATGAATTCTACTATCTTCTAAGATTTAAAGTCCATCTCAATATTTTATCCCTGTAACATCAATCAATATACATCTTTAATCAAATATTCATCTTTGCACTACAGGCCAAAGATATTCATTTGTATCACCAGTCGGTCATGTTCATCAACACCTGTTCATCTTTGCACTACGGGCCAAAGAAATTCATCAGTTAATCATTCATCTTTGCACTACAGGCCAAAGATATTCAGTAATATCATCATTTAGGACTGAGAATGATGAAAAATATCTTAAAGAAAACGAATCCAGTGATATAAAAGAACAAATATTAGGGACTCGTATTACAGTTTATTCAAGTTCAATAATACTCCATAATAAACTATAGTGGAGTAAAATTCAAGAATGAAGATCAAAACATGGATTAAATTTCAAGAATAAGGGTCACAACAGATAACTTGGAAGAAAAAAAATTAATTTTTTTTCTTTTGTGAACAGTACCCGTAAACAGTAACTATGAACAGTACCCGTGAACAGTAACTGTGAACAGTACCCGTGAATAGTACCCAGTCATGAAAAGTTCTAAATTTGATAAAAGTTCAGACCAATATTCCTATGAAATGATATTAGATGAAACAAAATTTCTAATCATATCAGGAATTATAGAAGCAATACTTACCATAGTAAGTTCAAATTTAAGAATACGAGATGAAAGAATATCGCTTACGTAATATGGAGTATGAAAGAAAATAATATTTCTCAGAGTGTTGCAATAAAATAGTATCCTTTACCTTAGTAGAAGTTGGATTTGACTGGAATATCGAATATTATTCTGAGAAAATCTTGCAGAAAAACTACGCTTAAAGTATTCTTATACTCAAGAAAAATACTCACAATACTATAGAATAGGAATTACTGATTATGAAGGTGTGATTGAGGAAGGAGGGGTTACCCCCTATTTATAGTCTAATCCTCGGAGGAAAAACAAAATATTCTGCCTAACCTTTATTTTATTTTTTTATCCGCCTACTCTGTCTAATCTCTCCCTTTCTCTGCCTAACTCCTCTTATTTCAATGCCTAACCTTTATTCGTTCTTTTTATTGGATGAGGCTTATTAATTTTTTGAAAACAAAGGAATCTTTTATTGCCTAACTCTTCCATTTCTTCTCAGCCTAATTTCGTATTTTCAATCTTTATGGGCCCACAAAAGTTAGAAGCACATCTTAATTTGTAGGAGAAATAAGTAGCCATCCACAAAAAACAAAGTATACATGCAAGAATTTCTTCCACCCACCAAGCTAGCATTCCAAAAATCATTTTGATTACCTCCGTCCCTTAAGCACATGTTTATATATATATATATATATATATATATATATATATATATATATATATATATATATATATATATATATATATATATATATATATATAATATTATTAAACAATTATAATATATTATAATAATATATACGAAAGAACATTTTATCGAAGAAAATAATTTCCAACTTTCAACAAATAATTCCTGCAGAATTCCTTCAATTATATCCACATAAAAATTAATATTTTCTTATCATATAAATCAATAAATAATTATTCACAAATAATATTATAGGATCACAATAATGACAACCAGACAGTTCCCAGGAAAGAGGGGGCTTTCCGATAAGGATTTTTCCTTACTGGCGCGCATTTAGGTGACCAAACCTCTCCTTGACAGAACTTTCTAGACATTATCAATAATGCTATCTAATAATATTATTCAAATAATATGAATTATTGATCTGATAATGGAAAATACTGTGCAGTGACAATTATTGAAACAACAATAATATAAACCATCAACGCAACAATTATTGAATCAATAAAATAAAATATTGAACAGTAACTACTGTAACAATTATTGAGTAGTGCCTTCTTACGTAAGAATCAATAATTCAAGAATAATACTGTGCAATACCGTGTGCTACTGTGCAACCACGCGTATTACTGTATTTTAACCACCAGGTAATCTAACAGTGTTAACGGTAACAACTAAGCCGTTATTTATAAAACTCAAACTTTGTCATTTTCTTCATCCGACAGTTATCCGTTATGGGGCCCACAAATGGTTGCGCCGTCGTACGAATATTCCCTGACAGAAAGAATATTCTACGACCAAACGAATATTCTCCGACAAAATGAATATTTTATAACCACTTGCTTATTTTGCAAAATTTGCACTTCACCAATAACCAAAGTATTATATCAAATTATCACCTTATTATTCATAATAATAAATAGAGGAAATTCGATTTTATTTATAATAAGTTGGGGTCTTACAACCTCCCTTTACTAATGATTGCCCTTGACATGCCGAACCTTGTGAAAGTGTTTTTTTAAAGAAATTTCAAAACCACCTTAGAATCATTTGTCGGTAAAGCAATTGCCTCAACCCATTTGGAAACATATTCCACTGCTAAAAGAATATACATGTTACTGAAAGACGATGAAAACGGCCCCATAAAATTGATTCCCCAAACATCAAAGACTTGAACTTCCAATATCGTGTTTAAAGGCATTTCATTGCGCTTGGAAATATTACCCACCCTTTGACATTGTCACACTTTTGCACGAAATAGTGTGTGTCTTTGAATAACGTGGGTCAGTAGAATCCTGATTGTAATACCTTAGCGGTTGTCCTATCACTCCCATAATGCCCTCCATGCAATGAATCATGACAATGATGTAAGATGCTTTCGATTTTGCTTTGCGGAACACACCGTCGTATCATCCGATCTACACATTGCTTGAATAGAAACAACTCAACCCACATATACCTTTTTACATTATGTAGAAACTTTTTCTTCTGTAAGCGTGTCAAGTCCTGAGGGAAAACAATACTCACTAGATAATTGACATAGTCTGCATACCACAGAACTTCTTTATCAACGGCGAACAACTGCTCTTCTAAAAATTACTCATTGATCACCAATTTTTCTTCTGTATCTTTCTCCAGATTTTCTAATCTCTAAAGATGGGCAGTGACCTGGTTTTCTGTACCCTTTCTATCCATAATTTCCAAGTCAAATTTCTGAAGAAGTACCCATCTAATCAGTCTTGGTTTTATATCTTTCTTCAAAACTAAGTATCGTATAGCAGAATGATTCGTGAAAACCACCACTTTAGTCCCAATTAGGTATGAGCAAAACTTGTCAAATGCATACATGACTGAAAGTAGCTCCTTCTCGGTAGTCGTGTAATTCAGATAAGCGTCATTTAGTGTTTTGCTAGCATAATAGATTACATGAAAAATTTAGTCCTTGTGTTGACCCAAAACTGCACCAACCACGTAGTAGCTAGCATCACACATCAATTTAAAAGGCATAGACCAGTCTGGTGCCATAATTACCGATGTTGTTGTTAGTTTTTTCTTTAGCTGCTCAAAGATTGTCAAACAGTCCTCATCAAATTTAAAAAGCACATCATTCTCCAACAAACTACATAATTAGTGATAATAGTATAAGGGCTCTGTGACGCCCCCAAAATAGGTATACATCACCCATTCTGAGTCGCCAAATATATGGTAAAAAATACAAATATAAACTTGAATATACAACATGAGCTGTGAGTTTTAATACAAATATTGTCTTCTAGACGGTATTCAAACTCAAAATAAGTCCTCATTATATTTATTATCACACTATTTTATAGAATAGTGATGACTACTAATTCAAACATCTGGACCGTTACTCCGTTTTCCGACTAGTCTCAGCTATATTCTCATTTCCTAAAGAGAACAATGAAAGCAAAGGGTGAGCTCAACTAGCCCAGTAAGAAATATTATGACCAAGATAATGTAGAATAAATTATCGTTAGCCTTCAACAATGTTAAACTGATAAAATATAATAAACATCAAGTTTAACTGCAGCGGAACAAGCAATCCATTAGAAGAGTCAAGTAGAGCATGATATCTACTATCTTCTATGATGTAAAAGGTTTTTCATCACTTTTATCGTTGAGACTCAGTTCAAAAAAATAATCCACGTCACTGAATTATTCATGCACTACGGGCCAAGGATATTCGTGTTTTCACCACTGGTCATGATCATGCCAACAACTGTCTATCAATGCACTACGGGCCAATAAAGACTTTTACCACATCATTTGTAACATTACGGTTATGATTATACCGAATAATTTCTGGTCATAATCATACCAAGTCCATCAATGCACTACGGGCTACAGAAGACTTTCATCATAATATAAGCATGAGGATGATGACAATGATATAAGAATTCAATTAAAAGAAAGCAAATGATAAATTTTTAAAGATTTATAATTTAATTTATCCAAAATTCAATAATGTCCAAATTGTCGACATGATACTGCTTTGTGGAGTAAAATTCAAGAATAATATTATATCAAAAATGATTTGGACAGAAAAGAAATCAATTTTTGTCATGAACAGTACCTCAGGTGAATAGTAATCGAGTGAATAGTACTTCTGGAATAGTAACCCCGTGAATAGTACTCTGACATAAAAAAGTTAAAACTTATCAAGAATGCTTAGAATAATATTTTCATGAAAAGATACTAGATGAAGCGTAAATATCAAGGATATTCTACTAATTTTATGGAGTATAGAAGCCAAAACTTTAACAAAATGAGTGTAGAATTAGGAATACGAAACGAAATAATATTACTCACATACTACAGAGTATGGAAGAAAATATTATTTCTTACGAATACTGAACAAAAATAATATCCCTTACCTTAAAAAGAAGAGTATTCCAACTGGTATAGCGGGGATATCCTTGAAGAAAACTTGAACTGTTTTCTACGCTCAAAGCTTCCTTAAACTCAAAAGAAATAGGCTCAATATTATAGAAGAAGAATTCTCTGATTCTGATGTGATTTTCAATTCTAACTAAACATCCTATTTACAGGAGAATGGAAGGAGTACTATTAAGAAATAAAATCGAGGACGAAATAATTTGCGAAGTCACGGATGTCATACGCAATAATCGACTGACTATAATCATTAAGTAAAACAAAAATAATATATATATATATATATATATATATATATATATATATATATATATATATATATATATATATAAATAAGCACATGGTGTTTTGAAAAACTTCCCCCTCCCGTGACAAATTTTCTCCCCATTACAATTTCATTTTCAGCATACGTGGGCCCCACATGTTCCTCCCACCAACAAATCACCATCACAGGTGGATCCCACCATATAATATATATACTGAATAACTTCCTACCGATTATTTTGAAAAATGAGTAAATGAGGGTTCAAATAATACGCCAAAATTTACAACAAATATTTCATAAAAATCCCCTCAATATTTTTAACAACATTTATTCATCATTATTATTATTCGCAATATTTAACAACCAGATCATTCCCAGGAAATAGGGGGCTTTCCGATAAGAATTTCTCCCTATTGGCGCGTAATTAGGTTACCAACCTCCTTTCCTCGACAGAACTTTCTAGACATCGTCAATAATACAAATAATAATATGAATAACTGGATCATTTCAATTATTGATTTAATAATATAAAATATTACAACAATAATTGAATCAGATAACGTGAGATACTATGCAACAATTACTATAGCAATAATTGAATATAACTGAGTGACTTCTCACGTAAGCATCAATAATCAATACCGTGTGCTACTATGCAACCACGCGTATTACTATATTTTTATTATATTTTTATAAAAAGATATTTCTGTCATTTTCTCATTCCGACAATAATTCCATTGTGGGGTCCACCAATGATTGTGCAGTTGTACGAATATTCCCTATTAAAACGAATATTCTCCGACCAATCGAATATTATATAACAACTTGCTTACTTTACAAAATTTATAAATATTACCCACAACTATAACATTATAACAAAATCACACCTTAGTATTCAAAAATGATATTTATAGAAAAATTCATCTTTATTCATAAAAGTTGGGGTCTTACAACCTCCCCTTCTTATGAAATTTCACCTTCAAAATTAGGGTAAATACCTGGTATGTCGAAGAGGTGAGGATACCTTGATGTGATTTCAGATTCTAACTCCCAGGTCATTTCCTCAACATCGTGGTTTCTCCACAAAACTTTGACTTGAGGTATAACCTTGGAGCGTATAATATATTCCTTCTTATCTAAGATTTTAATAGGTATCTCTTTATACGTTAAATCTTCCACTATTTCGTCCGGTTCTAACTCAATAATGTGGTTCGGGTCTTCCACATATTTATGCAACATGGATATGTGAAAAACGTTATAAACACGAGACATACTTGGCGGTAAAGTGAGTCTATAGGCCACAGTTCTTACTCGGTCAAGGATTTCAAATGGGCCAATGAATCGAGAATTGAGCTTTCATCTCTTTCCAAATCTTGTAACTCCCTTCCATAGAGTAACTCGTAATAACACATATTCTCCAACATTGAATTCCACGTCCTTCCGATGAAGATCAACACAACTCTTTTGTCGATCTTGTGAGGTTTTTATATGTTTCCGGATCATTTGAATCTTTTTCGTAGTCATACGTACCAATTTCGGTCCTAACAATGTTGCTTCACCCACCTCGTCCCAGCATACTGGACAACGACACTTTCTTCCGTACAACGCCTCAAATGGAACCATGCCGATACTTGCTTGATAACTGTTGTTGTAGAAGAATTCTACCAGTGGTAAGAACATGTCCCAACTTCCTTTGAAGTCAAGGACACAGAGTCTTAATAGATCCTCCAGAGTTTGAATAGTCCTCTCCGACTGCCCATCCGTTTGAGGATGATACGCCAAAATAAATTGCAAATCCGTGCCCATAGCTTTTTACAAACTAACCTAAAATCGTGAAGTGAATCTTGGGTCGCGATCAGAAACTATGGATACCGGCATACCATGCAGTCTTATAATCTCATTTATGTACATACGAGTAAGACGTTTAAGTGTATAAGTTTCTCGTATAGGTAAAAAATGAGCAGACTTGGTTAATCTATCAGTAATGACCCAAATCGCATCTATGCCTTGAGAAATCTTGGGAAGACCAGTAATGAAATCCATGGTAATGTGCTCCCACTTCTATTCTAGAATTTCAAGTGGTTGCAATGGACCTTTTGGCACTTGATGCTCCGCCTTGACTCGTTGACAAGTTAGACGCCTTGAGATAAACTCCGCTATCTCTCTCTTTATATTGCTCTACCAAAATGTATGTTGAACATCACGATAAATTTTGGTACTCCCAAGATGGATTGCAAACAGTGTTTTGTGCGCCTCCATCATAATTTTATACTTTAAATCAAGGTTGCTAGGAACACAAAGTCTAGAGTTGACTCATAGTATTCCTTCTTCATCGATTCTTACTTTCGTAATAGCACCTTCTTGCACTTTCTTCCTCATATGCATCAGCTTCGGGACTATAACTTGAGCAGCTTTAACTTTATCTATTAAAGTCGGTTCTACTCGTATATTTGCCATCATCATGTGGGTCCCTAGAGTCTTTAACTCTATCTCCATCCTTTGTAAGTCATATAAAATGGGCCTTTGCGTTGACAATATTGCACTCGTACTCGCATACGATCTTCTACTCAATGCATCAGCTACTACGTTCACTTTTTCAGGATGGTATTGAATGGTATGATCATAATCGTTCAACAGCTCGAGCCAACGTCGTTGCCGCATATTGAGTTCCTTTTGGGTAAAGAAATATTTGAGGCTTTTATGATCCGTATAGATCTCCACCTTTTTCCTATACAGGTAATGCCTCCAAATCTTAAGCGTAAAAACGACTGCTGCCAACTCTAGATAATGAGTAGGATAATTCCTTTCATATTCTTTGAGTTATCGTGAGGCATAAGCTATGACCTTTCCATGTTGCATGAGAACACATCCTAACCCTTTGCCTGAAGCATCACTGTAGATGACAAATCCCTCCGAACCAGATGGTATTGTCAGAACAGGTGCTAAAATGAGTCTTCTCTTGAGCTCTTGAAAACTCTTTTCACATTCCTAGCTCCAACCGAATTTTGTATCTTTTCGAGTCAACTGAGTTAATGGAGTAGCGATTCGAGAAAATCCTTCCACGAATCTCTGATAATAACCAGCTAAGCCGGGAAAGCTACGTACTTTGGTCACTGACTTAGGTAGCTCTCAGCTTTGAATTGCTTTAATTTTTTCCTGGTCAACAGATATTCCGTGATTTGATATCACATGCCCAAGGAATGCTACTTCCTCAAGGCAGAACTCACATTTCTTCAACTTGGAGTATAAATTGTTCTCACGAAGTTTTTGGAGTATCAGCCTCAAGTGTTGCTCATGATCTTCACGGCTTTTGGAGTAAATGAGGATGTCATCAATAAAGACAACCACAAAATCATATAAATATTCGTTGAATACTCGGTTCATCATATCCATGAAGGCCGCATGAGCATTAGTCAATCCAAAAGACATGACTAAGAATTCATAATGCCCGTACCGAGTTCTGAAAGCAGTCTTTGGAATGTCATCGATTTTAATCTTTAACTTATGATATCTGGAACGAAGATCCATCTTTGAAAAGAATTCGGTGCCTTGCAACTGGTCAAATATGTCATCAATGTGAGGTAATAGGTACCTATTTTTTATGGTGACATGGTTCAACTCCCGATAATTAATATAAAGTCGCATACTCCCATCTTTCTTCTTCACGAATAGAACAGGAGCACCCCAAGGAGACGTACTCGGACGAATGAAATCGATGTCCAAAAATTCCTAAAGTTGGGTCTTTAACTCCTGAAGTTCAATAGGCGTTATTCGATATGGGGCTTTGGAAATGGGTTTTGTACCGGGTTCAAGGTCGATACAAAATTCAATTTCATGCTCCGGGGGTAAGCCATGAAGTTCTTCAGGGAATACGTCAAAAAATTTATTAACAATAGATATATCATTTAAATCTGACGTATTTTTGTTTAAATCTGTGACATGGGCTAAGAAAGCTTGACATCCGTTTTTCAATAAATGAATAGTTTTATGGCTTGATATGACAGTGATTGACTTTAGTAGTTTGGTCGCTTGAATTCGTATAATAGTTTGGTTAGGAATATGAAAGCTAACTGTCGACGTCGAAATTTTTATTTGTCCCTTTTTGTTACTTGTTCTTTGGTGTTCTCATGTTAGGTGAGATTTGTTTGAAATAACAAGTGAAAAAGGTCCGACATGTATTATGTCGACAATGGACTGTTAAGAGTCGCCAATTGGTTTTTTATATGGTTGTACCAACATAACCGAGAAAAGGTTTGCACATTGACCTAGTGATGTGACATTGCTAAACGGGTCGATGAAACCGAGATTCATTAAGGTCCGGGGATTTGATTATGCAGAGGAAAGGTGTTAGGCACCCCCCGACATCCGTGTTACCACGGTGACCGCCTCATTTTAAGAAACTATTATATGAATGTGTGTGTGTGTGGATCAATGTGCAATTATTTGGAAGTTGTGCGAGGCCTCGTTCGCACCTATATACACAGGATTTGAATTTATGTAAAAATTTAGTTTTAACAAGATATGACAGTGATATTTTATAAAAGAGGTTTTTCAAACCCTTGTGCTCAATAGTAATTGAGACCTTTTACACTCCCATTTTTATTCAACTGTTCGGCTTGATTGTTTTTAATTTTCGAGATGCGAAGCATCTTCGAGAAAATAATGTATAAAATAGTGCCGAACTCCTCGTGGGTATGAAAACCATCTGAGAAAATTCGAACACCATGAATAAATTTACAAGCTGCTTACAGCTAAAAATGTCTATCACGGGAACCGAATCTAGATCCAGTAGATTGAATCTGTGATCACATGATTCCTAGGCTCATATGATGCCGCAATTAATAATAAAGCAATAAACATGTATATATATAAAAGTTGTAAATATATATATATATATATATATATATATATATATATATATATACAGACATGATCAGCCATCACGAAGCACCTCCATGGGGGATCAGAAATATAAATAAAGCTGTAAAAGCAATCAACCGCCACGGAGTAAACTCTAGGCGGGACAAAAAGTAAATAAAGCTGTAAAGACGGTCAACCGCCACGAAGTAAACTCCAGGCGGAACTGAATGTATGTATATATATATATATATATATATATATATATATAAAAGCGATAAACGAACCGGATGTAAAATCCAGGCTCATCGAACAAAGTTCGACACACAGTTCATATATATATATATATATATATATATATATATTAAAGCAGTAAATGCTCTGGATGTAAAATCCCGGCTCATCGAACAAAGTTCGACACACAGTTCATATATATATATATATATATATATATATATATATATATATATATATATATATATATACGAAAGCAAATAAAGCTCCAGACCAAAGGCTAGGCTCAATCGAGGCATAACTCGATAATGTTAGTCCATATATATATATATATATATAAACTGAATTGAAACTGTTGCCTCTTTTTTTGTCTTAACAAAAGAGCTCTAACTCATGCAAGCATACATGTGTCAACAAGCAATATAGAGAAAGTAAAGTATCGATCCCACAGAGAAAGTTATTTAATTCAAATCACTATGCATTAATTAATTCACTATATTTATATGCTCAAACAAATGAATAAGATTGGTTTGTTACTCTAATCGTAAATAATGACTAAAATAATAATAACAACGGAATAAATCAAATCTAAAAATAATGGGATCCTAACTTCATTTAATATTTCATTTAATCACCACTATCATGCATGACTTGTTCACATATCACAGGAAAGTAGCCAAGAGCACTAAAAGAGTCATAGCCATTTTTCAATGCACTAAGACATACTTACATAGTATCCACAGATGATAGACTTTATGTAATCATCAATATAACCAAAATCACTATATGTCTATGTGAAATTGCAACTATATTGAATTTAAGTTCAAGCCCTTATTCTAACTTATACGGTGAAACAATATATGTCTATCTGGTTCACGAAATACACAAGCCATATAACACAGCCCCGTATACGTATACTATCATGATTACAATCCATACTTGCATGTTCATTGTCAATTCCATACAAGTACTGAAACGAATGGTGATAAAGCATTCATACATGCAAAACAATCATGATAGACATCCCATATGATATGTAAAACAATCCAGCATTAAAGCATGCAATCAAACTACATATTAAAATTCGTTAGAATCCCATAATGGAGTTTAGTTCATGATTGAACCAAAAGCCATTATGGGATCAAATCTAAACATGATCAATAATCAAACAATTGAAAGATGAAAGATAGATATATCAAACCCAATTGATGAATAGAATCCACTATTAATATTTAAATCCTCAGAAAATTCTAGCAAAATAATAATAATAATCCACTCTGGTAGAAAATCCCAAGAAGAAGTAGAAAAGTAGAGTTTTGGCCTCCTTCTACGTTGGAATCTCTCCTAGAGAGTAAACCCTAAATTACGATGATGAAAAATATGACTAAAGATACTCAAGATTCCGTCTGACACCAGTCATATATCATTTTAAATCAATTACAACCATTTTAATTGAAAAATAAAATAAAACAAATCAGCAGCTTCAGGCCTCGCTCGCGGCCGCACGCTTCTCCAGTGGCTTCCTCTCGCGGGCGCGAGACATGCAGTATGTCCTGATGTCCAGTCGAGCTCTCGCGCGGGCGTGCGTTCCCTATGCTTATCATGCTCGCGGCCGCGTAACTTGCAGTAGGTAATAATGTCTGGCTAGGTACTCGCGCTGGTGCGCCCCTCCAAGTTCATCTTGTCGCGCGGCTTGCAGTTGATGCATTCTTGTGCTGCTCCTGAGTTTGGTTCTGCATTGTTGCTGCTGCTACTGAAATGTCCTATGTCCATCCATGCTTGTCCATCCATTCTCCACTCAATCCTTAGCCATGCATATCACAGCTTTTGCCTCGCCTCATGCGTCCATTAGCCTCGTGCCCTATAATACCACCAAATTAGGTCGATTCCTGCACTTATTCACCAAAAGGAGTTTTAAGTATATGCATTGCAAACTAACATGAAATGCAGCTAAAACATACTAAAATGTACTTGAGATGGGCATAGTTCGCATGAATTGGTACTTCATAAGTAGGTATAAAACCCACTTATCAAATACTCCCAAACTTGAACTGTTACTTGCCCTCAAGCAATGCATACTAATGAACAATAAAAATGCAGCTATATTACTATGTAACTACATTATGATGCACTAATCTCACATTGTCCCAACTGTCATAGAAATTCAGTCCAAAATGCCTCAGCGTATATTTTTTTTTTCTAGATTCAAGAATACATATTCACACCAAACTGCATGCATAATGTCATACACTCGGATAATTCATAAATGCTATAGAGATGCTGTGTGTGTGTGTTGTGTTCGCCAAAACTTGATTTAGGCACAGAATACTCATGCTATATTGCTCAAAATAGAAAATTATAGCTTAAATCAAGACTTATGTATATATATGAAACCAAGACTATTCCAACATATTAAAATAAACTAAGGTTCAACGATGGGCTTAACTGCTTTATTACTACTCACGAGGGCGACTTTCGCACTTTCCCGCTGTGTTTATTTCTAGTTTTCTTTTCCTTTTTCCGTTCTCTTTTTTTTATACATGACTGTGCAATGTGTAAGACCCCAACTTATTAATGAATAAAATCAAATTTTCTCTAAATATTATTGTGAATAATAAGATATTAATTTGATATAATACTCTGGTTATGGGTGAAATGTGCAAAATTTTCAAAATAAGCAAGTGGTTATAAAATATTCATTTGTCGGGGAATATTCGTTTGGTAATGGAATATTCTTTCTGTCGAGGAATATTCGTACGACGGCGCAACCATTTATGGGCCCCATAACGGATAACAGTCGGATGAAGAAAATGACAAATTTTAGTTTTTATAAATAACGGCGTAGTTGTTACCGTTAACACTGTTGGAATACCCGGTGGTTAAAATACAGTAATACGCGTGGTTGCACAGTATTTTTGAATTATTGATCCTTACGTAAGAAGGCATTACTCAATAATTGTTATAGTAGTTACTGTTCAATATTTTATTTTATTGATTCAATAATTGCTGTGTTGATATTTTATATTATTGTTATTTCAATAATTGTTACTGCACTATATTTCCCATTATCAGATCAATAATTCATATTATTTGAATAATATTATTAGATAACATTATTGGTAATGTCTAGAAAGTTCTGTTAAGGAGAGGTTTGGTTACCTAATTGTGCGCCAGTAAGGAGAAATCCTTATCGAAAAGCCCCCTCTTTCCTGGGAACGGCCTGGTTGTCATAAATATGATTCTGTAATATTATTTGTGAATAATTAATTATTGATTCATATGATAAGGAAATATTTATTTTATGTGGATATAAATGTTGGATATATTTATTGTGGTTAAAAATGAAGGAGTTTATGTTGAGCTGTTTTATCAGAATTTTTATCGGAATAAAGGTATTAAAAAAATCAAACCAATGTTTTTGAGATATATTGCGTGAGTTATAGTTTTTAATCCGACCGTTGGATCGTTGTGATTTTTAGGTATGTTATTCATATATAAGTTGAGTATATGTCCACAAATTTTGAACCGTTAAAAATGAACGTACAATTTGTTATGAATTTTAAGAGATGACTGGTTCAGAAATTGTTAAAGTTTGAGAATTTATCATTTTGGTAGAAAAATCTAGAATTAGTGGGCCCCACTTTTGGTTGGTGAGAAATGTGCTGGAATTTTTATTCAAATGTGGTGGGTGGGAATAGTAGCAGGTAAAGCCATCAGGTTGCAGGTCAAGTCTGCTTCGACGTGCTAACATTTTCCTATAAATAGAAGGCTAAGTTAGAATTGAAAATCATACCAGAAACAAATTTTCTCTCTTTCTCTCTCTATATTATCGAGAGTATTTTGTGAGTATTTTAGTACTTTGAGTGTTGCTATACGGTGCAAGTTTCTTCAGCACTATATCTAGTATTTTAGTCAGAAGTACTGTCTTTACTAGGTAAGAGATGTTGTTTTCTTCTTAAATGATATTATTTTCTTCAATATCATTATGCCAAAATATTGGTCTAAACTTTTTATCAAATTTGGAACTTTTTGCGTCGGAGTTACTATTCACGTATACGGCACTATTCACGAATACGGCACTATTCACCGAAAAAATAAAATTTTCTTTTTTTTGTCCAAGTTATCTATTATGGTAACTATCTTTGATTGTATCCATATTTTGATCTTTATTTTTAAATTCTGCTTCAAAATTGGTTATTATGAAGTATTATTGATCTTGGATAAACTGTAATATGAATCCCTAATATTTATTCTTTTATCTCACTGGATTCGTTCACTAAAATATTTTTCATCATCCTCAGTCCTAAATGATGATACAAATGAATATCTTTGGCCCGTAGTGCAAAGATGAATGATTAACTGATGAATATCTTTGGCCCGTAGTGCAAAGATGAACAGGTGTTGAGATGAAAATGACCAATTAGTGATACAAATGAATATCTTTGGCCTGTAGTGCAAAAATAAATATTTGATTAAAGATGTATATTGATTGTTGTTATAGGGATAAATTATTGATGATGGACTTTTAAATCTTAGAAGATAATAGAATTCTTTCTCTACTTGACTCTTCTAATGGATTGTTGTTTCCGCTGCAGTTGTTGATCTAAAACTTGTTGTCTATTATATTTTATCAGATTTTTCTCTGTTGAAGACTAATGATAATTTGTTGTATATTATCTTAGTCATAATATTCTTTACTGGGCTAGTTGAGCTCACCCTTTTTTTTTGTTCCATTGTTCTTCTCGGGAGGAGAGAATTTAGCAGTAACTAGTCGGGGTATGGAGTGATGATTCAAGATAGTTGTCTAGCAGTCCTCACTATTTTTATATAATAGTGTTTTAATATTTGTAATAAGGACTCCTTTTGAGTTTGTATACTCTCTAGTAGACAATATTTGTATTCAAACTCACAGTATATGTGTTGTCGTATTTTGCACGATAATTGTATTACTGAAGTTGTATTTATTTCTGTACTATGTATTTGGTGACTCAGAATGGGTGATGTATACCTATTTTGGGGGCATCACAGTTGGTATCAAAGCTTAGGGATATAATCCCTGGCTAAGATGTGAGACAAGAACTAGGAGGGGAGAGTCGGGGAATTCCTTCGCTAGTATGACCTGAATAAGTTAATTTGGTAATTATTTGGTCGGTCAGAGTATAGGGATAATATGTGACATGTCAATTAACCCTTGTTTTGTGGCAGTATTTGACAATGGCAGCAGAGAACATTAACAATGGATTGAATGAGACCGTGGAGACACCTTTAATCACCACCCAGGGGAACGTGCAATAGGAAGGCAATATTCCTCCTGTAAACAATATCACCGAACAAATGATGAATGATGGGATGTTTAGATGCTTTTTGCAGTTCATGCAAAATCAGACGAGGGAGACTCGTGTATAAAATACGGGTGGAAATGATAGCAACACGCGGCTTGTCGCAGCCAAGCAGTTCAAAGAGTTGGGACCACCAGACTTTCATGGAAAGCCGGATCCGATCAAGGCGGAAACGTGGGTCAAGCAAATTACCAAGATATTCAATGTCCTGGGATGCACGGAGGAACAGAAGGTTCCATTCGCCACCTTTATGTTCCGCGGTGAGGCAGACTACTGGTGGGAGTCTGTGAAGAGTACCCAGCCTGACGCACTCAACATGTCCTGAAAAATGTTTCAGAAACTGTTTAATGACAAGTACTTTCCTGAAAGTATTCGTCATATGAAGGAGGTAGAGTTTATTAGACTGGAACAAAACAACATGACGGTGTCCCAGTACGAGGAAAAATTGCAGAGTTATCCAGGTTTGCACCTCATTTGGTAGAGAATGTGGAGCGAATGACAAGGATGTTTTTGAGAGGTTTAAAACCCAAGATTCAGCAATATCTTATCTCTCATAAATTTTCTTTATATTCAGATGTTGTAAACAGGGCTCAATTATTAGAGCGAGATAATGAGTATGTTCAACCGAGGGAATACAACCAGGATAATACAGGTGGCGGCAGCCATCGGACCAATGAAAACCAGCAGGGAGGAAAGCATTCGGACAAAAGTAGTAACCACTCTGGTGGAAATCACGGCCGTGATAATAGAAGGAGCGAGTCGGGAGGAGATTTCAAGAAGAGAAGGTACAACAATGATAACGAGAAGACGTCAGCACAAACATCAACTGTTTCTAGGGAAGGAGAAAGAGCACCGGTCGTTTATTACTAATGCGGGAAAGAGGGACACATCAACCCAAACTGCCCACAACAATCCAAGGTGTGTTATAATTGTGAAAAGGAAGGTCATATCGCTCGAGATTGTACTGTAGCGAAACCAAGTTCAACGGGGATGGTAACCCCAAAGGCTGTATCGGACAAGTCAAAGTCGGTGGTTCCTGGAAGGGCGTTTGTCGTGACTGCCCAAAACGCGAGGAACCCAAACGAGGTGATCACGGGTAAGCTAATCATAAACTCTTGCGAAGTTTATACCTTATTAGATACCAGTTCTACCCATTCTTTTATCTCTCCTACTTGTGCTCAACGTTTAAACTTGACTTCAGAGAAATTAGACTTTGACTTATCTGTTGAAACTCTATTAGGAGAAACTTTCGTTACATCTACTGTTTATAAATCTTGCTTGATTCAAGTTGGTACCATAACATTACCTGCTCATCTTATTTCATTAAAAATTCTTGCATTTGATGTGATTTTAGGGATTGATTGGTTAACCACTCATCATGCTAAAATTGATTATTTTCGTAAGGTTATTAGTTTTCATATTCCTAACCAACCTGTTATGCGAATTCAAACAACCAAACCACTAAAGTCAATCACTATCATATCAAGCCATAAAGCTATTCGTTTATTGAAAAATGGATGTTAAGCTTTCTTAGCCCATGTCACAGACTTAAACAAAAATACGTCAGATTTGAATAATATTTCTGTTGTTAGTGAATTTCCTGACGTATTTCTAGAAGAACTTCCTGGTCTACCCCCAGAACGTGAAGTTGAATTCTTTATTGACCTTGAACCTGGTACAAAGCCCATTTCTAAAACTCCATATCGAATGGCTCCTATTGAACTTCAGGAGTTAAAAGTCCAACTACAGGAATTGTTAGACATCAGTTTCATTCGTCCTAGTACATCTCTTTGGGGTGCTCTTGTGTTATTTGTAAAGAAGAAAGATAGGAGTATGCGACTTTGTATTGACTACCGAGAATTAAACCATGTCACTATCAAGAATAGGTATCCGCTATCTCGTATTAATGACATGTTCAACCAGTTGCAAGGAGCACAATTCTTTTCAAAGATCGATCTTCGTTCTGGATATCATCAGCTGAAGATTAAAACTGAGGATATTCCAAAGACTGCTTTCAGAACTCGGTACGGGCATTATAAATTCTTAGTCATGTCGTTTGGATTGACTAATGCTCCTGCTGTTTTCATGGATATGATGAACCGTGTGTTCAAAGAATATTTGGATCAGTTCGTTGTTGTCTTTATTGATGACATCCTCATCTATTCCAAAAGTCGTGAAGATCATGAGCGCCATTCAAAGCTGGTACTACAAAGGCTTCGTGATAACAAGCTATATACCAAGCTGAAGAAATGCGAGTTCTGGCTTAAGGAAGTAGCATTCCTTGGGCGCGTGGTGTCAAAATATGGAGTATCTGTTGACCCGACGAAGATTGAAGCAATACAAAGTTGAGAGCAACCGAAGTCGGTGATCGAAGTACGTAGCTTTCGGGGCTTATCTTGTTATTATCAGAGATTAGTTGAAGGATTTTCTTGAATCGCTACTCCGTTAACTCAGCTGACTCGTAAAGATACAAAATTCGGTTGGAGCGAGAATTGTGAGAAGAGTTTTCAAGAACTCAAGAGGAGACTTATTTCGGCACCTGTTCTGACAATACCATCTGGTTCGGATGGATTTGTTATCTACAACGATGCTTCAGGCAAAGGGTTAGGATGTGTTCTCATGTAACATGGGAAAGTCATAGCCTATGCCTCGCGACAACTCAAAGAATATGAGAGGAATTATCCTACTCATGATTTGGAGTTGGCAGCAGTCGTTTTCGCGTTGAAGATCTGGAGACACTATCTGTATGGGGAGAAAGTGGAGATCTATACAGATCATAAAAGCCTCAAATATTTTTTCACCCAAAAGGAACTCAACATGTGGCAATAACGTTGGCTCGAGTTGTTGAAAGATTACGATCATACTATCCAATATCATCCTGGAAAAGCGAATGTAGTAGCTGACGCATTGAGTAGAAGATCATATGCAGGTACGAGTGCAATATTGTTAACACAAAGGCCCATTTTGTATGATTTGCAAAGGATGGAGATAGAGATGAAGGCTCCAAGTACCCACGTGATGATATCAATCATACAAGTAGAACCGACTTTAATCGATAAAGTTAAAGCTGCTCAAGCTACGGACATGGATCTGATGCATATGAAGAAGAAAGTGCAAGAAGGTGCTATTCCAGAAGCAATAATTGATGAAGAAGGAATACTTCGAGTTAACTCCAGACTTTGTGTTCCTAACGATTTTGACTTGAAGCATAGAATCATGATGGAGGCACACAACACACCGTTTGTAATCCATCCTAGGAGTACCAAAATGTATCATGATCTTCGACTGCCAAAAGGTCCATTGCAACCACTTGAGATTCTGAAATGGAAGTGAAAACACATTACTATGGATTTCGTTACGGGTCTTCCCAAGGTTTCTCAAGGCATAGATACGATTTGGGTCATTGTTGATAGATTAACCAAGTCTGCTCATTTCTTGCCTATACGTGAGACTTATTCCCTTAAATGTCTTGCTAGTATGTACGTGAATGAGATTGTGAGATTTCATGGCATGCCAGTATCCATAGTTTCGGATCGTGACCCAAGATTCACTTTACGATTTTGGGTTAGCTTGCAGAAAGCTATGGGGACGGATTTACGATTTAGTTCAGCATACCATCATCAAACGGACGGACAATCAGAAAGGACTATTCAAACCCTTGAAGATTTATTAAGACTTTGTGTCCTAGATTTCAAAGGAAGTTGGGATAAGTACTTGCCATTGGTGAAATTCTCTTACAACAACAGTTATCAAACAAGTATAGGCATGGCTCCATTCGAGGCGTTATATGGACGAAAGTGTCGTTCTCCAGTATGTTGGGACGAGGTAGGAGAAGCGACATTATTGGGACCAGAGTTGGTACTTATGACTACGGAAAAATCCAAACGATTGACAACATATACAAATGGCACAGGATCGACAAAAGAGTTATGCGGATCTTCATCGAAAGGACGTGGAATTTAATATTGGGGATCATGTATTGTTACGAATTGTACCATAGAAGGGAGTTACAAGATTTTGAAAGAGAGGAAAGCTCAATCCACGATTTGTTGGTCCATTTGAAATTCTTGACCGAATAGGAAATGTGGCCTATAGACTCGCATTACCTCCAAGCATGTCTCGTGTTCATAATGTTTTTCACATATCTATGCTTTGTAAATATGTGAGAGACTCGAACCACATTATTGAGTTAGAACCAGACGAGATAGCCGAAGATTTAACGTACGAGGAGGTACCTATTAGGATCTTGGATAGGAAAGAGCATGTCCTACGCACGAAAGTTATACCACAAGTTAAGGTTTTGTGGAGAAACAATGCTATTGAAGAAATGACCTGGGAGTTGGAATCAGAAATGAAAGCGAGGTATCCTCACCTTTTCGAAATACCAGGTACGTACGTCAATTTCGAGGACGAAATTTCATAAGGAGGGGAGGTTGTAAGACCCCAACTTATTAATGAATAAAATTAAATTTTCGCTAAATATTATTGTGAATAATAAGGTATTAATTTGATATAATACTTTGGTTATGGGTGAAATGTGCAAAATTTTCAAAATAAGCAAGTGGTTATAAAATATTCATTTGTCGGGGAATATTCGTTTGGTCGTGGAATATTCTTTCTATCGGGGAATATTCGTACGACGGCGCAACCATTTGTGGGCCCCATAACGGATAACGGTCGGATGAAGAAAATAACAAATTTGAGTTTTTATAAATAACGGCGTAGTTATTATCGTTAACACTGTTGGAATATCCGGTGGTTAAAATACAGTAATACGCGTAGTTGCACAGTAGCACACGGTTTTGCACAGTATTTTTGAATTATTAATCCTTACGTAAGAAGGCACTACTCAATAATTGTTACAGTAGTTACTGTTTAAAATTTTATTTTATTGATTTAATAATTGCTGTGTTGATATTTTATATTATTGTTGTTTCAATAATTATTACTGCACTATATTTCCCATTATCAGATCAATAATTCATATTATTTGAATAATATTATTAGATAACATTATTGACAATGTCTAGAAAGTTCTGTTAAGGAGAGGTTTGGTCACCTAATTGCGCGCTAGTAAGAAAAAATCCTTATCGGAAAGCCTCCTCTTTCCTGGGAACGGCCTGGTTGTCATAAATGTGATTCTGTAATATTATTTGTGAATAATTAATTATTAATTCATATGATAAGGAAATATTTATTTTATGTGGATATAAATGTTAGATATATTTATTGTGGTTAAAAATAAAGGAGTTTATGTTGAGGTGTTTTATCAGTATTTTTATCGGAATAGAGGTATTAAAAAAAAATCTAACTAATGTTTTTGAAATATATTGCGTGAGTTATAATTTTTAATCCGACCATTGGATCGTTGTGATTTTTGGATATGTTATTCATATATAAGTTGAGTATATGTCCACAAATTTTGAACCGTTAAAAATGAACGTACGGTTTGTTATGAATTTTAAGAGATGACTGGTTCAGAAATTGTTGAAGTTTCGGAATTTATCATTTTGGTGAAAAAATCTAGAATTAGTGGGCTCCACTTTTAGTTGGTGTGAAATGTGCTGGAATTTTTATTCAAATGTGGTGGGTGGAAATAGTAGCAGGTAAAGCCATCAGGTTGCAGGTCAAGTCTGCTTTGACGTGCTAACATTTTCCTATATATAGAGGGCTATGTTAGAATTGAAAATCACATCAGAAATAAGTTTTCTCTCTTTTTCTCTCTATATTATCGAGCGTATTTTATGAGTATTTTAGTACTTTGAGTGTTGCTATACGGTGCAAGTTTCTTCAGTACTATATCCAGTATTCCAGTAGAAGTACTGTCTTTACGAGGTAAGGGATGTTGTTTTCTTCTTAAATGATATTATTTTCTTCAATATCATTATGTAGAAATATTGGTCTGAACTTTTTATCAAATTTAGAACTTTTTGTGTCGGGGTTAATATTCACGTATACGACACTATTCACGTATACGGCACTATTCACCGAAAAAATAAAATATCTTTGGCCTGTAGTGCAAAAATGACTATTTGATTAAAGATGTATATTGATTGTTGTTACAGGGATAAATTATTGATGATGGACTTTTAAATATTAGAAGATAGTAGAATTCTTTCTCTACTTGATTCCTCTAATGGATTGTTGTTTCCACTGTAATTGTTGATCTAAAACTTGTTGTCTATTATATTTTATCAGATTTTTCCCTGTTGAAGACTAATGATAATTTGTTGTATATTATCTTAGTCATAATATTCTTTCTGGGCTATTTGAGCTCAGCCTTTTCCTTTTTGTTCCATTGTTCTTCTCAGGAGGAGAGAATTTAGCAGGAACTAGCCGGGGTATGGAGTGATGATTCAAGATAGTTGTCTAGTAGTCCTCACTATTTTTGTAAAATAGTGTTTTAATAATTGTAATAAGGACTCCTTTTGAGTTTGTATATTCTCTAGTAGACAATATTTGTATTCAAACTCACAATATATGTGTTGTCGTATTTTGCACGATAATTGTATTACTGAAGTTGTATTTGTTTCTGTACCATGTATTTGGCGACTCAGAATGGGTGATGTATACCTATTTTGGGGGCGTCACACAATGTCTTACTCCGTTAGGCAACACTGCTACCCCTTAACGAGCTTTCAACCAACGACTCCCAGACCATGAAAGACCTTAGGGCGCTAGGTGTAAAGACAATCCCCTCGGGCGTACTTACTCAAGTAGCCAGGGCCCCGAAATAAGACTAGCCACGTTATTGCTATTTTTTTTTCTCTTTTTTTTAATACATAGCATACCAATGTTTTCCCAAAGCTTAAAAATCAATGTTATAAATCGTCTAAGTTCACTTTCCACATATTTCCCTTTTTAAAACTACATTTTCTATTGAGCAATGCAACAATTACGTCTTATACTTACAAGTGATTGTGAACATATTTGTGCCAACCGAAAGCATTTAAACAGCATTATGAATTGCATTGTGTAAAAGATTATATCTCAGCTCATGTAATCCAACATACTCAAAAATCTTTCATAATGCATTATATCATCATTGGCTAGACAAAAATTTCCATACACGGCAAGAACTGTAAGATATGCACTAAACATGAGCGTGCAATTATATATGCAAAAATAACTAAATGATGCAAAAATTTAAACTACACATGCAAAACCTAAAAAAAATCAAAAATTTAAACTAAACATGTAAAAACTAAAGAATTAAACTAATCATGCAAAATTATACTACTCCCCAATACCCCCAAACTTATAATATTCAATGCCCCATTGAATGAAGGTAAAGGGTACGAAAAACTCCCCCAATTATCAGTGGTGCCACCCTCCTCGGGTCATGAATCTGGTGGTGGATATGGTGCTGCTGTTTCAAATTGAGGCCACTCTAGCGTCGTTCCTTGCTGTGCAAAAGCTTCGGCCAAGGCCCTTGTGAGTCCCGTTGCAAATGTGCCCAAATTATCGTACATGGCATTGACTTTTCGCTCCAACCTTCAGAGCTGGCGATCACCATGGGTGGCACGTGCGTGAGTGGACGGGTCTGCCTCATCTATCTGAGGGGGCTACTGTGACGACTCTGGAAAAGTGGGCTGAATGAGGAATCCTAATCCGCGTGGGTGTGGTACACCACCCGTCCACTCCTTGAATCTGGCAATAGTAGCATGAGTGATTGCATGGTTTGGGTACTGCAGCTGCTCATTATTCCATTGGACTCCATGTTGGGTATAGAGCATGGCTACCACAAATGCATGCGAAATAGTTCCAGTTCTGCTCCTTCGCATATAACGCAGCATGTTTTGATGAATTAAAAGGCCTACATTAATGTATTTGCCTTTGATGATTCCCCACAAAATAATAGCACGCTAAGTGGTTATTGCATTGTAATGAGCTGACAGAACTAGCTTGGCACAGATAAACAGGTTCCATACTTGGGCATATCGATTCAATACTGACGATGGAAATGATTTTGGTTCAGTTGTCCCAGCCTTATACTTCCATTTGGTGCCAGGAATACACAAATCAGTAATCACAACTGCTAGATCCATTTCTAAATATTCACCTTCTATCTAATTGTCAGCCCCGGTGGGTGGTGCGTCATATATATTGAATAATGCTCTGATCGCTGAAGGTCAAAAATTCACCTGCTCTTCTCGAACCAGCGTGATGCCTCTTGTTATCATCTCATCAGCATTCGCATAAAATTCTCTAACAATCCCCATGGGGATAGGCATAGGAGATGCAGTCAAGCCAACCCAGTCTCTTTCGCGTATCATATACCAGAGTTTGCCATCCTGCTTTTCAGGTAGAAGTCCCCGTTCTGTCACAAACGATTTGGCCACACTCCGATAATAATCCTGCTGGGCCTCCAAACTGATGAATTTACTCTCATCCAAGACATCCTCTTCTTGGTTATTGGAGGAAGATTCTGATGAAGAAGAGATGGATATTTTGCGTGCTCTTTTTGGACCCATGTGCGGATGATAGAGAAAATGCAGAGGAATTGTTGATGAATGTACCCCCAAACTTATTGCTACACAACCCAAGTAGAACCCTAGATTTATGCCAGGAAGGAGATTTATGGGTATGAACTTTGATGAGAGTTGATGAGTCTTATGAATATAGGAGAACAGAATAATACGCTTCTGTTATATTAAAGGAGAGACCTAATTAGACCACAACTTGAATTTTATACATTTAAAAAATTTTCCACGTCTGCTATCGCGCGCGACCACGCGTCCTTATATTGGTTTTCAGGCGCAGGCGCGCGAGTGGCATTATTGGTCTGAGCTATGTAGCGCGCGGGCGCGCGGTAGTGAGCTGTGTTCATCGCGCGGCCGCACAATCCTGCTTCCTGCACTGCTGTGTTTATTTTTAGACTCTTCAAGACAGAAAGCGTGCTCTCTAATACACCTGCAATTCATCAATAGACCTTATCAAAGCATGGTTTAATAAATAAACATGAATGTCTATTGTATCACCCTCATTTTATACAATGCATATACACGCTCCCATTTAATATCATCTAGTATGTTAATTATGCAGAGATAATTTCCTGGTCCTAACTTAGGTTGAAATTGAGTTGACGAAATAACTTAACTAAATAAATAAAAAGTGAAAGAGAGATTTTAGAGATAGAAAATAATGGGTTGCCTCCCATCAAGCGCTAAGTTATAGTCAATTAACTTGACTGTCTCGGATGCTCATTGTAGCATCCCCAAATCTAGGTACTTTTTACCACGAATCTGGTATACTAATTCTATATTTATTACAGAAGATATAAACATAAATTGTTTATACATTAAATTTTTACAACATAAACCCCAAGGTCTACAACCTTAACTTATTACATACCTTCAATATCTTAAAGGTTTACAATACTATTTTCGTCAAAAAATTTAATATATTTAACTGCATCATAATTTAATTTTGCACTTTGTCTTTGCTTCGGTCTTTACTCGAGCTTTCATCTTAATCTGAAAATTTTTATCATGATATAACAAGGGTGAGCAACAAATTTACCCAGCAAGTTTTAAATACAATGAAGATATATCATGATCGAAAAGAATGAATAAGCTTTCAAGTTTTCAACAATATAATAATTGTGAAATAACATGAATCAAGTTTCAATACTTGCATGACTGAATCAATAATGTTTGAAGTCAACAATGACCATAAATAATTTAACTGAACCTTATGGTAATGAAGGTGATCAGCCTTTCATACCTTATGAACATATTCAACATGCACTATGTGCGAATCAAAAATCAGTATATATATGTGAATAATCAACAATAATTATTTACTAACATGCTTTGAACATACAACTCAAGTTTGAGTTAAGGAAACTTGTCTGTACCGCTGATTACAGTTAAGCAATCTAATTTAATCTCTCATTAAAGACCTATCAATTATAAGATTGATCTTTTCATTAGCATAAAACATTTTATCTCATAATACAACTACTTTCTCCTTAGGATTATCTAACACTTAATCACAAAAATCAAATATTAGATAACACCTTCACATCATTACTATTATCGTCCGATGATAATTCTTTAATCACTATATCATATTCATTATGATTTAACACTCTAATCTTATATATTATAAGTTCTTCTTTATACTCTAATAAGTCAAATACTAATCCAGCAACCTGGATTCTAAATCTAGCAATCAAATTGCCTATCCAGCAGACTGGATACAGAATCCAACAACCTGGATTCAACAAATTTTCAATCCAGCAACTAGATTGCAATCCAGCAAGCCTAAATTCATCAATCCATTAATCCAGCAAGCTGGATTCTACATCATTCAATTTCAGTAAGCTTCTTTTCAATCCAGCAAGCTGGATTCATCAGACTTTTCAATCCAGCAAGCTGGATTCCATATCCTTTTAACGAAAATACCAAATCAACTTATTATTTTTTTATCCTTTGTCCAAACATATATACGAATATTTCATACACAAAAAGTATTTTTTTCATAATTTTCAAACTTCCTTTGGTATTTTTCAAAAATCATTTTTAGTCAATTACTTAAGAAATTAGCCCTATCACGCTTAACTCCAGAAATTTCCATCTTTTGACACACTCTTATACGTGTTAACTTGACACTCTAGTTTAAATTTCATGGCCATCGGAGTTATAGAACTCCAGTTATAGCCGTTTTCGTCAGAAAATCACAGAAATTGAAATAGTCATAACTTGGTCATTTTAAGTCGGAATGATTTCATTTTTGGACAGAAGGTACTTAATACCATATATTTTCATGTCCCAAAAGCCCGGAATTTATTTCACAATTTAAGTGCCCGAAATAGGCTTTTGAAAGTTCTTCGCAGTTTACTTTTTGACATTTTGCAGTTTTTTGTACTTTGTTAAAAATCTTTCATACGGAAATCTACAACTCCTTTTTCAGTGATTCCACTTGGAGATGTTAGATAACTTATCATAGTATCCTCCCAAAGTTTTCCAAAATTTTTAAATGTCATAAAAATGACAAAACTACCCCTGGCATTGACTGTTCAAAAATAGTCTATTTTTCCTGTTTATCAATGAAACTATTTTTGCTAAAACAGCCATCACAGCTTGTGTACTCAATATTTTTGAGTGCTATCACTTGGGTTTAGTATTTAACTTACATATCTAGCACCCCTCTTTGACGAATCGGAAAAAGAAGGTGTAGATCAAAAATGGTGGAAATCCAAAGTACATAGAAATTTTAGGGCTCATAAACTAGAAAAATCACTTTTCTTTATTTTTGATTTCTAACTAAAACAATACCCAATATGGGTATATCTAAACATGAAACACTCAATAACAAGTATATTCATAGTTTTTAAGTTTATAAACATAGTTTCAAGATTTGATTTACAATAATCAAAAATTACATAATAAAATGTATTTAAACATTTTCTTATCATGCTCTCCTTCTTCTTCTCCCCTTCCATGGATGGCCTTCTCTCTTCTCTTCTTCTTCTTCAAGGGCTGCCGAAATGACCCCTCCAATCTCTCTCTTGGTTTATTTTACTAGCTAAATGAAGGAGATGAAAGAGAAAGAAATAATGATACCTTTATTTTATTAAACTAGATATATTATACATATCTTCACATGCACCCTTATTTTTCTTGCACAACCACACGACATTTGGCCTCTTTATCTCCCACATGTTAGTTAACATGAATGGCTTAATTAAGGAGATGACACATGGGAAAATAAATGGTCAAGCTAATTAGTGACACCTTGCTTAATTTGGTGAATATCTTTTGCATATTATGTGGCTTAAAATGAGGACAAGTTCCCACTTATTATCTCCACTTCATATTGCCAACCAAGTGTCCAATTTCCTCCACCACATTCTCTATTTCTCTCACACTTAATCATGTGGATGATAGCAAGCAAAGTGGCTCCTTCATTAATGTGACACCTAGCCTAATTATAATCTTTTGGGCTTCCAGATTAATTTCTTGGGCCATGAAAATAGACTAGGTCCAATACTTTTAATATTATCCTACCCTAATTATTTAATAAGGATATCCATTCTAAACATTTAGAATTTAAGTCATTACTCTTGTACACTAAATTTTATAACCAAATTAAACTTACTTTAATTAGGTTATAAAATTAATAAACTTGAGATAATAAAGATATATCTCTTGACTTAATATAATATTAATATTATTATTCTCCCACATGATCCTTAACAATTGGGCTCACTTAAGCTTAACATTTAATTCATTTGGCTTTCCGAATAAAATAATTGGAATTCCTAACTAAAATGCTTGGGCCACAAAAATTAATATGGTCCATTATATTAAATTTTATCTTACCCTAATCATTTAATTAAGGTTTCCATGCACTCAATTTAAATACAAATTCTTACCCAAGTACATTTAATTTCTTAACCCAGTTAGACTTACATTAATTAGGTTATAAAATTAATTAATTGAGATATATAAAATAAATATCTTAGAATTAGTATATATTTTAAATACCATAATTCTCTCATCACATAACCCTTAAGTTATTCAATCTTTCATTCCTAATATAAAATTAGGATTACACTAGTTTTTTTTATTTGTTTATATAATAAACAAATATAAACCATCACATAATATTTATATTCACTTACTCACATAATAATTAAATAAATTATGACATGCTCCACAATTTTCTTAGATTAGGGCACTAGTATATATATAAATACTAGGACCACTAAATAACAATAACCCTTTAGGTCATTTAATTCTCATACTTAATTTAAATAACTTATTTAAGTTATACAATTTATATTGTATAATTAAATTAATTTCCTCCTCCTCTCCATAAATTGTCTTCAAATAATTTATTTATATATTAAATATATAATTTAATATATTCAATCATTTATTCAAATATGAATTTAATTTACTAACTGCTTTGATACCAATATACATATTTGCATATTGGATCTCCTCTCATATTTTTACTTTACATCATTTGGTATAATATTAAATATTATACCATTAATCATATAACATAATACCATATATCCCATTATTTCATTTACTTTCTATAAATTGTCTTCACAATTTATTTAACTGAAGTAAATATATTAATATATTCTCCACATACACATATTCTTATGAAGTTATACACAAACATAAACCTCATTATCAGACTATCACTTATAGTCTATCAAATCATTTAAGTTCTTCTCCAAAAAATTTGAAATCCTTAAAATTCCTTCACAGAAACGTCAAATCCATACACTTATTTTCTGTTTAGGTTCATCTTATAACCTTTAATCCATCATTTTAGGATTTTAATAATTATCTAAATTCTCAGGTTGTCACATTCACCCCTTCTTCTAAGAATTTCGTCCCTGAAATTAAAGCACACTAATCTCTGCTTATTCTCTTGATCAAAACTAGATTTTTAACTTAACCTTTACAGTTTCCTCCTTTGAGGATTACTCATCTATTATTACATTTCACCAAAACTAGGTTTTCATAATAACCTTTATTCAATCATCTTAGATTCTACTCGTACTCAACGAGTTAACAATATTTCATATCCATCATCACATACTACCACGACATTACTCTGAAGAGTTTAAAAACTTTTCATATCTGTCTGAGGGATCATAAAAACTATGAACTTTGAGGTTTAGGGCTATTTCTACCTGCTACCTCTTTCAATTATGAAAGAAAGGTACTCTACCTCTGAAATATTTTATAATAGGTATGTTTACAATCACGAAGAAGGTAAACTACAGGTGCGGGTACTTTAGATGATTAGTCTGTTGTACCTTAGTAATCGGAATGACTATATGCATTCTTAGATTGGAATATTTTATCCAATTAGAATACCCCCATTTTCAGGGTTGTTCACCTCAGACTTATCATAAGATTTCGCACCAAAACAATTTGGTTCGGCATAAGCTTTCAAAGAATACTTTGAATTTCATAAACATTTGTCTAGATGAATCAAATAGCTTAGACGCATATCAATAATTCGAATTTCAATCGAAATATTTCTGGCCAAATTCAGTTGGTAATAATTTACCTTTAAAATTCTTAAAATTATTTCATGACGTCATGATACCGTACTGTATTTACGGTCCGTTTGAGGAATCCGTCATACTGTGACTTTGTCATACTACATCATACTATAGTGGGCTGACGATCTTTAGATCACATCCAACACTAAGTAATTCTGCATTGATAACTCCATCATTTTTTATCATCTTTGCACCAGGTTACATGATGCATTAATGATATATAAAAAAAATACATTTTAATCATTCAAATCATTTTCGTCTAGCCGAATCAATTAGCATAGACTCTTCTCTAAACATTTCAAAACCTTTAAAAATCATCTTTGGTATCATTATGCCACAACAGGTAACGATGTTTTAGTGGCCCGAAGTCCACACCTACACACTTGTCACCATGCGTTGAGGATAACAAAAATTCATTTTGAAAGACACATTAGTGCGAATTTAGCATGATGTCAAAAACTTCGAAGTCTAGCATAGCTAGAAGATTTGGAATACCTATGCTTCCACCATCAACTTCACTTTCTCTACTGATCCATTGCTTAATAATTTTATCTATTTCTATCATCCTCAATTCTCCATTCACACTTAGCTATATCACAGTTCATCAAACTTACCACACATTATGAGTTCAGGAACTTGCCACAATCATATGGGTTTAAGAACTTGTCCTGGATAGACCTTTGGCGTCCATTCGCTGAGGGGTTCAAAATATACCATATGATTATGAGTTATGAACTTACCATAAGTATGAGTTTTAAGAACTCACAACTAACCTTATATTTTCTACCTATTCATTATACACATGAGAAAAGAATCACCTTATCAACATGCATATAGCAAATAGCGCGACATCAGGTTCCAATGATTATCAATTTAAGAAACTAAGTGGCTGTTAAACCAAACTTGGCCACTAATCAACATAGAAAGCTAAGCGAACAATTCCCCGCCCATACAAAGAATTGGTCAACCTAACCGCTATATCGACCAGGAAGCTAAGTGATTCTAAAGCCAAGTACAAATTTCCCGCCCATACAAGGAATCATACAACTCAGTTGCCGACATGAGTTCTCAATTGAAATCCCTCACCATTCTTACTTTCTCTTTTTCTAAATACGAATTTTCTTTAATCCGTATCTTAACATTTACCACTCTTTTCTGAGTTTATATTGTACCATTTCATAGTACCTTCTCTCTATAGCATCAAGCTATATCATACTAATCACTTAACATATCATATGTTATTCAACAATGTAATATGATCACGTCGTGATCTTATTTCGTAATCATTTCTCCTTATACTTACGATCGCTTTATACTACGATCTTCTTATTCTTCTCTTTAATCATATTATATTATGATTTTATTTGCACTTTTCATCTTATAGACGTAGTCTATTTATTTTCACTTTTCATTTTTATTACTAGAGTCAGGTAACTCTGGATTCTTATCATTATATCTCTTCAAGATTTTTCTTTGAATCTTCTTTATCTTTCTCTTTACTTTACTGATGAATTCCTTAAATTCATCTCTTATCCCTTAAACTCGATCTGAGTTTATTCCTTATCATCATCTCCGCGGTTATAGCCTAAGGTACCCCTACCTAAGGTTTATAACCTACGGCTTTGATACCACCTGTAGCATCCCCAAATCCGGGTACTTTTTACCACGAATATGGTATACTAATTCTATATTTATTGTAGAAGATATAAACATAAATTGTTTATACATTAAATTTTTACAACATAAACCCCAAGGTCTACAACCTTAACTTATTACATACCTTCAATATCTTAAAGGTTTACAATACTATTTTCGTCAAAAAATTTAATATATTTAACTGCATCATAATTTAATTTTGCACTTTGTCTTTGCTTCGGTCTTTACTCGAGCTTTCATCTTAATCTGAAAATTTTTATCATGATATAACAAGGGTGAGCAACAAATTTACCCAGCAAGTTTTAAATACAATGAAGATATATCATGATCGAAAAGAATGAATAAGCTTTCAAGTTTTCAACAATATAATAATTGTGAAATAACATGAATCAAGTTTCAATACTTGCATGACTGAATCAATAATGTTTGAAGTCAACAATGACCATAAATAATTTAACTGAACCTTATGGTAATGAAGGTGATCAGCCTTTCATACCTTATGAACATATTCAACATGCACTATGTGCGAATCAAAAATCAGTATATATATGTGAATAATCAACAACAATTATTTACTAACATGCTTTGAACATACAACTCAAGTTTGAGTTAAGGAAACTTGTCTGTACCGCTGATTACAGTTAAGCAATCTAATTTAATCTCTCATTAAAGACCTATCAATTATAAGATTGATCTTTTCATTAGCATAAAACATTTTATCTCATAATACAACTACTTTCTCCTTAGGATTATCTAACACTTAATCACAAAAATCAAATATTAGATAACACCTTCACATCATTACTATTATCGTCCGATGATAATTCTTTAATCACTATATCATATTCATTATGATTTAACACTCTAATCTTATATATTATAAGTTCTTCTTTATACTCTAATAAGTCAAATACTAATCCAGCAACCTGGATTCTAAATCTAGCAATCAAATTGCCTATCCAGCAGACTGGATACAGAATCCAACAACCTGGATTCAACAAATTTTCAATCCAGCAACTAGATTGCAATCCAGCAAGCCTAAATTCATCAATCCATTAATCCAGCAAGCTGGATTCTACATCATTCAATTTCAGTAAGCTTCTTTTCAATCCAGCAAGCTGGATTCATCAGACTTTTCAATCCAGCAAGCTGGATTCCATATCCTTTTAACGAAAATACCAAATCAACTTATTATTTTTTTATCCTTTGTCCAAACATATATACGAATATTTCATACACAAAAAGTATTTTTTTCATAATTTTCAAACTTCCTTTGGTATTTTTCAAAAATCATTTTTAGTCAATTACTTAAGAAATTAGCCCTATCACGCTTAACTCCAGAAATTTCCATCTTTTGACACACTCTTATACGTGTTAACTTGACACTCTAGTTTAAATTTCATGGCCATCGGAGTTATAGAACTCCAGTTATAGCCGTTTTCGTCAGAAAATCACAGAAATTGAAATAGTCATAACTTGGTCATTTTAAGTCGGAATGATTTCATTTTTGGACAGAAGGTACTTAATACCATATATTTTCATGTCCCAAAAGCCCGGAATTTATTTCACAATTTAAGTGCCCGAAATAGGCTTTTGAAAGTTCTTCGCAGTTTACTTTTTGACATTTTGCAGTTTTTTGTACTTTGTTAAAAATCTTTCATACGGAAATCTACAACTCCTTTTTCAGTGATTCCACTTGGAGATGTTAGATAACTTATCATAGTATCCTCCCAAAGTTTTCCAGAATTTTTAAATGTCATAAAAATGACAAAACTACCCCTGGCATTGACTGTTCAAAAATAGTCTATTTTTCCTGTTTATCAATGAAACTATTTTTGCTAAAATAGCCATCACAGCTTGTGTACTCAATATTTTTGAGTGCTATCACTTGGGTTTAGTATTTAACTTACATATCTAACACCCCTCTTTGACGAATCAGAAAAAGAAGGTGTAGATCAAAAATGGTGGAAATCCAAAGTACGTAGAAATTTTAGGGCTCATAAACTAGAAAAATCACTTTTCTTTATTTTTGATTTCTAACTAAAACAATACCCAATATGGGTATATCTAAACATGAAACACTCAATAACAAGTATATTCATAGTTTTTAAGTTTATAAACATAGTTTCAAGATTTGATTTACAATAATCAAAAATTACATAATAAAATGTATTTAAACATTTTCTTATCATGCTCTCCTTCTTCTTCTCCCCTTCCATGGATGGCCTTCTCTCTTCTCTTCTTCTTCTTCAAGGGCTGCCGAAATGACCCCTCCAATCTCTCTCTTGGTTTATTTTACTAGCTAAATGAAGGAGATGAAAGAGAAAGAAATAATGATACCTTTATTTTATTAAACTAGATATATTATACATATCTTCACATGCACCCTTATTTTTCTTGCACAACCACACGACATTTGGCCTCTTTATCTCCCACATGTTAGTTAACATGAATGGCTTAATTAAGGAGATGACACATGGGAAAATAAATGGTCAAGCTAATTAGTGACACCTTGCTTAATTTGGTGAATATCTTTTGCATATTATGTGGCTTAAAATGAGGACAAGTTCCCACTTATTATCTCCACTTCATATTGCCAACCAAGTGTCCAATTTCCTCCACCACATTCTCTATTTCTCTCACACTTAATCATGTGGATGATAGCAAGCAAAGTGGCTCCTTCATTAATGTGACACCTAGCCTAATTATAATCTTTTGGGCTTCCAGATTAATTTCTTGGGCCATGAAAATAGACTAGGTCCAATACTTTTAATATTATCCTACCCTAATTATTTAATTAGGATATCCATTCTAAACATTTAGAATTTAAGTCATTACTCTTGTACACTAAATTTTATAACCAAATTAAACTTACTTTAATTAGGTTATAAAATTAATAAACTTGAGATAATAAAGATATATCTCTTGACTTAATATAATATTAATATTATTATTCTCCCACATGATCCTTAACAATTGGGCTCACTTAAGCTTAACATTTAATTCATTTGGCTTTCCGAATAAAATAATTGGAATTCCTAACTAAAATGCTTGGGCCACAAAAATTAATATGGTCCATTATATTAAATTTTATCTTACCCTAATCATTTAATTAAGGTTTCCATGCACTCAATTTAAATACAAATTCTTACCCAAGTACATTTAATTTCTTAACCCAGTTAGACTTACATTAATTAGGTTATAAAATTAATTAATTGAGATATATAAAATAAATATCTTAGAATTAGTATATATTTTAAATACCATAATTCTCTCATCACATAACCCTTAAGTTATTCAATCTTTCATTCCTAATATAAAATTAGGATTACACTAGTTTTTTTTATTTGTTTATATAATAAACAAATATAAACCATCACATAATATTTATATTCACTTACTCACATAATAATTAAATAAATTATGACATGCTCCACAATTTTCTTAGATTAGGGCACTAGTATATATATAAATACTAGGACCACTAAATAACAATAACCCTTTAGGTCATTTAATTCTCATACTTAATTTAAATAACTTATTTAAGTTATACAATTTATATTGTATAATTAAATTAATTTCCTCCTCCTCTCCATAAATTGTCTTCAAATAATTTATTTATATATTAAATATATAATTTAATATATTCAATCATTTATTCAAATATGAATTTAATTTACTAACTGCTTTGATACCAATATACATATTTGCATATTGGATCTCCTCTCATATTTTTACTTTACATCATTTGGTATAATATTAAATATTATACCATTAATCATATAACATAATACCATATATCCCATTATTTCATTTACTTTCTATAAATTGTCTTCACAATTTATTTAACTGAAGTAAATATATTAATATATTCTCCACATACACATATTCTTATGAAGTTATACACAAACATAAACCTCATTATCAGACTATCACTTATAGTCTATCAAATCATTTAAGTTCTTCTCCAAAAAATTTGAAATCCTTAAAATTCCTTCACAGAAACGTCAAATCCATACACTTATTTTCTGTTTAGGTTCATCTTATAACCTTTAATCCATCATTTTAGGATTTTAATAATTATCTAAATTCTCAGGTTGTCACATTCACCCCTTCTTCTAAGAATTTCGTCCCTGAAATTAAAGCACACTAATCTCTGCTTATTCTCTTGATCAAAACTAGATTTTTAACTTAACCTTTACAGTTTCCTCCTTTGAGGATTACTCATCTATTATTACATTTCACCAAAACTAGGTTTTCATAATAACCTTTATTCAATCATCTTAGATTCTACTCGTACTCAACGAGTTAACAATATTTCATATCCATCATCACATACTACCACGACATTACTCTGAAGAGTTTAAAAACTTTTCATATCTGTCTGAGGGATCATAAAAACTATGAACTTTGAGGTTTAGGGCTATTTCTACCTGCTACCTCTTTCAATTATGAAAGAAAGGTACTCTACCTCTGAAATATTTTATAATAGGTATGTTTACAATCACGAAGAAGGTAAACTACAGGTGCGGGTACTTTAGATGATTAGTCTGTTGTACCTTAGTAATCGGAATGACTATATGCATTCTTAGATTGGAATATTTTATCCAATTAGAATACCCCCATTTTCAGGGTTGTTCACCTCAGACTTATCATAAGATTTCGCACCAAAACAATTTGGTTCGGCATAAGCTTTCAAAGAATACTTTGAATTTCATAAACATTTGTCTAGTTGAATCAAATAGCTTAGACGCATATCAATAATTCGAATTTCAATCGAAATATTTCTGGCCAAATTCAGTTGGTAATAATTTACCTTTAAAATTCTTAAAATTATTTCATGACGTCATGATACCGTACTGTATTTACGGTCCGTTTGAGGAATCCGTCATACTGTGACTTTGTCATACTACATCATACTATAGTGGGCTGACGATCTTTAGATCACATCCAACACTAAGTAATTCTGCATTGATAACTCCATCATTTTTTATCATCTTTGCACCAGGTTACATGATGCATTAATGATATATAAAAAAAATACATTTTAATCATTCAAATCATTTTCGTCTAGCCGAATCAATTAGCATAGACTCTTCTCTAAACATTTCAAAACCTTTAAAAATCATCTTTGGTATCATTATGCCACAACAGGTAACGATGTTTTAGTGGCCCGAAGTCCACACCTACACACTTGTCACCATGCGTTGAGGATAACAAAAATTCATTTTGAAAAACACATTAGTGCGAATTTAGCATGATGTCAAAAACTTCGAAGTCTAGCATAGCTAGAAGATTTGGAATACCTATGCTTCCACCATCAACTTCACTTTCTCTACTGATCCATTGCTTAATAATTTTATCTATTTCTATCATCCTCAATTCTCCATTCACACTTAGCTATATCACAGTTCATCAAACTTACCACACATTATGAGTTCAGGAACTTGCCACAATCATATGGGTTTAAGAACTTGTCCTGGATAGACCTTTGGCGTCCATTCGCTGAGGGGTTCAAAATATACCATATGATTATGAGTTATGAACTTACCATAAGTATGAGTTTTAAGAACTCACAACTAACCTTATATTCTCTACCTATTCATTATACACATGAGAAAAGAATCACCTTATCAACATGCATATAGCAAATAGCGCGACATCAGGTTCCAATGATTATCAATTTAAGAAACTAAGTGGCTGTTAAACCAAACTTGGCCACTAATCAACATAGAAAGCTAAGCGAACAATTCCCCGCCCATACAAAGAATTGGTCAACCTAACCGCTATATCGACCAGGAAGCTAAGTGATTCTAAAGCCAAGTACAAATTTCCCGCCCATACAAGGAATCATACAACTCAGTTGCCGACATGAGTTCTCAATTGAAATCCCTCACCATTCTTACTTTCTCTTTTTCTAAATACGAATTTTCTTTAATCCGTATCTTAACATTTACCACTCTTTTCTGAGTTTATATTGTACCATTTCATAGTACCTTCTCTCTATAGCATCAAGCTATATCATACTAATCACTTAACATATCATATGTTATTCAACAATGTAATATGATCACGTCGTGATCTTATTTCGTAATCATTTCTCCTTATACTTACGATCGCTTTATACTACGATCTTCTTATTCTTCTCTTTAATCATATTATATTATGATTTTATTTGCACTTTTCATCTTATAGACGTAGTCTATTTATTTTCACTTTTCATTTTTATTACTAGAGTCAGGTAACTCTGGATTCTTATCATTATATCTCTTCAAGATTTTTCTTTGAATCTTCTTTATCTTTCTCTTTACTTTACTGATGAATTCCTTAAATTCATCTCTTATCCCTTAAACTCGATCTGAGTTTATTCCTTATCATCATCTCCGCGGTTATAGCCTAAGGTACCCCTACCTAAGGTTTATAACCTACGGCTTTGATACCACCTGTAGCATCCCCAAATCCGGGTACTTTTTACCTCGAATATGGTATACTAATTCTATATTTATTGTAGAAGATATAAACATAAATTGTTTATACATTAAATTTTTACAACATAAACCCCAAGGTCTACAACCTTAACTTATTACATACCTTCAATATCTTAAAGGTTTACAATACTATTTTCGTCAAAAAATTTAATATATTTAACTGCATCATAATTTAATTTTGCACTTTGTCTTTGCTTCGGTCTTTACTCGAGCTTTCATCTTAATCTGAAAATTTTTATCATGATATAACAAGGGTGAGCAACAAATTTACCCAGCAAGTTTTAAATACAATGAAGATATATCATGATCGAAAAGAATGAATAAGCTTTCAAGTTTTCAACAATATAATAATTGTGAAATAACATGAATCAAGTTTCAATACTTGCATGACTGAATCAATAATGTTTGAAGTCAACAATGACCATAAATAATTTAACTGAACCTTATGGTAATGAAGGTGATCAGCCTTTCATACCTTATGAACATATTCAACATGCACTATGTGCGAATCAAAAATCAGTATATATATGTGAATAATCAACAACAATTATTTACTAACATGCTTTGAACATACAACTCAAGTTTGAGTTAAGGAAACTTGTCTGTACCGCTGATTACAGTTAAGCAATCTAATTTAATCTCTCATTAAAGACCTATCAATTATAAGATTGATCTTTTCATTAGCATAAAACATTTTATCTCATAATACAACTACTTTCTCCTTAGGATTATCTAACACTTAATCACAAAAATCAAATATTAGATAACACCTTCACATCATTACTATTATCGTCCGATGATAATTCTTTAATCACTATATCATATTCATTATGATTTAACACTCTAATCTTATATATTATAAGTTCTTCTTTATACTCTAATAAGTCAAATACTAATCCAGTAACCTGGATTCTAACTCTAGCAATCAAATTGCCTATCCAGCAGACTGGATACAGAATTCAGCAACCTGGATTCAATAAATTACCAATCCAGCTAGCCAAACTTTAATCCAGTAACTAGAATGCAATCCAGCAAGCCTGAATTCATCAATCCAGCAAGCTAGATTCTAAATCATTCAATTTCAGTAAGCTTCTTTTAAATCCAGCAAGCTGGATTCATCAGACTTTTCAATCCAGCAAGCTGGATTCCATATCCCTTTTACGAAAATACCAAATCAACTTATTATTTTTTTATCCTTTGTCCAAACATATATACGAATATTTCATACACAAAAAGTATTTTTCCATAATATTCCAACTTCCTTTGGTATTTTTCAAAAATCATTTTTAGTCAATTCCTTAAGAAATTAGCCCAATCACGCTTAACTCCAGAAGTTCCCATCTTTTGACACAATCTTATACGTATTAATGTGACGCTCCAGTTTAAATTTCATGGCCATCGGAGTTATAGAACTCCAGTTATAGCCATTTTTATCGGAAAATCACAAAAATTGAAATAGTCATAACTTGGTCATTTTAAGTCGGAATGAGCTCATTTTTGGACAGGAGGTACTTAATACCATATATTTTCATGTCTCAAAAGGCCGGAATTTATTTCACAATTTAAGTGCCTGAAACAGCCTCTTGAAAGTTCTTCACAGTTTACTTTTTGACATTTTGCAGTTTTTCATGCTTTGTTAAAAATATTCCATAAGGAAATCTACAACTCCTTTTTCAGTGATTCTAGTTGAAGATGTTAGATAACTTATCATAGTATCCTCCCAAATTTTTCCAGAATTTTTAAATGTCAGAAAAATGACGAAACTACCCCTGGCATTGACTGTTAAAAATAGTCTATTTTTCCTTTTTATCAATGAAACTATTTTTGCTAAAACAGTCATCACAGCTTGTGTACTCAACATTTTTGAGTGCTACCACTTGGGTTTAGTAGTTAACTTACATATCTACCACCTCTCTTTGACGGATCAGAAAAAGAAGGTGTAGATCAAAAATGGTGAAAATCCAAAGTACGTAGAAATTTTAGGGCTCATAAACTAGAAAAATCACTTTTCTTTATTTTTGATTTCCAACTAAAACAATACCCAATATGGGTATATCTAAACATAAAACACTGAATAACAAGTATATTCATAGTTTTTAAGTTTAAAAACATAGTTTCAAGATTTGATTTACAATAATCAAAAATTACATAACAAAATATATTTATACATTTGCTTACCATGCTCTCCTTCTTCTTCTTCCCTTCCATGGATGGCCTTCTCTCTTCTCTTCTTCTTCTTCAAGGGCTGCCAAAATGACCCCTCTAATCTCTCTCTTGGTTTATTTTACTAGCTAAATGAAGGAGATGAAAGAGAGAAATAATGCTACCTTTATTTTATTAAACTAGATATATTATACATATCTTCACATGCACCCTTATTTTTCTTCCACAACCACACGCCATTTGGCCTCTTTATCTCCCACATGTTAGTTAACATGAGTGGCTTAATTAAGGAGATGACACATGGGAAAATAAATGGTCAAGCTAATTAGTGACACCTTGCTTAATTGGTGAATATCTTTTGCATATTATGTGGCTTAAAATGAGGACAAGTTCCCACTTATTATCTCCACTTCATATTGCCAACCAAGTGTCCAATTTCCTCCACCACATTTTCTCTTTCTCTCACACTTAATCATGTGGATGATAGCAAGCAAAGTGGCTCCTTCATTAATGTGACACCTAGCCTAATTATAATCTTTTGGGCTTCTAGATTAATTTCTTGTGCCATGAAAATAGACTAGGTCCAATACTTTTAATATTATCATACCCTAATTATTTAATTAGGATATCCATTTCAAACATTTAGAATTTAAGTCATTACTCTTGTACACTAAATTTTATAACCAAATTAAACTTACTTTAATTAAGTTATAAAATTAATAAACTTGAGATAATAAAGATATATCTCTTGACTTAATATAATATTAATATTATTATTCTCCCACATGATCCTTAACAATTGGGCTCACTTGAGCTTAACATTTAATTCCTTTGGCTTTCCGAATAAAATAATTGAAATTCCTAACTAAAATGTTTGGGCCATAAAACTTAATATGGTCCATTACATTAAATTTTATCTTACCCTAATCATTTAATTAAGGTTTCCATGCACTCAATTTAAATACAAATTCTTACCCAAGTACATTTAATTTCTTAACCCAATTAGACTTACATTAATTAGGTTATAAAATTAATTAATTGAGATATATAAAATAAATCTCTTAGAATTAGTATATATTTTAAAAATCATAATTCTCTTATCCCATAACCCTTAAGTTATTCAATCCTTCATTGCTAATATAAAATTAGGATTATACTAGTTTCTTTTATTTGTTTATATAATAAACAAATATAAACCATCACATAATATTCATATTCACTTACTCACATAATAATTAAATAAATTATGACATGCTCCACAATTCTCTTAGATTAGGACACTAATATATATATATATATATATATATATATATATATATATAAATACTAGGACCACTAAATAACAATAACCCTTTAGGTCATTTAATTCTCATACTTAATTTAAATAACTTATTTAAGTTATACAATTTATATTGTATAATTAAATTAATTTCCTCCTCATCTCTATAAATTGTTTTTAAATAATTTATTTATATATTAAATATATAATTTAATATATTCAATCATTTATTCAAATATGAATTTAATTCACTAACTGCTTTGATACCAATATACATATTTGCATATTGGATCTCCTCTCATATTTTTACTTTGCATCATTTGGTATAATATTAAATATTATACCATTAACCATATAACATAATACCATATATCCCATTATTTCATTTACTTTCTATAAATTGTCTTCACAATTTATTTAACTGAAGTAAATATATTAATATATTCACCACACACACATATTCTTATGAAGTTATACACAAACATAAACCTCATTATCAGACTATCACTTATAGTCTATCAAATCATTTAAGTCCTTCTCCAAAAATTTTGAAATCCTTAAAATTTCTTCACAGAAACGTCAAATCCATACACTTATTTTTTGTCTAGGTTCATCTTATAACCTTTAATCCATCTTTTTAGGATTTTAATAATTATCTAAATTCTCGGGTTGTCACACTCATGTTGAAGAAAGAATTGAGGCGACTTTCTGTCTGTCTACCTCACCACCAAAGTAATGCTTTAAGCGCTGTCCATTCACCTTAAAAGGCTTGTCTGGCAACGTATCGAATATTTCAATTGCACCATGCGGAAACACATTTTTCACTGTAAATGGTCCTGACCACCTCGATTTCAGCTTCCCAGGAAAAAGTTTAAGTCTAGAGTTATAAAGCAAAACCCTTTATCTTGATTCAAATGCTCTCTCAATGATTTTTCGGTCATGCCATTTCTTCACTTTCTCCTTATACTGCTTCGAATTCTCATATGCCTGCAATCTGAATTCATCCCACTCATTAAGTTGATGTAGGCGTTTCTCCCCTACAACTTTCAAATCAAAATTTTGCTTTCGAATTGCCCAATATGCTTTATGCTCGAGCTCCATATGAAGGTGACAGGATTTTCTATATACGAGTTGAAAAGGTGACATACCCAATGGTGTCTTATATGTCGTCCTATAAGCCCATATTGCATCATCTAACTTCAATGACCAGTCCTTCCTTGTAGGATTCACAACTTTCTCCAGGATTCTCTTAACTTCTCGATTCGACACTTCAGCTTGGCCATTTGTTTGTGGGTGATATGTTGTAGCAATGCGATGATTCACCCCATATTTAGCCAACAAAGCTATAAACTTCCTGTTTCAAAAATGACTGCCTTCGTCACTGATGATAGCCCTTGGGCTCCCAAACCTCGTGAAGATACTTCCGTGTAAAAATTTGAGGACGACCTTGGCATAATTTGTCGGAAGAGCTGCCACTTCTACCCATTTCGAGACATAATCTACAGCGAGCAAAATGTAGAGATTTCTGCAAGAAGAAACAAAAGGCCCCATGAAATCAATTCCCCATACATCAAAAATTTCTACTTCCAAGATTGTATTTAATGGCATTTCATTCCTTTTAGAGATGTTCCCCACTCGCTGACATCTATCACACCGCTGGACAAAACTGTATGCATCTTTGAAAATTGTCGGCCAGTAGATTCCTGCTTGTAGTATTCTAGACGCTGTTCTTTCACCACCATAGTGACCTCCATACGCAGTAGAGTGACAATCCTGCAGAATCCCCTCGGTTTCGCTATACGGAATACACCTTCTTATAACTTGATCGGAACATTGTTTAAATAAATAAGGCTCATCCCATATATACCATTTGACATCATGCAGAAATTTCTTCTTTTGATAACCCACTAAGCCAGAAGGTAACATCTTACTCACCAAATAGTTTGCGTAGTCTGCAAACCAAGGCACTTCCCCTTTCACCACAAACAACTGTTCATCTGGAAAGGATTCATTGATTAAAACATTGTCATCTATTTCCCTTTTCGGATTCTCAAGACGAGATAAGTGGTCCGCCACTTGGTTATCAGTGCCCTTCCTGCCCTTGATTTCTAAATCAAATTCCTGCAGTAATAAAATCCATCTGATCAACCGAGGCTTTGCATCCTTCTTTGCCACTAAATGTCGAATTACGACGTGATCCGTATACACTATCACCTTTGTGCAGATCAAATAGACTCAAAAATTATCAAAGGCGTATACCACTGCCAATAGCTCTTTCTCCGTGGTTGTGTAATTCAGCTATGCATCTGTAAGGGTCTTGTTGGCATAATAAATAACATGAAACATCTTCTCTTTTCTCTACCCCAAAGCAGCCCCTACGGCGTAATCACTGGCATCACACATCAACTCAAATGGTAATTCCTAATCTGGTGCAGTAATAATTGGTGCTCATGTTAATTTCCCTTTCAGGTGCTCAAATGCCGACACGCAAGCCTCGTCAAAGTTAAAATGCGCGTCCTTTTCCAATAAACTGCATAGTGGTTTAGTTATCTTAGAGAAGTCTTTAATGAATCTGCGGTAGAAACCTGCATGTCCCAGAAAGCTGTGAACACCTTTTACCGAAGTAAGTGGTGGCAATTTCTCTATAGTTTCCAACTTTGCCTTATCTACCTCGAGTCCCTTCTTCGATACTTTGTGGCCCAGTGTGATTCCTTCTTGTACCATAAAATGGCATTTTTCCCAGTTCAGTACTAGATTTGTTTCAACACACCGCTTCAAAACCATCACCAAATTTTCAAGGCATAGATCAAACGAGTCCCCGAAGACTGAGAAATCATCCATAAAGACTTCCACATTTTGCTCCACCATATCTAAAAATATAGCCATCATGCATCTCTGAAAAGTGGCTGGAGCATTGCACAACCCAAAAGACATTCTTCTAAAAGCGAATGTGCCGTAAGGACATGTGAAAGTTATCTTTTCCTGGTCTTTCGGAGCTATCATTATTTGATTATAGCTCGAATATCCATCCAGTAGGCAATAGTACTCATGACCTGCTAATCTGTCCAACATCTGATCAATGAATGGAAGTGGAAAATGATCTTTCCTTGTAGCCTTATTGAGCCTGCGGTAATCCATGCATACTCTCCACCCTGTCACTGTTCGTGTTGGAATCAACTCATTATTCTCATTAGTCACTACGGTCATGCCACCCTTTTTCGGTACACACTGCACTGGGCTCACCTATGAGCTATCTGAGATCGGATAGATTATGCCCGCATCCAGCCATTTTAGCACCTCTTTCTTAACCACTTCTTTCATTATCGGATTAAGTCTCTTTTGTTGTTCAACCGACGGTTTACTTTCATCTTCCATCAGGATTTTATGCATGCAAAATGAAGGGCTGATCCCTTTGATATCCGCTATGGTCCAGCCAATAGCTAATTTGAACTCTCGAAACACTCGTAGTAGTTTTTCTTCCTGAAAAGATGTTAATGCAGAAGAAATAATCACAGGTAGCTTTGAATCTTTATTTAAAAATGCGTACCTGAGATGTTCTGGAAGTGGTTTTAATTCAAGTTCTGGAGGTGTCTCAAGAGATGGCTTTAATTTTACTGAGGATTCTCCCGCTTTTGTCAATGGCTCAACAGGTGCTCTAAATTTTCTGACTTGTGGAGTGGTATCCAGATATTGCACAAGTTCGTCAAGTTCCTCGTCCTCCAGATCTAAATTTTCAGCAATTATTCTCCTCAAAGGTTCATCATTCACTCGACTCTATACTTCATCATTTACGACTTGATCCACCAAATCAACTAGGAAACATTCCTCTTCATCTGCTGGAAACTTCATAGTTTTGAAGACATTAAAGGTGACCTCTTGATCATGAACACGCATAGTGAATTCCCCCTTCTGTACATCGATCAGAGTCTTTCCTGTGGCTAAAAATGGTCTTCCCAGTATGATTGGCATATTTTTGTCTTCCTCGTAATCCAAAATAATGAAGTCAGTTGGAAAGATAAATCTGTCCACCTTCACTAATACATCTTCAACAATTCCCCGTGGATACGTGATGGATTTGTCAACTAACTGCAAAGAAATATTTATTGGTCGTGGGTCCGGTAATCCCAATTGATTGAACAATGATAAGAGCATCAGATTTATGCTTGCCCTAAGATCACACAAACATTTTTCAAAATTCATCTTCCCGATTGTGCACGGGATCGTGAAACTGCCCGAATCCTTCAGCTTCGGCGGTAACTTCTAATGAAGTAATGCATTGCTTTCTTCTGTCAAGGCTACTATCTCAAATTCCTCTAATCTTCTCTTCCTTGAAAATATACCCTTCATAAACTTTGCATAGCTTGGCATTTGTTCCAATGCCTCGGCAAACGGGATGTTGATCTGCAGCTTTTTGAATACCTCCAAGAATTTGTTGAACTGTTTATCTTCCCTTTTCTTATTTAATCTCTGTGGATACGGAACTTGAGTATGAATTAGTGGTATTGAACTCTTAAGCTTCTCTTCTGAACCTGCTTTCTCTTTCTCTTCTTGCTGAACCTCAGACTTTTCTTCTTGAGCAACTAACTACTCTGCCTCGCGCGGCCGCGCGGCCGCGCGGCCTCTTCTTGTAAAATAGGCGCGGGCGCGCGACTTACAGTGTCTGCAATATTCTTCCCAGATCTTAATATGATTGCTTGGCACTGTTCTTTCCCGTCTCTTCTAGGATTTGTCTCTGTATTACTCGGCAATGAACCCTGGGCCCTGTTTGAAAGCATGTTCGCCATCTACCCCATCTGAGTTTCCAGATTCTAAATAGCCGCTGCTTGGCTTTTGATCATAACCTTTGTATTTGCCATGTATTTCATCATCATCTCCTCCATTTTTGATTTCTTTTCTTGCTGAGGTGCGGCTGGAGTGTGATGTTGTTGATGCTGTTGAGAAAATCCCGACGGAAAAGTTGGTTTTGGTGTAAACTGTGGCTGAGATTGCTGTGGTTGAAACTGTTGATTCGTCTGAAACTGATTCTGGTGATTCCCTTGGTTATTTGACCAACTAAAGTTTGGATGATTTTGGTTGTTAGGGTGGTATGTGTTCTGAAACTGTCCTTGATCTTTCCTGTAGTTACTCACATACTGCACCGACTCTGCACTGATAGCACATTGATTTGTTGAGTGTGACCCTGCACAAATCTCACATACGAAGGCAACTGTTTTCGTCTTTCTTTCTGCCAATGTATCTATTTTCTTCGCCATGGCTGCCATCTGCACCGACAACTGAGTAATAGCATCTACCTCCAACACTACTGTAACTTTGGGCTGTGGCATTCTAGATGTCGGATTCTGAAAATCATTTGATGCCATAGTTTCAATAAGTATATATGTAAGACCCCGAATTTTATGAAATAAAAGTATTCAATTTTTCTTATAATTACTATTCAGTAAATGGTTAAATTGATAAAAGTTTAAAGGTATGGGTGAAATGTGAATTTTTTTTCAAAATAAGCAAGTGGTTATAAAATAATCATTGTTGTCGGGGAATATTCGTTTGGTCGTGGAATATTCTTTCTGTCGGGGAATATTCGTACGACGGCGCAGCTATTTGTGGGCCCCATAACGAATAATTGTCGGATAAAGAAAACGACAAATTTGAGTTTTTATAAATAACGACGAAGTTGTTACCGTTAACACTATTGGAATACCCGGTGGTTAAAATACAGTAATACGCGTTATTGCACAGTAGCACACGGTATTGCATAGTATTTTTGAAATTATTGATTCTTACGTAAGAAGGCACTACTCAATAATTGTTACAGTAATTACTGTTCAATATTTTATTTTATTGATTCAATAATTGCTACGTTGAAATTTTATATTATTGTTGTTCAATAATTGTCACTGCACAGTATTTCCCATTATCAGATCAATAATTCATATTATTTGAATAATATTATTAGATAACATTATTGACAATGTCTAGAAAGTTCTGTCTAAGGAGAGGTTTGGTCACCTAATTGCGCGCCAGTAAGGAAAAATTCTTATTGGAAAGCCCCCTCTTTCCTGGGAACGGCCTGGTTGTCATAAATGTGATTCTGTAATATTATTTATGAATAATTAATTATTAATTCATATGATAAGGAAATATTTATTTTATGTGGATATAAACGAGGGATATATTTTTGTGGTTAAAAATGAAGGAGTTAATGTTGAGGTTTTATCCGTATTTTTGTCGGAATGGAGGTATTAAAAATCAGGGTTTTTGAGATATTTTGCGGGGGTTATAATTTTTAATCCGACCGTTGGATCGTGGTAATTTTTGGATATGTTATACATATATAAGTTGAGTATATGCCCACAAATTTTGAACCGTTAAAAATTAACGTATGATTTATTATGAATTTTACGAGATGACTGGTTCAGAAATTGTTGAATTTTCGGAGTTTATCATTTTGATGGAAAATTCTAGAATTGGTGGGCCCCACTTGTGGTTGGTGAAGAAATATGCTGAATTATATTTCAAATGTGGTGGGTGGGAATAGTAGTAGGTAAAGCCATCAGGTTGCAGGTCAAGCCTACTAAAATTTTTCTATAAATAGAGGGCTAAGTTAGAATTTAAAATCACACCAGAAACATAAGCTTTCTCTCTTTCTCTCTCTATATTATGAAGCATATTTTGTGAGTATTTAGATACTTTGAGAGTTGCTATTCAGTGCAAGTTTCCTTCGGCTTTGCATACCGATCAGAAGTACTGCTCTTTTCAGGTAAGGGATAGTAAGGGATTTTAAGGGTTGTTATATTTTCTAGTTTCGTAATTTTTCTGACCTTCAAAAATTCTGGAAAAATTTAAAATGATATTTTGATGAGTTTTCTTGATTGTGTCCAAAAATGGTGATTTTTGGATGTATAGATTGAGAGTTATGAATTTTATGAGAAAAGACTATTTTAAAAGTAATCGCTTATAATTCCTTGTGGTTAACTCCAAAATTGATGAAATTTTTATTGGGAGTACATGTATATGATAGAAGTATACTCTGTAAATTTCAAAATTTTTGGACAAAAGTATAATTTTTGATAAATGTCTAAATATTCGGCTGTTTTGGCCATATGAAAAATAGTAAATGACTTTTAAAAATTCTGAGAAAAATATATGTTCACTATGGGACTATGTTATGCTAAATCTCAGAAAAGAAATATTTTTGGAACTGATTTGATATTTTTCATGAAAATAGTCTAGTTATGAGTAAATGAATTAAATATGTTTTGTGAAGTAAAAAAATTAGAAAATAGGATTCTATGACTTTGAGAATCCTATATGAGGTATATGCAGATTTTTGATGAGGGTTTTGATTATTGGTGATAAAATCTTATGAGTTTGGTATTTTAGAATGATTAAATACATTATTTAGTAAAGTGTAAACAATTTAAATAAATTGTTTATAAGCTTAAGAAATATTATTCTTTCAATATCATTATACCGAAATACTGGTATGGATTTTATTGTAGAATTTCTACCTTTTTGTGTCGGATGTACTATTTATGAGTTACTATTCACGATAAAAATTGGTTTATTTTTCTAACCAAATTATAGTTGATTTATGAATATTACTCTTGAGATTAAATCTATATGTTGATCATATTGTTTTTATTATCATATATAACATTTTTATAACCCTGATGTTGAATTTCTCTTTCACTTGAGTGTAAAGATGGGTAAATTATTGGTATGATCGTGACTGAGGAATATCTTTGGCCTGTAGTGCAAAGATGAATTGTTAACTGATATGATCATGACCATTGAATTTATAATTGAATATCTTTAGCTTAAGTGTAAAGATGAATTGATTAACATGGTTATAATTATTGTTTATATAAATTCTGAAATGATTATATATTTCTTTGAGATATTAATATCTTTGGCCTGTAGTGCAAAGATGAACTGTTGTTGAATATCTTTGGCCTGTAGTGCAAAGATGGTCTGTTGATGAATATCTTTGGCCCGTAGTGCAAAGATGACACGTTGTTGAATATCATTGGCCAGTAGTGCAAAGATGAACCGATGTTGAGATAAACATGACCAACTGGTGATATAAATGAATATCTTTGGCCGTAGTGCAAAGATGAAGTTATTAGTATGATTATGAACAGAAAATGTGATTTAGTGTAACCATGATCTTTGATGTTTCAGGTAAAGATAGGTGATGAAAATTATCTTCGTCCTGGATGAGAAGAGGAATTTAGAACTACAGTTATGATTATGAGTTATTCATATGATTGTGGACCAGAATTATTGATTGATGTTACAGGGATAAAACATTGTTGATGGATTTTTAACATAGAGAAGATAATAGACTTTATAGTCTATTTGACTCTTCTAATGGATTTCTCGTTCCGCTGCAACTATGGTTGAAATTTTTATCATCTACCATATGTTCTAAATCTATGATTTATTACTGATGAAGACTATTGATAATTTATTTATCTTTAGTCATGATATTCTTTACTGGGCTAGTTGTGCTCACCCTTTTGTTTCATAATTCCTTTCAGGTAATAAGAGTGTAGCTGGGTCGAGCGGGGGTAACAAGGGAATAAAACGGTGGTCATCATTTAGTAGTTATATTTGGTAAAGAAAATAGGGTGAGACGAACCCAACGTTGGAAGGGTGTTTCGTCACTATCAGACAAGATGTCTAATGACATACAACCTCGTGTCATCATAAGACAGGGTTGTGCTCATCCACTTGTTGAGTATATCTACGAGCACTACCTATATAATCTTGGTGTTTGTTTGAAGTATAATTCTCAATTAGAGACAGTGGAGATAATGATAAGTCAAGAGAAGACTCACCATTGGGAAGAATATGATAGTAATCTTCTCATTTTTCTTTGGGGTCTATTGGGTCAACCAAGAATAATTCTATGGCCATATGATATCTATCATAACCTAGACGCATGGCCTCCCATGTACAAAGGTTTCCTTGAGCACTTTCCAAAGATTCTAATTTCTAAAATAGTTTTTGACTATACCTTTATGTAAGGTGTCATTGTGAGGTGATGTCCACGGTTGGAACATGAGTCACATTTGGTATATATTTGTATCCAAACTCACAGTATATGTGTTGTTGTATTTTGCACGACAATTGTTGTAATAAAGTTATAGTTGTTTTCTGTACCATGTATTTGGCGACTCAGAATAGGTTGGATGGAATGAACCTATTTTGGGGTCGTTACAATATAGGCCTCTTCATAGCTTTTTGCCCATAATGCCCCTCCTGCAGCTGCATCTACAATCGGTCTCGACTGCCATCCCAACCTATTATAAAATGTGTTGATCACCATCCAATCTGGCATACCGTGATTTGGACACTTCCTCAGCATTTCTTTGTATCTCTCCCATGCTTCATATAAGGACTCACCCTGTTGTTGCTCAAACTGAGATATAGTTGTCCTCATCTTTGCAGTCTTAGCTATTGGGAAGAACTTAGCTTAGAACTTATGTGCTAAGTCCTCCCATATAGTTATAGATCCTGCTGGCAAAGAATGAAGCCAACTTTTGCTTTATCCCTCAATGAGAATGGAAACAACCTTAGTCTGATAGCGTCCTCCGTCACCCCGTTGTATCTGAATGTATCACAAATTTCGATGAAACTCAACAGGTGCTCATTCGGATCATCTGTAGCAATACCCCCGAACTGAACTGTGTTCTGCACCATTTGAATAGTGCCCGTTTTTATCTCGAAGGTATTAGCTACTATCGCTGGTCTGACTATACTAGACTGTAATCCATTGATATTAGGCATAGAATATTCTTTCAGAGCCATATGCTCCTCTCTTTGCTCATTTCCTTGTGCCTCGGCTGCCATATTAGCTGTCGTACTTTCCAACTGTGCTCGTAAATTTCTACGAACACTCGCTTTCCAACCTCTCCCATTTATGTTATCCTGAACAGGTGTTAAGTCAGGGTTGGATGATCGCGTGCGCATAAAAATTTATCCAAATTCTTGAAACAAAAAAAAACAAAAACTGAAATGAGATAAGACTAGAATTGTCTAAGTCATACAATATAGTTTGAAACTAATGATAATAATACTAAATTAAACGCCTTTTCCCGGCAACAGCGCCAAAAACTTGTTGCCTCTTTTTTAGTCTTAACAAAAGAGCTCTTACTCATGCAATCATACATGTGTCAACAAGTAATACAAAGCAAGTAAAGTATCGATCCCAAAGAGAAAGTTGTTTAATTCAAATCACTATGCATTAATTAATTCACTATATTTATATGCTCAAACTAATGAATAAGATTGGTTTGTTACTCTAATCGCAAATAACGACTAAAACAATAATAACAACGGAATAAATCAAATCTGGAAATAATGGGATCCTAACTTCATTTAATATTTTATTTAATCACCACTATCAGGCATGACTTGTTCACATATCACAGGAAAGTAGCCAAGAGCACTAAAAGAGTCATAGCCATTTTTCAATGCACTAAGACATACTTACACAGCATCCACAGATGATAGACTCTATGTAATCATCAATATAACCAAAATCACTATATGTCTATGTGAAATTGCAACTATATTGAATTTAAGTTCAAGCCTTTATTCTAACTTATACGGTGAAACAGTATATGTCTCTATCTGGTTCACAAAATACACAAGCCATATAACACAGCCCCATATACGTATACTATCATGATTACAATCCATACTTGCATGTTCATTGTTAATTCCATACAAGTACTGAAACGAATGGTGATCAAGCATTCATACATACAAAACAATCATGATAGACATCCCACATGATATGTAAAACAATCCAGCATTCAAGCATGCAATCAAACTACATATCAAAATCCGTTAGAATCCCATAATGGAGTCTAGTTCATGACTGAACCAAAAGCCATTGTGGGATCAAATCTAAACAAGATCAATAATCAAAAAATTGAAAGATGAAAGATAGAACTATCAAACCCAATTGCTGAATAGAATCCACTATTAATATTCAAATCCTCATAAAATTCCAGCAAAATAATAATAATAATCCACTCTAGTAGAAATTCCCAAGAAGAAGTAGAAAAGTAGAGTTTTGGCCTCCTTCTACGTTGGAATCTCTCCCAGAGAGTAAACACTAAATTACGATGATGAAAAATACGACTAAAGATATTCAAGATTCCGTCTGACACCAGTCAAATATCATTTTAAATCAATTACAACCATTTTAATTGAAAAATAAAATAAAACAGATCAGCAGCTTCAGGCCTCGCGCGCGGCCGTGCGCTCCTTCAGCGGCTTCCTCTCGCGGGCGCGAGACTTGCAGTAAGTCCTGATGTCTAGCCGACCTCTCGCGTGGGCGCATGTTCCTTATGCTTATCATGATCGTGGCCTCGCAACTTGCAGTAGGTAATAATTTCTAGCTAGGTACTCGCGCGGGCGCGCGCCTCCAAGTTCATCGTGCCGCGCGGCTTGCAGTTGATGCATTCTTGTGCTGCTCCTGAGTTTGGTTCTGCATTGTTGCTGCTGCTACTGAAATGTCCTATTTCCATCCATGGTTGTCCATCCATGCTCCACTCAATCCTCAGCCATGCATATCACAGCTTTTTCCTCGCCTCATGCATCCATTAGCCCCGTGCCCTATAATACCACCAAATTAGGCCGATTCCTGCACTTATTCACCAAAAGGAGTTTTAAGTATATGCAATGCAAACTAACATGAAATGCAGCTAAAACATACTAAAATGTACTTGAGATGGGCATAGTTCGCATGAATTGGTACTCCATAAGTAGGTATAAAACCCACTTATCAGAAACCACGGTCCGAAGTCCAGGAAAACACACGCAACACGACTCTTAATGTGAAGAATAGTGTGTGCACAGATGAAGAGAAAGGCTTTAAAGTATGTAAGAAGGCTTATAGTGGACTGTCAAAGAAGACTTCAATAAATTTAAATGTATGAACACTAGGCTCCCGCTGGTAAAAATATGACAGAATATATGCTCAAAAGTGTTTGAAATAAGAAAGCACTTAGAGTATAGTGTGTACAAAGAAAATTGAACAGGGTTTCCTCGCTCTTTCTCTTGTAAATAAAGCCACCCCAAGCCGCAGGTACCCGCGGCTTCCCGGGATGCCCAGGATGCCCAACAATGTGGGTCCCACCGTGTCAGAGTACGTACATTCGGACAACGCGCTGTTCGCTCGGTCCTTCATAACTTTCAACCTGGGAGTCCGATAGATGCGTGCCATACCATTCCGGAAAGCTCTTTCCAAGAGCTACACAATGACATAGGATTTGTCCTTTTTTGATTCTGGGAAGATGGATCTATGACCGAAATAGCATTTATGGGTTTCCATCAGGCAATCTGGTGAGCTGTTTTGCGTAGTTTGCGCTCCAAAGTTAAGATATGGTTCTTGTGGGACTTCTTTTGAAGCAATTTGAGTTGAAATGAGTGTATTTGATTTAAAGTGAAGTTGGCAAAATGACCATTTTGCCCCTCCCGGGGTTATCTCCGGTGTTCGCGCAGTTGTAGTAGTCTTTTCTCAGGGTTATCTCTGAGGTTGTCATGTTGTTGACTCTGAATATCCTCAAGGTTATCTCTGAGGTTGGAATTAATGTTGTGGTCCTCCATGATTACCTCTAGAGTGTGAAAAAGATGCTTTTGCCTTCCTACATAGTTAGTAACAAGAAAAAAAAATTCGAGTGTCTACACTAACAACCTTACGAAAACAATCAATTTTAGCATAATGGGAAGTTAACCAATCAATCCCTAGAATCACGTCAAATGCAAGTATTTTTAAAGAAATAAGATCGACAGGTAACATGCGAGTGCTGATTTGAATCAAACAAGACTTATAACCAGTGGATGTAATGAAGGTTTCTCCTAACAGAGTTTCAACAGATAAGTCAAAGTCTAATTTCTCCATAGTTAAATTTAAACGTTGAGCGCAAGTAGGAGAAATAAAAGAATGGGTAGAAACGGTATCAAATAAGGTATAAACTTCGCTAGAGTTTATGATTAGTTTATCCGTGATGACCTCGTTCGGGTTTCTTGCTTTCAGGGAGGTCACGACAAATGCTCTCCCTTGAACTAACGGCTTTGACTTCTCTGGGACGGCCTTTGGTGCCTCCATCCTAGCTGGACTCGGCTTTACTGCATGACAAAATTGAGCTAGGTGACCTTCTCTTCCGCAATTATAATGTGATGCCCCCAAAATAGGTATACATCTCCTATTTTGAGTCACCAAATTTATTGTACAGAAAAAATACAACTTCATTAATACAATTATCGTGCAAAATACGACAACACATATATACAGTGAGTTTAAATACAAATATTGTCTAATAGACAGTATTCAAACTCAAAAGGAGTCCTCATTAAATTTATTATCACACTATTTTATAAAATAGTGAGGACTGCTAAAACAACTGATTGAAAACATCACTCCACACCCCGACTAGTTTCCGTTATATTCTTGCCTCCTAAGAAGAAAAATAGAACAAAAAGGAAAAGGGTGAGCTCAACTAGCCTAGTAAAGAATATTATGACTAAGATAATATACAACAAATTATCATTAGTCTTCAACAGGGAAAAATCTGATAGAATATAATAGACAACAAGTTTTAGATCAACAACTACAGCGGAAATAATAATCCATTAGAAGAGTCAAGTAGAGAATGAATTCTACTATCTTCTAAGATTTAAAAGTCCATCATCAATATTTTATCCCTGTAACATCAATCAATATACATCTTGAATCAAATATTCATCTTTGCACTACAGGCTAAAGATATTCATTAGTTGGTCATATTCATCTCAACACCTGTTCATCTTTGCACTACAGGCCAAAGATATTCATCAGTTAATCATTCATCTTTGCACTACAGGCCAAAGATATTCATCAGTTAATCATTCATCTTTGCACTATAGGCCAAGGATATTCAGTAATATCATCATTTAGGACTTAGAATGATGAAAATATTTTAAAGAAAACTAATCCAGTAAGATAAAAGAACAATGATTAAGGATTCGTATTTTAGTTCATCCATGTTCAAAAATACTCCATAATAAATCATTGTGGAGCAAAATTTAAGAATGAAGATCAAAACATGGATACAATCAAAGCTAGTAACCATAATAAACAACTTGGAAAAGAAAAGAAAATTTTAATTTTTCTGTGAATAGTGCCGTTTACGTGAATAGTAACTCCGACACAAAAAGACAAGAATTTCATAAGAAAAATATTTCCAATATTCTGGTATAATGATATTAAAAGAAATAATATCATTTACGAAAAAAAAAAATAACATCTCTTACCTCAAAAGAATAGTACTTCTGGCTGGAATATTAAATATAACGCTGAAGTAAACTTGCACCGTATAGCAACACTCAACGTATCAAAACAATCACAAAAATACGCTCGATAATATAGAGAGAAAACTTCAGATTTTGGTGTATTTTTCAATTCTAACTTAAGCATCCTATTTATAGGAAAATGCTTAGAACACCAAAGCAAAAAATTTAATAAAATAATATTTATTAAAAAAAATTCACATCCAGCTTTTGAAATCTGAATTCAGCACATTTACAACACATGTGGGGCCCACCCAATTGTAAAAAATATTTTTCTTAAAATAAATATTTTAAACTCCAAAAATTAATTATTCTGGAACTTCAATAATTCATAATAAATAGCCCCTTTATCAGAAAAATTCGAATCTTATGTCTATTGCCTAGGAAATTTAATTCTCTACAACTTTATAGCTTTAAGTTTTTCCAAATTCTAAACAGAAATTGACCGAAATCCACATACGGACGCATTTGCAAGCTATAATCAAATTTCAGTCAAAATGGGTTCCACCAACATGTTTAATATGTTTTTAGCATTTATTGTAACAAAAATACTCTTCCTCCTCATTTATTCATATATCACACATTCATTGTAAAAATATCACCATTGTTATATTAACGTATTATACATTTATAATGTAATATAATAATATATTTAAATAAATTATTTTATCAGAAAAGATAAAATATCAATTTTCAACAATTGTTACTTTTCTAAAAATTCCTTCATTTATATCCACATAAAATAAATATTTTCCTTATCATATAAATTAATAATTAATTATTCACAAATAATATTACTATATAAATTAATAATTAATTATTCACAAATAATATTACAGAATCACAATAATGACAACCAGGTCGTTAACGGTGTTAACGGTAACAACTACGTCGTTATTTATAAAAACTCATACTTGTCATTTTCTTTATCCAATCGCTTTTCGTTATGGGGCCCACAAAAGGATACGCCGTCATACTAATATTCCCCGACAGCAAGAATATTCCACGACTAACCGAATATTCCCCGACAACAATGAATATTTTATAACCACTTGCTTATTTAAAATATTTGCGCATTTTACCCATAACTAACCACATTAATCAAATCAATCCCTTATTATTTTAAAATAATAAATAGAGAAAATTTTATTTTATTCATAAAAGTTGAGGTCTTACAACCTCCCCTCCTTATGAAATTTCGTCCTCAAAATTGATGTACGTACCTGGTGTTTCGAAAAGGTGAGGATACCTGGCCTTCATTTTCGTTTCCAATTCCCAGGTCATTTCCTCAATAGCATGGTTCCTCCACAAAACTTTGACTTATGGTATAACATTTGTGCGTAGGACATGCTCCTTCCTATCCAAGATCTTGACAAGTACCTCTTCATACGTTAAATCTTCGGCTATCTCGTCTGGTTCTAACTCAATAATTTAGTTTGGGTCTTTCACATATTTACGAAGCATAGATATATGAAAAATATTATGAACACGAGACATACTCGGAGGTAATACAAGTCTATATGCAACATTTCCTACTCGGTCAAAAATCTTAAATGGACCAATAAATCGTGGATTGAGCTTTCCTCTCTTCCCGAATCTTGTAACTCCCTTCCATGGAGCAACACGTAACAATATATGATCCCCAATATTAAATGCCACGTCCTTTTGATGAAGATCCACATAACTCTTTTGTCGATCATGTGTCGTTTGTATACGTTATCGGATCATTTGGATCTTTTCTGTAGTCATACGTACCAACTATGGTCCCAACAACGTTGCTTCTCCCACCACATCCCAACATACTGGAGAGCGACACTTTCATCCATATAATATTTCGAATGGAGCCACACCTATACTTGCCTGATAAATGTTGTTGTAGGAGAATTCCACCAATGGTAAGTACTTATCTTAACTCCCTTTGAAATCTAGGATACAGAGTCTTAATAGATCTTCAAGAGTATGAATAGTCCTTTTTGATTGCACATCCGTTTGAGGATGGTATGCCGAACTGAATCACAAATTTGTGCCCATAACTTTCTGCAAGCTAACCCAAAATTGTGAAGTGAATCTTGGGTCACGATCTGAAACTATGGATACTGGCATGCCATGCAATATCACAATCTCATTCACATATATACGAGCAAGACGTTCAAGGGAATACGTCTCCCGTATAGGCAAGAAATGAGCAGACTTGGTTAATCTATCAACAATAACCCAAATCGCATCTATGCCTTGAGAAACCTTCGGAAGACCCGTAACGAAATCTATAGTAATGTGTTCCCACTTCTATTTCAGAATCTCAAGTGGTTGCAATGGACCCTTTGGTACTTGATGCTCCGCCTTTACATATTGACAAGTTAAACACCTCTAGATAAACTCCACAATCTCTCTCTTCATATTGCTCCACCAAAATGTATGTTGAAGATCATGATACATTTTGGTACTCCCAAGATGGATTACAAACGGTTTGTTGTGTGCCTCCATCATGATTTTAGGCTTCAAGTCAGAATTGTTATGAACACAAAGTCTAGAGTTGACTCGAAGTATTCCTTCTTCATCAATTCTTACTTCTAGAATAGCATCTTCTTGCACTTTGTTCTTAATACGCATCAGCTTCAGGTCCATAGTTTGAGCAGCTTTAACTTTATCGATTAAAGTCGGTTCTACTTGTATATTTGACGTCATCACGTGGGTCCCTGGAGTCTTTAACTCTATCTCCATTCTTTATAAGTCATACCAAATGGGCCTTTGCGTTGACAATATTGTACTCGTACCCGCATATGATCTTCTACTCAATGCGTCAGCTACTACGTTCACTTTTTCAGGATGGTATTGAATGGTATGATCGTAATCTTTCAACAGCTCGAGTCAACGTCGTTACTGCATGTTAAGTTCCTTTTGGGTGAAGAAATATTTGAGACTTTTATGATCTATATAGATCTCCACTTTCTCCCTATACAGGTAGTGTCTCCAGATCTTCAACGCGAAAACGACTGCTGCCAACTCCAGATCATGAGTAGGATAATTCTTCTCATATTCTTTGAGTTGTCGCGAGGCATAGGCTATGACTTTCCCATGTTGCATGAGAACACACCCTATCCCTTTGCCTGAAGCATCGTTGTAGATAACAAATCCATCCGAACCAGATGGTATTGTCAGAACATGTGCCAAAATGAGTCTCCTCTTGAGCTCTTAGAAGCTCTTCTCACATTCCTCGCTCCATACGAATTTTGTATCTTTTCGAGTCAACTGAGTTAACGGAGTAGCAATTCGAGAAAATCCTTCCACGAATCTCCAATAATAACAAGCTAAGCCTAGAAAGCTACGTACTTCAGTCACCGACTTCGGTTGCTCCCAACTTTGTAGTGCTTCAATCTTCGCCAGGTCAACAGATACTCTATGTTTTGACACCACGTTCCAAAGGAACGCTACTTCCTCAAGCCAGAACTCACATTTCTTCAGCTTGGCATATAGCTTGTTTTCATGAAGCCTTTAAAGTACCAACTTCAAATGGTGCTCATGATCTTCACGGATTTTGGAATAGATGATGATGTCTTTAATAAAGACAATAACGAACTGATCCAAATATCCCTTGAACACACGGTTCATCATATCCATGAAAGCTGCAGGAGCATTAGTCAATCCAAAATACATGACTAAGAATTCATAATGATTGTACCGAGTTCTGAAGGCAGTCTTCGGAATATCCTCTATTTTAATATTCAGCTGATGATATCCAGAATGAAGATCGATCTTTAAAAAGAATTGTGCTCCTTGCAACTGATCAAATAGGTCATTAAAACGAGGTAGCGGATACCTATTCTTGATGGTGACATAGTTCAATTCTCGATAATCAATACAAAGTCACATACTTCCCGTCTTTCTTCTTTACGAATAAAACAGGAGCACCCTAAGGAGATGTACTAGGACGAATGAAACCGATGTCCAACAACTCCTGTAGTTGGACCTTGAACTCTTGATGTTCAATAGGAGCCATTCGATATGGGGTCTTAGAAATGGGCTTTGTACCAAGTTCAAGGTCAATAAAGAATTCAACTTCATGTTATGGGGGTAGCTGAGAAGTTCTTCAGAAAATACGTTAGGAAATTCACTAACAACAGAAATAATATTCAAATTTGATGTATTTTTATTCAAGTCTGTGACATGGGCTACAAAAGCTTGACATCTATTTTTTAATAAATGAATAGCTTTATGGCTTGATATGACAGTGACTGACTTTAGTGGTTTGGTTGCTTGCATTCGTATAACAGGTTGGTTAGGAATATGAAAACTAACAACCTTACGAAAATAATCAATTTTGGCATGATGAATAGTTAACCAATTGTAAGACCCCGAATTTTATGAAATAAAAGTATTCAATTTTTCTTATAATTACAATTCAGTAAATGGTTAAATTGATAAAAAGTTAAAGTTATGGGTGAAATGTGAAAATTTTTCAACATAAACAAGTGGTTATAAAATAATCATTGTTGTCGGGGAATATTCGTTTGGTCGTGGAATATTCTTTCTGTCGGGGAATATTCGGCGCAGCCATTTGTGGGCCCCATAACAGAATAAATGTCGGATGAAGATAACGACAAAAAAATTGAGTTTTTATAATTAACGGCGTAGTTGTTACCGTTAACACTATTAGAATACCCGGTGGTTAAAATACAGTAATACGCGTTATTGCACAGTAGCACACGGTATTGCACAGTATTTTTGAAATTATTGATTCTTACGTAAGAAGGCACTACTCAATAATTGTTACAGTAATTACTGTTCAATATTTTATTATTGATTCAATAATTACTGCATTGATATTTTATATTATTGTTTTTTCAATAATTGTTGCTGCACAGTATTTTCCATTATCAGATCAATAATTCATATTATTTAAATAATATTATTAGATAGCATTATTGACAATGTCTAGAAAGTTCTGTCTAAGGAGAGGTTTGGTCATTTAATTGCGCGCCAGTAAGGAGAAATTCTTATTGGAAAGCCCCCTCTTTCTTGGGAACGGCCTGGTTGTCATAAATATGATTCTGTAATATTATTTGTGAATAATTAATTATTGATTCATATGATAAGGAAATATTTATTTTATGTGGATATAAATGAGGGATATATTTTTGTGGTTAAAAATGAAGGAGTTAATGTTGAGGTTTTTTATCCGTATTTTTGTCGGAATGGAGGTATTAAAAATCAGGATTTTTGAGATATTTTGCAGGGGTTATAATTTTTAATCCGACCGTTGGATCGTGGTAATTTTTGGATATGTTATACATATATAAGTTGAGTATATGCCCACAAATTTTGAACCGTTAAAAATGAACGTACGATTTATTATGAATTTTACGAGATGACTGGTTCAGACATTTTTGAATTTTTGGAGTTTATCATTTTGGTGAAAAATTCTAGAATTAGTGGGCCCCACTTGTGGTTGGTGAAGAAATGTGCTGAATTATATTTCAAATGTGGTGGGTGGGAATAGTAGCAGGTAAAGCCATCAGGTTGCAGGTCAAACCTACCAAAATTTTCCTATAAATAGAGGGCTAAGTTAGAATTGAAAATCACACCAGAAACATAAGCTTTCTCTCTTTCTCTCTCTATATTATGAAGCATATTTTGTGAGTATTTAGATACTTTGAGAGTTGCTATTCAGTGCAAGTTTCCTTCGGCTTTGCATACCGATCAGAAGTACTGCTCTTTTCAGGTAAGGGATAGTAAGGGATAGTAAAGAATTTTAAAGGTTGTTATATTTTTCAGTTTCGTAATTTTTCTGACCTTCAAAAATTCTGGAAAAATTTAAAATGATATTTTTATGAGTTTTCTTGATTGTGTCCAAAAATGGTGATTTTTGGATGTATAGATTGAGAGTTATGAATTTTATGAGAAAAGACTATTTTAAAAGTAACCGCTTATAATTCCTTGTGGTTAACTCCAAAAATTGATGAAATTTTTATTGGGAGTACATGTATATGATAGAAGTATACTCTGTAAATTTTAGAATTTTTGGACAAAATTATAATTTTTGATAAATGTCTAAATATTCGGCTGTTTTGGCCATATGAAAAATAGTAAATGATTTTTAAAAATTCTGAGAAAAATATATGTTCACTATGGGACTATATTATGCTAAATCTCAGAAAAGGAATATTTTTGAAACTGATTTGGTATTTTTATTAAAATAGTCTAATTATGAGTAAATGAATTAAATATGTTTTGTGAAGTAAGAAAATTGGAAAATAAGATTTTATGACTTGAGAATCCTATATGAGGTATATGCAGATTTTTGATGAGGGTTTTGGTTATTGGTGATGAAATCTTATGAGTTTGACATTTTAGAATGATTAAATACATTATTTTAGTAAAGTGTAAACAATTAAAACAAATTATTTATAAATTTAAGAAATGTTATTCTTTCAATATCATTATACCAAAATATTGGTATGAATTTTATTGTGGAATTTCTATCTTTTGTGTCGGGATTACTATTCATGAGTTACGAATATTACTCTTGATATTAAAACTATATGTTGATCATATTATTTTTATTATCATATATAACATTTTTATAACCCTGATGTTGAAATTCTCTTTCACTGGAGTGTAAAGATGGTTAGATTATTGGTATGATCATGACTAGGGTTCTCTTTGGCCTGTAGTACAAAGTTGAATTATGACTGGTATGATCATGACCATTGAATTTATAATTGAATATCTTAAGCTTAAGTGCAAAGGTGAATTGATCAACATGGTTATAATTATTATTTATATAAATTCTGAAATGATTATATATTTCTTTGAGATATGAATATATTTGGCCTGTAGTGCAAATATGAATTGTTGATAAATATCTTTGGCCCGTAGTGCAAAGATGAACTGTTGTTAAATATCTTTGGCCTGTAGTTCAAAGATGGTCTGTTGATGAATATCTTTGGCCTGTAGTGCAAAGATGAACTGTTATTGAATATCTTTGGCCGTAGTACAAAGATGGATTTATTAGTATGATTATGAACAGGAACTGTGATTTGGTATAACCATGATCTTTGATGTTTCAGGTAAAGATAGGTGATTAAAATTATCTTCGTCCTGGATGAGAAGAGGAATTTAGAACTACAGTTATGATTATGAGTTATACATGTGATTGTGAATAGGAATTGTTGATTGATGTTACAGGGATAAAACATTGTTGATGGATTTTTAACATGGAGAAGATAATAGACTTTATAGTCTATTTGACTCTTCTAATGGATTGCTCGTTCCGCTACAACTATGGTTGAAATTTTTATCATTTACCATATGTTCTAAATCTCTGATTTATTATTGATGAAGGCTATTGATAATTCAATTATCTTTAGTCATGATATTCTTTACTGAGCTAGTTTTGCTCACCCTTTTGTTTCACAATTCCTTTCAGGTAAAAAGAGTGTAGCTGGGTCGAGCGGAGGTAACAAGGGAATAGAACGGTGGTCATCATTTAGTAGTTATATTTGGTGAAAAAAATAGGGTGAGGCGAACCCAACGTTGGAAGGGTGTTTTGTCACTATCATACAAGATGTCTAATGACATACAATCTCGTGTCATCATAAGATAGGGTTGTGTTCATCCACTTGCTGAGTATATCTATGATGTGAGACCCCAGATTTTATGAATAAATATTTAATTTTTCTCGAAATAATTTTTTTATATTATGGTGTGGATTTGATATAATAGTTATAAAAATTTTGCAAAGTATGCAAGTTGTCATATTATATTCGATTGGTCGGGGAATATTCTTTTTGTCGGAGAATATTCGTACGACGGTACAATCATTGGTGGACCCCACAACAGAATTATTGTCGGATTGAGAAAATGACAAAAATACTTTATGAAAATAACGGCGAAAGTTTTACCGTTGATACTGTTGAACTACTCGGTAGTAAAAGTACAGTAATACGTGTGGTTGCATAGTAGCACACGGTATTGATTATTAATGCTTATGTGAGAAGTCACTCAGTTTGATTCCATTATTGTCAGTTAATAATATGAATTATTTAGCGATAATGACGTTTTGTTTTATTCGTATTATTAACGTAATAAAACAGAAACATCTTTTTATATAAAACAGAATACTTTATTAAAGTTATTCTATAAATAGAATATATTATATTTTATTTAAAAGATTTTTCTTTAAATATGGACCGTCAGATTAAAGTAATCAATCTGGACCGTTCATGGATTAGTTACTATGCATTCTATTTTCCTATAAATAGAAGCTCATTCCTTCATTATTTTCTTACGAATTCACTGAACTCTAGAGAGAGAAACTATAGAGAGAGACTATATAGAGATAGAAGAAAAGTTTTCTGCTACTTCACTACTCTTATATCCAGTTCTTTTACGGTAAGGGGTGTTATTCTTTCTTATTCATGAAGGGAACTGTTGTTATTCCATTTCTTATTATTCTGTTGGAATAACCTGTATACGCGGATATACCCTATACTTGGTGACATTCTTCTATTATTCTGTTGGAACATCCTGTCTGTGTGTTTTACACCGGACCTGGTTCCGTTTTTATTATTATTCTGTTGGAACATCCTGTCTGTGTGTTTTACACCGGACCTGGTTCCGTTTATTATTCTGTTGGAACATCCTGTCTGTGTGTTTTACACCGGACCTGGTTCCGTTTTTATTATTATTCTGTTGGAACATCCTGTCTGTGTGTTTTACACCGGACCTGGTTCCATTATTTATTATTTTGTCGGAATATCCTGTCTGTGCGTTTACGCCGGACCTGGTTCCATTATTTATTATTCTATTGGAATAACCTGTCTGTGCGGTCTATCGCATGCATGGTGATTTCTTTTGTTATTCCATTCTTTATTGTACTCAGTTGGTTAAGTTTTGACTTCTATACTCCATGAAATTTGTGGAATATCCTTGATAGTTGCGTTTCATCCAGTATCTTTTCAAGAAAATATTCTTCTAAGCGTTCTTGAATTTTACTCCACAATGCAGTATCATGTTGACAATTTGGACGTTGTTAATTCCTGGATAAATTAATTCTTGAACTTGTTTTATTGAATTCTTATATCATTGTCATCATCCTCATGTTTATATTCTGTTGAAAGTCATCTGTGGCCTGTAGTGCATAGATGGACTTGGTATGATTATGACCAGGGATTATTCGGTGTAATCATGACCGTAATGTTACGAATGATGTGGTAAAAGTCCTCATTGGCCCGTAGTGCATTGATGGACAGTTGTTGGCATGATCATGACCATTAATGAATATACGAATATCCTTGGCCGTAGTGCAGGGGTGATTCGATGATGTGGATTATTTTATTAAGCTGAGTCTCAGCGATCAAAGTGTTGGAAAATCTTTTAAATCATAAAAGATAGTAGAGTTTATTTTCTACTTGACTCTTTTAATGGATTGCTTATTCCGCTACAGTTAAACTTGATGTCTATTGTATTTTATCAGTTTAACATTGTTGAAGGCTAATGATAATTTATTTTGCATTATCTTAGTCATAATATTTCTTACTGGGCTAGTTGAGCTCACCCTTTCTTTCACTGTTCTCTTCAGGAAATGAGAACGTAGCTGGGGCAAGTCGGGGAACGGAGTGATGGTCCGAATGATAGTATTAGTTAGTAGTCCTCACTATTCTATGTAATGGTGTGTTAATAAATGTAATGAGGACTCCTTTTGAGTATGAATACTCTCTAGAAGATAATATTTGTATTCAAACTCACAGTTTATGTTTTGTCGTATTGTACACGACAGTTGTATTAATCAGTTGTATTTGTATTCTGTACTATGTATCTGACGACCCAAGATGGGTGATGTATACCTAATTTTGGGGGCGTCACAGTTGGTATCAGAGCTTAGGGATATGATCCCTGGCTAAGATGTGAGAATAGAACTAGGAGGGGAGAGACGGGGAATTCCTTCGCTAGTATGACCTACCTAAGTTTATTTGCATGGTATTTAATTGGTCGGTCATAATATAAGGATAATATATGACATATCAATTAACTTTTATTTTGTGGCAGTATCTGAAAATGGCATCTGAGAATGTTGAGAATAGCAATGGAGAACAGGCGACTGTTGATTCACCACATATCAATAATCAGGATAATGTGCATCAGGAAGGTGACAATCCCCATGCAAACAACAACACTGACCAGATGATGAATGATGGAATGTTCAGAAACTTTATGCAGTTCATGCAACAGCAGGCGAGAGTGGCTCATGTCCAAAATATAGGTGGAAACACTGGAAACTCGCAGGCGGTCACCGCTAAACAGTTTAAGGAGCTGGGACCACCGGAGTTTAAGGGAGAACCCAAACCGCTTATAGCGGAAACATGGATAAAGCAGATTACCAAGATATTTGATGTCTTGGGTTGCTCCGAGGAGCAAAAGGTTCCCTTTGCCGCCTTTATGTTGCGAGGAGAGGCAGATTACTGGTGGGAATCGATAAAGCGTACTCAACCTGCCGCACTGAAGATGTCTTGGGAGAAGTTTCAAGATCTGTTTAACGACAAATACTTTCCCGAGAGTATTCGTCACATGAAGGAGGTGGAGTTCATCAAATTGGAGCAGAATAATATGACCGTGTCGCAGTACGAGGCAAAATTTGCGGAGTTATCCCGGTTTGCGTCCCACCTGGTGGATAATGAGGAAAGAATGACGCGGATGTTTTTAAGAGGTTTGAAGCCGGAGATACGTCAATATCTTATTTCTCATAAACTGTGTTTGTATTCAGATGTTGTGAATAGGGCTCAGTTAGTGGAGCGCGATAACGAGTCAACGCAACCAAAAGAGAGCAGCCAGAAAAATAATAATACTGGTGATAACAGTCATCAAAGCGGTGACAATAAGCATGGAGGGAATCAACAGGCCAGAAATGGTAACCACTTCGGTGGTAATCAGGGCCAAAATAATAAGAATGGGCATTTCAAGAAGAGGAGATTCAACAATGATGGAAAGACGTCAGCACCAGCACCCGTTGTTAAGGAAGGAGAACGACCACCTATCATATGCTTCAAATGCGGAGGGGAGGGACACATCAGTCCAAACTGCGTGATGCCGTCTAAAGCGTGCTATAATTGTGGAAGAGAAGGCCACTTAGCCCGATTTTGTCGCTCACCGAAGACAAGTTCAGATAGGATGGAGGCACCAAAGACCGTCCCAGAAAAGCCAAAGCCAGTAGTTTAAGAGAGAGCATTTTTTTCGTGACGAGGAACCTGAATAAAATTATCACGGGTATGTTAGTCATAAACTCTTGCGAAGTCTATACCGTGTTAGATACCGGTTCTACTCACTCTTTTATTTCACCTAGTTTTGTTCAATATTTGAACTTAACTCCGGAGAAGTTAGACTTTGATTTCTCTGTTGAAATTCCGTTGGGAGAAACCTTTGTTACCTCCACTATTTATAAATCTTGTTCAAATCAACACTTTCACGTTACCTGTTGATCTTATCTCTTTGAAAATACTTGCATTGATGTGATTTTTGGAAACGATTGGTTAACTGCTCATCATGCTTTTCGTAAGGTTGTTAGCTTTCATATTCCTAACCAACCTATTATGCGAATTCAAGTAACCAAACCACTAAAGCCAATCATTGTCATATCAAGCCATAAGTAAAAATCTCCGTTCCTTTCGTTGTTGACTTCCTGGTGTGGAATGCACCGAAGCTAGACTTTCCGTAGGAGACGTTGTAAATGACGATGGCAAGTTGATAGGTATCAATGTGACGTGTTATCCAAGTCTTGGATGAGGGTCACAGTTTTGAACGATATTTCTATTGTTAATAAATTTCTTGACGTATTCTTGAAGACTTCTTAGCCTACCCCAGAGCGTAAAAATTGAATTTTATATTGACCCCAGTACAAAACCCATTTCTTAAACCCTTAAATATTTCTTCAACTAAAACGAACGTATTATGCGCCAAAGACGTTGGCTCGAGCTGTTGAAGATTACGATCATACCATTCAATAACATCATGGAAAAGCGAACGTGGTAGCTGACGCGTTGTGTAGAAGATCGTATACGGTTACAAGTGCGAATATACGAACCCACGTGAAGATAACGAATATACGATTAAAATCGATTTTAATCGATAAAGTTAAAGCCGCTCAAGCTACATACTCAGAGCTGATAAATATGAAGAAGAAGGTTCAAGAGGGCGTTATTCTAGAAGCAAGAATCAACGAAGAGAGGAAATCTCAACTCTCGATTTAATTGGCCCATTTGAAATCCTCGATGAAGTAGGAACTGTGGCCTATAGACTCATTTTACCGCCAAGTATGTTGCGTGTTCAAAACATTTTTTTTACGTATCGATGTTACGTAAATATGTGGACGACCCGAACCACATTATTAATTTAGAACCGGACGAGATAGCGAAAGATTTAACATATGAGGAGATACGTGTTAACATCTTGGATAAGAAAGATCATATTCGATGCTTAAAGGTTATACCTCAAGAGTTAGAATTTGAAGTGAAGTCAAGGTATCCTCACATGTTCGGCATACCAAGTACGTACGTAAATTTCGAGGGCGAAATTCCATAAGGAGGGGAGATTGTGAGACCCCAGATTTTATGAATAAATATTTAATTTTTCTCGAAATAATTTTTTTATATTATGGTGTGGATTTGATATAATAGTTATAAAAATTTTGCAAAGTATGCAAGTTGTCATATTATATTCGATTGGTCGGGGAATATTCTTTTTGTCGGAGAATATTCGTACGACGGTACAATCATTGGTGGACCCCACAACAGAATTATTGTCGGATTGAGAAAATGACAAAAATACTTTATGAAAATAACGGCGAAAGTTTTACCGTTGATACTGTTGAACTACTCGGTAGTAAAAGTACAGTAATACGTGTGGTTGCATAGTAGCACACGGTATTGATTATTAATGCTTATGTGAGAAGTCACTCAGTTTGATTCCATTATTGTCAGTTAATAATATGAATTATTTAGCGATAATGACGTTTTGTTTTATTCGTATTATTAACGTAATAAAACAGAAACATCTTTTTATATAAAACAGAATACTTTATTAAAGTTATTCTATAAATAGAATATATTATATTTTATTTAAAAGATTTTTCTTTAAATATGGACCGTCAGATTAAAGTAATCAATCTGGACCGTTCATGGATTAGTTACTATGCATTCTATTTTCCTATAAATAGAAGCTCATTCCTTCATTATTTTCTTACGAATTCACTGAACTCTAGAGAGAGAAACTATAGAGAGAGACTATATAGAGATAGAAGAAAAGTTTTCTGCTACTTCACTACTCTTATATCCAGTTCTTTTACGGTAAGGGGTGTTATTCTTTCTTATTCATGAAGGGAACTGTTGTTATTCCATTTCTTATTATTCTGTTGGAATAACCTGTATACGCGGATATACCCTATACTTGGTGACATTCTTCTATTATTCTGTTGGAACATCCTGTCTGTGTGTTTTACACCGGACCTGGTTCCGTTTTTATTATTATTCTGTTGGAACATCCTGTCTGTGTGTTTTACACCGGACCTGGTTCCGTTTATTATTCTGTTGGAACATCCTGTCTGTGTGTTTTACACCGGACCTGGTTCCGTTTTTATTATTATTCTGTTGGAACATCCTGTCTGTGTGTTTTACACCGGACCTGGTTCTATTATTTATTATTCTGTCGGAATATCCTGTCTGTGCGTTTACGCCGGACCTGGTTCCATTATTTATTATTCTATTGGAATAACCTGTCTGTGCGGTCTATCGCATGCATGGTGATTTCTTTTGTTATTCCATTCTTTATTGTACTCAGTTGGTTAAGTTTTGACTTCTATACTCCATGAAATTTGTGGAATATCCTTGATAGTTGCGTTTCATCCAGTATCTTTTCAAGAAAATATTCTTCTAAGCGTTCTTGAATTTTACTCCACAATGCAGTATCATGTTAACAATTTGGACGTTGTTAATTCCTGGATAAATTAATTCTTGAACTTGTTTTATTGAATTCTTATATCATTGTCATCATCCTCATGTTTATATTCTGTTGAAAGTCATCTGTGGCCTGTAGTGCATAGATGGACTTGGTATGATTATGACCAGGGATTATTCGGTGTAATCATGACCGTAATGTTACGAATGATGTGGTAAAAGTCCTCATTGGCCCGTAGTGCATTGATGGACAGTTGTTGGCATGATCATGACCATTAATGAATATACGAATATCCTTGGCCGTAGTGCAGGGGTGATTCGATGATGTGGATTATTTTATTAAGCTGAGTCTCAGCGATCAAAGTGTTGGAAAATCTTTTAAATCATAAAAGATAGTAGAGTTTATTTTCTACTTGACTCTTTTAATGGATTGCTTATTCCGCTACAGTTAAACTTGATGTCTATTGTATTTAATCAGTTTAACATTGTTGAAGGCTAATGATAATTTATTTTGCATTATCTTAGTCATAATATTTCTTACTGGGCTAGTTGACCTCACCCTTTCTTTCACTGTTCTCTTCAGGAAATGAGAACGTAGCTGGGGCAAGTCGGGGAACGGAGTGATGGTCCGAATGATAGTATTAGTTAGTAGTCCTCACTATTCTATGTAATGGTGTGTTAATAAATGTAATGAGGACTCCTTTTGAGTATGAATACTCTCTAGAAGATAATATTTGTATTCAAACTCACAGTTTATGTTTTGTCGTATTGTACACGACAGTTGTATTAATCAGTTGTATTTGTATTCTGTACTATGTATCTGACGACCCAAGATGGGTGATGTATACCTAATTTTGGGGGCGTCACATATGAGCACTACCTATATAATCTTGGTGTTTGTTTGAAGTATAATTCACGATTAAAGACAGTGGAGATAATGATAAGTCAAGAGAAGACTCACCATTGGGAAGAATATGATAGTAATCTTCTTATTTTTCTTTGGGGTCTATTGGGTCAACCAAGGATAATTCTGTGGCCATATGATATCTATCATAACCTAGACGCGTGGCCTCCCATGTACGAAGGTTTCCTTGAGCACTTCCCAAAGATTCTAATTTCTAAAATAGTTTTTGACTATACCTTTATGTAAGGTGTCATTGTGAGGTGATGTCCACGGTTGGAACATGAGTCACATTTGGTATATATTTGTATCCAAACTCACAGCATATGTGTTGTTGTATTTTGCACGACAATTATTACAATAAAGTTGTAGTTGTTTTCTGTACCATGTATTTGACGACTCAGAATGGGTTGGATGGAATGGACCTATTTTGGGGTTGTCACAGTTGGTATCAGAGCTTAGGGATATGATCTCTGGCGGAGATCGGGGAATAAAACTAGGAGGGAAGAGATGAGTAAATCCTTCGCTAGTGTGTCCTACCTAAGCTTATTTGTTGGCCAGTCATAATATCGGGATATTATGTGATATGTTAATTTGTTCAATTAACCTTTGTTTTGAAGCTGTATTCTAGAATGATATCTGAAATACAGGAGATGAGCAATGGAGAAATCATGAGGACATGGAAGATGAAATCTGAAATGAAAGTAAGGTATTCTCAACTCTTTGAAATACCAGGTACGTAAATTTCGTGGACGAAATTTCATAAGGAGGGGAGATTGTAAGACCCCGAATTTTATGAAATAAAAGTATTCAATTTTTCTTATAATTACAATTCAATAAATGGTTTAATTGATAAAAAGTTAAAGTTATGGGTGAAATGTGAAAATTTTTCAACATAAACAAGTGGTTATAAAATAATCATTGTTGTCGGGGAATATTCGTTTGGTCGTGGAATATTCTTTCTGTCGGGGAATATTCGTACGACGGCGCAGCCATTTGTGGGCCCCATAACAGAATAACTGTCGGATGAAGATAACGACAAAAAAATTGAGTTTTTATAATTAACGGCGTAGTTGTTACCGTTAACACTATTAGAATACCCGGTGGTTAAAATACAGTAATACGCGTTATTGCACAGTAGCACACGGTATTGCACAGTATTTTTGAAATTATTAATTCTTACGTAAGAAGGCACTACTCAATAATTGTTACAGTAATTACTGTTCAATATTTTATTATTGATTCAATAATTACTGCATTGATATTTTATATTATTGTTGTTTCAATAATTGTTGCTGCACGGTATTTTCCATTATCAGATCAATAATTCATATTATTTAAATAATATTATTAGATAGCATTATTGACAATGTCTAGAAAGTTCTGTCTAAGGAGAGGTTTGGTCATTTAATTGCGCGCCAGTAAGGAGAAATTCTTATTGGAAAGCCCCCTCTTTCCTGGGAACGGTCTGGTTGTCATAAATATGATTCTGTAATATTATTTGTGAATAATTAATTATTGATTCATATGATAAGGAAATATTTATTTTATGTGGATATAAATGAGGGATATATTTTTGTGTTTAAAAATGAAGGAGTTAATGTTGAGGTTTTTTATCCGTATTTTTGTCGGAATGGAGGTATTAAAAATCAGGGTTTTTGAGATATTTTGCGGGGGTTATAATTTTTAATCCGACCGTTGGATCGTGGTAATTTTTGGATATGTTATACATATATAAGTTGAGTATATGCCCACAAATTTTGAACCGTTAAAAATGAACGTACGATTTATTATGAATTTTACGAGATGACTGGTTCACACATTTTTGAATTTTTGGAGTTTATCATTTTGGTAAAAAATTCTAGAATTAGTGGGCCCCACTTGTGGTTGGTGAAGAAATGTGCTGAATTATATTTCAAATGTGGTGGGTGGGAATAGTAGCAGGTAAAGCCATCAGGTTGCAGGTCAAACCTACCAAAATTTTCCTATAAATAGAGGGCTAAGTTAGAATTGAAAATCACACCAGAAACATAAGCTTTCTCTCTTTCTCTCTCTATATTATGAATCATATTTTGTGAGTATTTAGATACTTTGAGAGTTGCTATTCAGTGCAAGTTTCCTTCGGCTTTGCATACCGATCAGAAGTACTGCTCTTTTGAGGTAAGGGATAGTAAGGGATAGTAAAGAATTTTAAAGGTTGTTATATTTTTCAGTTTCGTAATTTTTCTGACCTTCAAAAATTCTGGAAAAATTTGAAATGATATTTTTATGAGTTTTCTTGATTGTGTCCAAAAATGGTGATTTTTGGATGTATAGATTGAGAGTTATGAATTTTATGAGAAAAGACTATTTTAAAAGTAACCGCTTATAATTCCTTGTGGTTAACTCCAAAAATTGATGAAATTTTTATTGGGAGTACATGTATATGATAGAAGTATACTCTGTAAATTTTAGAATTTTTGGACAAAAGTATAATTTTTGATAAATGTCTAAATATTCGGCTGTTTTGGCCATATGAAAAATAGTAAATGATTTTTAAAAATTCCGAGAAAAATATATGTTCACTATGGGACTATATTATGCTAAATCTCAGAAAATGAATATTTTTGGAACTGATTTGGTATTTTTCATGAAAATAGTCTAGTTATGAGTAAATGAATTAAATATGTTTTGTGAAGTAAGAAAATTGGAAAATAGGATTTTATGACTTGAGAATCCTATATGAGATATATGCAGATTTTTGATGAGGGTTTTGGTTATTGGTGATGAAATCTTATGAGTTTGACATTTTAGAATGATTAAATACATTATTTTAGTAAAGTGTAAACAATTAAAACAAATTATTTATAAATTTAAGAAATGTTATTCTTTCAATATCATTATACCAAAATATTGGTATGAATTTTATTGTGGAATTTCTATCTTTTTTGTCGGGATTACTATTCATGAGTTACGAATATTACTCTTGAGATTAAAACTATATGTTGATCATATTATTTTTATTATCATATATAACATTTTTATAACCCTGATGTTGAAATTCTCTTTCACTGGAGTGTAAAGATGGTTAGATTATTGGTATGATCATGACTAGGGTTCTCTTTGGCCTGTAGTGCAAAGTTGAATTGTGACTGGTATGATCATGACCATTGAATTTATAATTGAATATCTTAAGCTTAAGTGCAAAGGTGAATTGATCAACATGGCTATAATTATTGTTTATATAAATTCTGAAATGATTATATATTTCTTTGAGATATGAATATATTTGGCCTGTAGTGCAAATATGAATTGTTGATAAATATCTTTGGCCCGTAGTGCAAAGATGAACTGTTGTTGAATATCTTTGGCCTGTAGTTCAAAGATGGTCTGTTGATGAATATCTTTGGCCTGTAGTGCAAAGATGAACTGTTGTTGAATATCTTTGGTCGTAGTACAAAGATGGATTTATTAGTATGATTATGAACAGGAACTGTGATTTGGTATAACCATGATCTTTGATGTTTCAGGTAAAGATAGGTGATGAAAATTATCTTCGTCCTGGATGAGAAGAGGAATTTAGAACTACAGTTATGATTATGAGTTATACATGTGATTGTGAATAGGAATTGTTGATTGATGTTACAGGGATAAAACATTGTTGATGGATTTTTAACATGGAGAAGATAATAGACTTTATAGTCTATTTGACTCTTCTAATGGATTGCTCGTTCCGCTGCAACTATGGTGAAATTTTTATCATTTACCATATGTTCTAAATCTCTGATTTATTATTGATGAAGGCTATTGATAATTCAATTATCTTTAGTCATGATATTCTTTACTGAGCTAGTTGTGCTCACCCTTTTGCTTCACAATTCCGTTCAGGTAATAAGAGTGTAGCTGGATCGAGCGGAGGTAACAAGGGAATAGAACGGTGGTCATCATTTAGTAGTTATATTTGGTGAAGAAAATAGGGTGAGGCGAACCCAACGTTGGAAGGGTGTTTTGTCACTATCATACAAGATGTCTAATGACATACAATCTCGTGTCATCATAAGACAGTGTTGTGCTCATCCACTTGCTGAGTATATCTATGAGCACTACCTATATAATCTTGGTGTTTGTTTGAAGTATAATTCACGATTAAAGACAGTGGAGATAATGATAAGTCAAGAGAAGACTCACCATTGGGAAGAATATGATAGTAATCTTCTTATTTTTCTTTGGGGTCTATTGGGTCAACCAAGGACAATTCTGTGGCAATATGATATCTATCATAACCTAGACGCGTGGCCTCCCATGTACGAAGGTTTCCTTGAGCACTTCCCAAAGATTCTAATTTCTAAAATAGTTTTTGACTATACCTTTATGTAAGGTGTCATTGTGAGGTGATGTCCACGGTTGGAACATGAGTCACATTTGGTATATATTTGTATCCAAACTCACAGTATATGTGTTGTTGTATTTTGCACGACAATTATTGCAATAAAGTTGTAGTTGTTTTCTGTACCATGTATTTGACGACTCAGAATGGGTTGGATGGAATGGACCTATTTTGGGGTTGTCACACCAATCAATCCCTAAAATCACATCAAATGCAAGTATTTTCAAAGAAATAAGATCGACAGGTAATGTGATGGTACCAACTTGGATCAAGCAAGATTTATAAACAGTATATGTAATGAAAGTTTTTTCTAACGGAGTCTCAACAGATAAGTCAAAGTCTAATTTCTCCGGAGTCAAGTTCAAACGTTGAGCACAAGCAGGAGAGATAAAAGAATGGGTAGAACCGGTATCTAATAAGGTATAAACTTCGCAAGAGTTTATGATTAGCTTACCCGTGATCACCTCATTCGGGTTCCTCGCGTTTTGGGCAGTCACGACAAACGCCCTTCCAGGAACCACCAACTTTAACTTGTCGGGGACAGCCTTTGGAGTCACCATCCCCATTGGACTTGGTTTCACTACAAGATAATCTCTAGCTATATGACCTTTCTTTCCACAGTTATAACACACCTTGGATTATTGTGGGTAGTTTAGGCTGATGTGTCCCTCTTTCCCGCATTTATAACAAACGATCGATGATCGTTCTCCTCCCCTAGAAACAGTTCATGTTGGTGTTGACGTCTTCACGTTATCATTGTTGTACCTTCTCTTTCTAAAATCTCCTCCCTACTAGCTTCTCCTATTATCATGGTCACGATTACCACCTGAGTGGTTACCGCTTTTGTCCGTATTCTTTCCTCCCCGCTGGTTATCATTGCTCCGATGGCTGCTGCCACTTGTATGACCCTAGTTGTGGTCCCTCGGTTGAACATATTCATTATCTCACTCTAATAATTGAGCCATGTTGCCAACATCTGAATATAGAGAAAATTTATGAGAAATAAGATATTGCCGAATCTCAGGTTTCAAACCTCTCAGAAACATTCGTGTCATACGTTCCTCATTCTCTACCAAATGAGGTGCAAACCTGGATAACTCTACAAACTTCGCCTCGTATTGGGACACCGGCATATTGTTTTGTTCCAGTCGAATAAACTCTACCTCCTTCGTATGGCATATACTTTCAGGAAAGTACTTGTCATTAAATAGTTTCTGAAATGTTTCTCAAGACATATTGAGTGCGGCTGGCTGGGTACACTTCACAGACTTCCACCAGTAGTCTGCCTCACCACGGAACATAAAGGTGGCGAATGGAACCTTCTGTTCCTCTGTGCATCCCAAGACATCAAATATCTTGGTAATTTGTTTAACCCACGTTTCCGCCTTGATCGGATCTGGCTTTCCTTTAAATTCTGGTGGTCCCAACTCTTTGAACTGCTTGGTTGTGACAAGCTGCACATTGTTATTATTTCCACCCGTATTTTGTACATAAGTCTCCATCGTCTGATTTTGCATGAACTACAAAAAGCTTCTAAATATTCCATCATTCATCATTTGTTCGGTAGTGTTGTTTATAGGAGGAATATTGCATTCTTGGTGCACGTTCCCCTGGTTGGTGATTAAAAGTGTCTCCACGGTCTTATTCACTCCATTGTTAACATTTTCAGCTGTCATTCTCAAATACTGCCACAAAATAAGCTTAGGTATGACACACTAGCAAAGGATTTACTCGTCTCTCATCTCCTAGTTCTATTCTCCGATCTCCGCCAGAGACCATATCCCTAAGCTCTGATACCAACTGTGACGCCCCTAAAATAGGTATACATCAACTATTATGAGTCGCCAAATACATGGTACAGAAACAAATATAACTTCATTAATACAATTGTCGTGTAAAATACGACAACACATATACAGTGAGTTTAAATACAAATATTGTCTAATAGACAGTATTCAAACTCAAAATGAGTCCTCATTACAATTATTATCACACTATTTTATAAAATAGTGAGGACTGCTAAAACAACTAACTGGAAATATCACTCCACACCCCGACTAGTTCCCGCTATATTCTCGCCTCCTAAGAAGAAAAATGGAACAAAAAGGGAAAGGGTGAACTCAACTAGCCCAGTAAAGAATATTATGACTAAGATAATATACAACAAATTATCATTAACCTTCAACAAGGAAAAATCTGATAGAATATAATAGACAACAAGTTTTAGATCAACAACTACAGCGAAAACAGCAATCCATTAGAAGAGTCAAGTAGAGAATGAATTCTACTATCTTCTAAGATTTAAAAGTCCATCGTCAATATTTTATCCCTATAACATCAATTAATATACATCTTGAATCAAATATTGCACAACAGGCCAAAGATATTCATTTGTATCACCAGTTGGTCATGTTCATCTCAACACATGTTCATCTTTGCACTACGGGCCAAAGCTATTCATCAGTTAATCATTCATCTTTGCACTACAAGCCAAAGATATTCATCAGTTAATCATTCATCTTTGCACTACAGGCCAAAGATATTCAGTAATATCATCATTTAGGACTAAGAATGATGAAAGTATTTTAAAGAAAACTAGTCCAGTGAGATAAAAGAACAATGATTAAGGATTCATATTTTAGTTCATCCATGTTCAAAAACATGGATACGATCAAAGCTAGTAACCATAATAAACAACTTGGACAAGAAAAGAAAATTTTAATTTTTCTGTGAATAATGTCGTATACGTGAATAGTAACCCCGACAGAAAAAGACAAGAATTTCACAAGAAAAATCTTATCAATACTCTGGTATAAAGATATTAAAAGAAATAACATCATTTACGAAAAAAAATAACATCCCTTACCTCAAAAGAATAGTACTTCTAGCTGGAATATCAGATGACGCTGAAGTAAACTTGCACCGTATAGCAACACTTAAAGTATCAAAATACTCAAAAAAATAAGCTCAATAATATAGAGAGAAAACTTCAGTTTCTGGTATATTTTTCAATTCTAACTTAAACATCCTATTTATAGGAAAATGCTTAGAACACCAAAGCAGAAAATTTAATAAAATAATATTTATTAAAAAAAAATTCACGCCCACCTCTTGAAATCTGAATTCAGCACATTTACAACACATGTAGGTCCCACCCAATTGCAAAAAACATTTTTCTTAAAATAAATATTTTAAACTCCGAAAATTAATTATTTCGGAACTTCAATAATTCATAATAAATAGCCCTTTTATCAGAACAATTTGAATCTTATGTCCATTCCATAGGAAATTTAATTCTCTACAACTTTATAGCTTTAAGTTTTTCCAAATTCTAAATTGAAATTGAGCAAAATACACATACGGATGATTTTACAGGCTATAATCAAATTTCAGTCAAAAATGGGATCCACCAACATGTTTAACATATTTTTAGCATTTATTGTAACAAAAATACTCTTCCTCCTCATTTATTCATATATCACACATTCATTGTAAAAATATCACCATTATTATATTATTGCATTATACATTTATAATGTAATATAATAATATATTTGAATAAATTATTTTATCAGAAAAGATAAAATATCAATTTTAAACAATTGTCACTTTTCTAAAAATTTCTCCATTTATATCCACATAAAATAAATATTTTCTTAATCATATAAATTAATAATTAATTATTCACAAATAATATTACAGAATCACAATAATGACAACCAGGTCGTTCCTAAGAAAGAGGGGGCTTTCTGGTAAAGATTTCTCCTTACTGGCGCGCAATTAAATAACCTCTCCTAGACAGAACTTTCTTAGACATTACCAATAATGCTATCTAATTATATTATTCAAATAATATAAATTATTGATCTGATAATTTGAAATACTGTGCAATGATAATTATTGAATCAACAATATAAAATTTCAACGCAGTAATTATTGAATCAATAAAATATTAAACAGTAATTATTGTAACAATTATTGAGTAGTGACTTCTTAAGTAAGAATCAATAATTTGTGCAATACCGTGTGCTACTGTGCAACACCGCGTATTACTGTGTTTTTACCACCGGGTATTCCAACAGTGTTAACGGTAACAACTACGCCGTTATTTATAAAAACTTATACTTGTTGTTTTCTTCATCCAATCGCTTTCCGTTATGGAGCCCACAAAAGGTTGCGCCGTCATACGAATATTCTCCGACATCAAGAATATTCCACGACCAACCGAATATTCCCCGACAACAATGAATATTTTATAACCACTTGCTTATATAAAATATTTGCGTATTTTACCCATAACTAACCACATTAATCAAATCAATCCCTTACTATTTCAAAATAATAAATAGAGGAAATTCTATTTTATTCATAAAAGTTGGAGTCTTACATATAACATATTTTGGACTGCTGCATACAGTTTGGACTGATGTGTCCCTCTCCTCCGCATTTGTAGCATACGATCGTTGATCGTTCTCCTTCTTTAACAACGGGTGCTGGTGCTGACGTCTTTCCATCATTATTTAATCTCATCTTCTTGAAATTTCCACTTTTATTATCTTGGCCATGATTACCACCAAAGTGGTTACCATTTCTGGCATGTTGACTTCCTCCACGTTAATTGTCACCGCTTCGATGACTGCTTCCACTGGTAGTATTGATTTGTCGGCTGCTATCTCTTGGTTGGGTTGACTCATTATCACGTTCCAATAACTGAGCCCTATTTACAACATCTGAATACAAACACAGTTTGTGAGAAATTAGGTATTGACGTATCTCGGGTTTCAAACCTCTTAGAAACATCCGCGTCATTCTCTCTTCATTATCAACCAAGTGGGATGCAAATTGGGACAATTTGGCAAACCTAGCTTCGTACTGCGATACGGTCATATTGTTTTACTCCAACTTGATGAACTCTACCTCCTTCATGTGACGAATACTTTCGGAAAAGTACTTGTCGTTGAACAGTTCTTAGAACTTCTCCCAAGACATCTTCAGTGCAGCAGGCTGCGTACCCTTTACGGATTCTCACTAATAATCTGTCTCTCCTCGCAACATGAAGGTGGCAAAGGGAACTTTTTGCTCCTCTGAGCATCCCAAGACATCAAATATCTTGGTGATCTGTTTTATCCACGTCTCCACCTTAAGCGGTTTTGGCTCTCCCAAAAACTCCAGTGGTCCCAGCTCCTTGAACTGCTTAGCGGTGACCGACCGAGAGTTGCCAGTGTTTCCACCTGTATTTTGAACAGGAGTCTCTCTTGCCTGATGTTGCATGAATTGCAAAAAGCTCCTAAACATTCCATCGTTCGCCATTTGGTCGGTGTTGTTGTTCACCTGAGGATTATTGCCTTCCTAATGCACATTATCTTGGGTATTGATCTGTGGTGACTCAACGCTCTTATGTGGTCCATTGCTATTCTCAACATTCTCGGATGTTATTTTTAAACACTGCCACAAAATAAGGGTTAATTGACATGCCACATATTATCCCTATACTCTGACCGACCAATTAAATAACAAATAAACTTAGGTAGGTCATACTAGCTAAGGATTTTCTCGTCTCTCCCCCCTAGTTCTAGTCTCACATCTCAGGCAGGGATCATATCCCTAAGCTTTGATACCAACTGTGACGCCCCCAAAATAGGTATACATCGCCCATTCTAAGTCGCAAAATACATGGTACAGAATACAAATACAAACTTGAATATACAACATGTGCTGTGAGTTTTAATACAAATATTATCTTCTAGACAGTATTCAAACTCAAAATAGTCCTCATTACATTTATTATCACACTATTTCACAGAATAGTGAGGACTACTAATGCAAACAACTGGACCATCACTATGTTCCCTGACTAGTTCCAACTATATTCTCATTTCCTAAAGAGAACAATGAATGCAAAGGGTGAGCTCAACTAGCCCAGTAAGAAATATTATGACTAAGATAATGCAGAATAAATTATCGTTAGCCTTCAACAGTGTTAAACTGATAAAATATAATAAACATCAAGTTTAACTGCAGCAGAACAAGTAATTCATTAGAAGAGTCAAGTAGAGCATGATATCTACTATCTTCTATGATTTAAAAGATTTTTCAACACTTTTATCGCTGAGACTCAACTCAAAAAAATAATCCACATCACTGAATTATCCATGCACTACGGGCCAAGGATATTCATTAGTATCACGACCACGAGTTATACATGCACTATGGGCCAAGGATATTCGTGTTTTCTCCACTGGTCATGATCATGCCAACAACTATCCATCAATGCACTACGAGCCAATGAGGACTTTTACCACATCATTTGTAACATTACGGTCATGATTATACCGAATAATCCCTAGTCATAATCATACCAAGTCCATCTATGCATTACGGGCCACAGATGACTTTCATCATAATATAAGCATGAGTATGATGACAATGATATAAGAATTCAATTAAAAGAAAGCAAAGGATAAATTTTTAAATATTTATAATTTAATTTATCCAGAATTCAATAATGTTCAAATTGTCAACATGATACTGATTTGTGGAGTAAAATTCAAGAATAATATTATATCAAAAATGATTTGAACCGAAAAGAAATCAATTTTTGTCATGAGTAGTACCCCGTGAATAGTACTTCAGGAATAGTAATCCCATGAATAGTACTCCGGCATGAAAAAGTTAAAACTTATCAAGATGCTTAGAAGAAAACTTGAACTGTTTTCTACGCTCAAAGCTTCCTTAAACTCTAAAAAAATACGCTTAATATTATAGAAGAAGAATTCTCTGATTCTGGTGTGATTTTTAATTCTAACTAAGCATTCTATTTATAGGAGAATGGAAGGAGTATTGTTAAGAAATAAAATCACAGACGAAATAATTTACGAAGTCACGGATGTCATACGCAATAATCGGCTGACTACAATCATCAAGTAAAACGAAAATAATATATATATATATATATATATATATATATATATATATATATATATATATATATAAGCACATGGTGTTTTGAAAAACCTCCCCCTCCCGTGACAAATTTTCTCCCCATTACAATTTCATTTTCAACATACGTGGGCCCCACATGTTCCTCCCACCAACAAATCACCATCACAGATGGATCCCACCATATAATATATATACTGAATAACTTTCTACCAATTATTTTGAAAAATGAGTAAATGGATGTCCAAATAATACGCCAAAATTTACAACAAATATTTCATAAAAAATTTCTCAATATTTTTAACAGTATTTATTCATCATTATTATTATTCGCAATATTTAACTACCAGATCATTCTCAGGAAAGAGGGGGCTTTTCGATAAGGATTTCTCCCTATTAGCGCGCAATTAGGTGACCAAACTCATTTCCTCGACAGAACTTTCTAGACATCGTCAATAATGCAATTAATAATATAAATAACTGTATCGTCTCAATTATTGATTTAATAATATAAAATATTACAGCAATAATTGAATCAGATAATGTGAGATACTATGCAACAATTACTGTAGCAATAATTGAATATAACTGAGTGACTTCTCACATAAGCATCAATAATCAATACCGTATGCTACTATGCAATCACGCATATTACTGTATTTTTACCACCGGGTATTTTAACAGTTAACGGTAAAACTTCTGCCGTTATTTTTATAAAAAGATATTTCTGTCATTTTCTCATTCCGATAAAAATTCTGTTGTGGGGTCAACCAATGATTATGCCGTCGTACGAATATTTCCTATTAAAACGAATATTCCCCGACCAATCGAATATTATATAACAACTTGCTTACTTTGCAAAATTTATAAATATTACCCACAACTATAACATTATAACAAAATCACACCTTAGTATTCAAAAATGATATTTATAAAAAAATTTATCTTTATTCATAAAAGTTGGAGTCTTACAGGCTCACCCTCAAGACAGAAGTAGAAGTCGAGTTGCTCTTTCAATATTCTTAATTGATCACACCATGTCTTATCTTAAGTTAATCATGATAATTCCATTATCATATAACACTATTAAATTAACCCACTTACTATTTTAAAATATATTTATGTAACAAAATATGTTCTTAATATTTACAAATTTTATAAATAAAACTCTTTAACACATCAATACAAAAATATAACAAGATAAAAATGAGTTATTTTTGTTGACCACGAGTCGACTCAATAGTTTAATTTTTTGTCAACTCAATAGTTCAATTTTTTTTTTCTCAACTCATTAATTCAAGGGTATTCTTAAATAGTTAGATTTTAGCATTAAACATGCAAAGTTCAAAGATTTTTTTTATTTTATTATTAAACATTCAATGTATCTTTTACATTAATATTATAATTTATATTGTATTCAAAAAAATTTATTTTGAACTTACCAAGGATATTTTAGTATTTTGACCTTTAGTTTTATCAATTCATGAACTACTAAAGTTATCTCATTTACATTATAAATATGACTCACTATACACCAAATTACACTCAATTTTTTTTGACAAATTTAGTATGGATCAACAATCTCTTGAACCAATTATTTTCTAGAAATAATGATCTTATTATATAAGAATAATTGTCAATATTAATGATATCCTATTAAACAAAGAGGCATGCAGTATTATTATTATAAATGTTCATTTAAATATGTTATTTTTAAAATATGCATGATATATAACTTTTAAAATTTATTCGTACTTTGAACGAGTTATCAAACTTATTTTTCGAACAAAGATGAATACAAATGGAATCAAAGCCGCCATGCTTGACTAGAACAGAAAAGCAATTCTTGTGAAATTGTGTTACTTTCAGTCTCATAGATGTCTTTCCTTGGTCAGCAAGCTCAACAAAGCAAGCTCAACAAATATAATTCACATGTTATTTTTTATTGGGTTCTTTACGATAGTATACAACATTTAGTAAGTAATTACAACAATAGTGCACTTATAAAATATTTACACAATTAATACACTTTCCATATTTATTTACAATATTAGTGCAATTAGGATTCCTTAATTTAAGAAATTAGTATAGGATTCAATTCATAATAATAAGGAAACCTAAAATCAAGGAGAAATAACTGCCATAATTAATAATTCAAATTCAAATATCTTGGATCTAACAACAAAAATAAATTCAAAAATAATTGCATACTAATTCCCAGCAAGAACAGAGTTACCAAACAAATCGAAAACAAAATAAAGAGGAAATCACGAACAACCAAAATAAATCGAAAAAGAAAAAGTCAGAGTTACCAAACCAGCAAGAACAGATCCAAAATGAATTCGGAGTAGCCAAACAAAGAGGAAATCACGAACAACCAAAACAAAACAAATCGAAGAAGAAGAAGAAGAAGTCGGAGTTACCAAACCAGCAAGACCAGATCCAAAACGAATTCGGAGTAGCCGAACAAAGAGGAAATCACGGATAAATTTTTTTTTATAAATATTTGGTTACCCACAAAAACTAAAATGGTTACATTTGTATGAAGGTTTGGCTACCAACTGCACCATATTCAAAATATTTTTATTTTTAAAAGGTTATTAATAAGTAACTAACAACTACATAAATGGAAACTTAGACATAGCATTTCAGATACCATCTGCACGTAACACTTGGAAACTGTTCTTAAAATTTTTTTTTATAATTAATTGTTAACCCAATAAAACTGAATTGGTTACCTTTTTATGAAGGTTTGGCTACCAACTTATAAATAACATTTTAAAAATAAAATTATTATGAATATGATGCAGTTGATACCCAAACCTTCGTATAAAGGTAACAATTCTACTTTTTGTGGGTAACCAAATATTCATAAAAAATAAATCGTGCCTGTGTCACAAAATCGTTTTCTGCGTAAGCCTCTCACCAAAACGAATCATTATCAATTAGGTGACGAAGAAATGAAGATTGTCCTAGTTGTAGCATGGAGACAATGATCAATAATTCTTGGGTTGATTCTTTATTGACTTCAAGCTTTGATGTTTGAACTTCTTCCAGTCTCAGGATAAGTTTAGTTAATGTACAGGCTACCACTGCCCCTAGGAAAAAATCACCAGTAAGAAGAAGGGATCTCAAATTTCCAGAACTTAAAGATCCCTGAACAACAGTAGGAGGGGAAAAAGAATTTTCAGATGCCGCACTCTGAGTGGCGTAAGTTCCATCGAAAAGTGTATATGGTCTTTTAGATGAAACAGTAATGGAGTTTACTTGCTGAGTTTTCTTTGAAGAATCAGTAGACTCCCCTTCTTCAGAAGCCGTGTAAAAGAGAAGGTCTCCAATATATATATATATATATATATATATATATATATATATATAGAGAGAGAGAGAGAGAGAGATAGAGAGAGAGAGAGAAAGAGAGAGAGAGAGAAAGAGAGAGAGAGAAAGAATACGTTGAATGAAGAAGAAGGGTGATGACTAACTAATACAGTTGTTCTAGATGAGGAAAGAGAGAAGAAGTCATGGGGATAACTAATCCCTAAATTAAGAAATCTTAATTGCATACTAATTCCCTAAATTAAGGAATCCTAATTGCACTAATATTGTAAATAAATATGAAATTGTATTAATTGTGTAAATATTTTATGAGTACACTATTGTTGTAATTATTTTCAAAAATATAATAGTATATGCAATTCATCTTTTTTTATTTCACTTTTTCAATATGCAGACCATATTTTCTTGTTTGACTTCTTTGTCTTCCTTGCTCACCAAGCCCAAAAATTAATTCACCTTTAATCTCATATTAATCTCAATAAGAGATTTGGTAAATTTGCGTCATACTTTTTATTTTTCTTCTTTTACCCCTATAGTTTTAATTATATTACTATTTTTCTTTTTATATTTTATTTATTTAATCCTCAAATTTTATAAAATTCTTATTTTATCCAACATAATTTACACACGCAACACATGTCGTACGTAGATATGCCACCACCGAATGCTAGTAACTAAGGGAGTGTTTGATAAAAACTGAATAAATCTGAATCTGAATGAGCTGAATCTGAATGAAAAAAGTTGTTTGATAATTAATATGTTTGAAACATCTGAATAACAAATTTTTTTTATTTTACCCCTTTAAAAAAATTCAAAGTTGTTTTAAATTTATTTAATATTACTTAGTATTTTTTTTATTTATTTTACTTTATTCAGTTGCTTATTCAGCCAAAAAAAATCTGACTTAGCCATTCAGCTCAATTATATTACCGATTCAGCTATTCAGACGATTTTTTTTCTCCAAAACAAACGCACTTAATGACTGACCGATTCAGTCATTCAGATATATTCAGTTCTAAACAAACAGCCCATAAATAAGTTAACCATATTGCATCACTCAAACAACCAATCCTGAAATATTAAAGTTTGCCATTCAATTTCTCATTTTACTACCTCAACAATAAATCCATCACCTTTATACTACCAGCAGTGGTGGCACCAGATTTTAAATTGGGAGGGGCCAAAAATACTTGAAACAAATACTTAAATAAAAATATAAATAAAATTGTATACATTAGACTTAAATTTCAAATTTTATATTAAACACTTGTTTAAATCAAAAAATAATATCTTTAAATTGAATTCATAATAAAAATATGAGTAATTTATTTTTAAAGCTTAACTATATACTAATTAAAAAAATTAAAAATTCAGGTGGGGCCATGGGCTGACTATGTAGTGCCGCCACTATTACCAGTTTACAATCAAGAAACTAGGCCGAAGGAAACCCGGTGGAACCCTGTCGGAACCATCATAGTATTTTTAATTTTTTTGTCAACTTAATAGTTCAATTTTTTTTTCTCAACTCATTAATTCAAGGGTTTTCTTAAACAGTTAGATTTTAGCATTGTTGGGCCATGATATTTTGTGTATTGGGCCAGACCGTTTGGACCAACTCCTTAGATTGTATCTACTGGGTCTTGAAAGTATTGAATCGATTCAGTGGGCTGGCCCATTAAGTGAATAATATCTTTATTTGGGCTTTGACCGGTAATGATGATAAAGATAACAGTTGACTATTATCTTTGCAAGGCATTAATGAGGATTGGACTGAGTTGGCTGACGGTGGCAAACAGTGATGGGATAGAGCAGGTGGGATGCATGCAGTCGGCTGAGGTCACCGGTAGTGGGGGGATGGTGTCAGGGGGAGTGGGTGGCACGCAAAACCAGAGTTTTGAGTATATGATGGCAAGAATAACACACAATAGTGGTAACTGATATTTTATCTATCAAAACACTAGACATAATTATCCTCTATTTTTAACCTTGTGTCTGCCTGTACTGACTCTCACGCCGGAGCTATCCCCCGACGGTCCAAGCAGTCAAGCTTCTGGTATTGACGTGTTTATTGTGTAGGATTGGACGCGCTTTACGTGATTGGGGCGCATGAAAAGATCTTGGCGTTAACATTGGCGCTAGAAGGAGGGCTTTTCTAGTGTTCTTGTGTTTTCAATCACATAGTTTGACTGTTCTACATCGGAAGTTATGGTGAGGAGTAGAACGGTTACGCCTGAAGGACAGCCGATGATTGTGAGTTCGTCTATACAACGGATATCTATCAAGGATCGTTTGGGTCCTTCAAAATGTGCTCATGATAGTACTGCTTCCAAGGACGTTTTGGAAGGTTCTCGAGCGATGGGCCGGGGTGATGCCAAGAGAAGATTTTTTTTGCTGCCAATAAAGGACCTGACCATGGTCAAAAATGGGTAGAAGGCACACCGCCTAGAACCTAACACCGAGATGGTCAGACCGTAAGGGCTTCCAAGTTGGCCAAGATGGCAGATGAGGCAGACAAATCCTTAGAGGTTCTTTTGAAACAAAGAGAAGATATTGCTGAACAGATGCTTCGTATGGCAGAGATGAAGGACGTAGCGTCCAATTATGCTCAGTCCGAAGGACAAAGTAGGTCCATAGAAAGGCGACTAAGAAGGGGAAAGGAGTTTGTACACTCTGATCATGAATCTCGAGGCCTACCACGAGATCAAAGAAGGTCAATAAGCCATACTCCTGAGAGTCCGAAGAGGGTACTCCACTCTATCGGTTCTCAGGATCATGGTAGGAGCAGACGAAGAAGCAGATCCAGAGAATATACACCTGAGAATACAATGAAGGTATCCCGCCTTGAGTATTCTCACCGCAGTGATAGAGCTCCGCGCCGAAGCAGATCCAGAAGTCACACTCCTGAGAATCCAACTAGGGCACATCACCCTGTGGATACTCGTCATCGAAGAAGTCCGTCTAGAGCTGGGGGTTCAGATGATAAGGGTCAGTCTACTCAGAGGAAGAGGGGTCCTCCGGAGAAAGAAGTCTCTTCGCAACCGGAAGGAGTGGAGTTTCTGGTCAAAGAATTGAAAGAGCTTCGGAAACAGCTAGCTGAAGTTCCGTAAGTGAAGGATACTTCGGGAAAGAAGGCGTCTCCTTTTTTCTCGGATATTCTTAAGGAAAAGGCTGACTCTACCAAGAAGCTTCCTCACATGGAAAGTTATGATGGATTTGGGGATCCCTATGACCATAGCCAGGCATTTGACAGGCTGGTGGACTATTATGATTTTACTAATGCGGCCAAATGTCAGACGTTTGTAACGACGCTTCAGAAATATGCAAAGCAGTGAATGGGTACTTTGCCTTCAGATTTACTCTCGTCTTGGACGGACATGTGTGGCAAATTCCATGCTCGATTCGGGAGCAATAAGAGGAGAGGAAAGCCTAACGGTTCGTTGGCTCAAGTTCGACAATTTTTGAATGAGTATTTGAGCTAGTATGTGAAGCACTTTAGAGAAGCAGTTGGTCAAGTAACTGATCTCAACGATCTTCAAGCTATTGGATTATTTCAGAACGGCTTAGATTTGGTGAAATTGGAGAAATTGGTGAAGAAGTTAATGTTTCACCACCCGAAGAGTTTGGCCGAAGCTTTTGATAAAGCTGAAGGCTATATTATGGTAGAGGAAGCTATGAATAGCTTGAAGCATCCCTCTTCGGATAGGGTAAAGGATACAGACAGGGAGAAAGCTGAGGGCAGTCAAAAGAGAAGCAAAGGGAATAATGATCGGTCAGAGGGGGGTTCTAAGAGGTATAATAATAATTGGCAACAGGGGGGAGGTCGTCCGCCTGTTCCAACCTAAAAGGTGAACAAGACGTACACTCAATTGAATATGGATAGGGCTGCTATTCTGGATCGGATCAAAAATTAACCCTACTTTAAACCACCTAGTGAAAATATTAAACCTGGGGCTGGTAATTCTCGCAAGTATTGTGATTACCTTCAGGCGTCGAGTCATGACACAAATGATTGATGTAGTTTAAAGGATTTTATTGAAAGGAAGGTTCAGGGTGGTGCATTGGTTCAGTATGTGGCAGGAAGAGCGCCTCCACAAGATCAGAAGAGGGAAAGGAGACATGTTCAGGTCGCTCAGCCGGTTCAGCCTGTGTTGCCAGCCCCTGAACAGCCAGCGAGACATGTAGTCGATGTTATTACCGGGGGAACTTCTGGCAAGGTCATTGGGAAGAAGCGTCGTGGATACTTGGATTCGATTATGTCAGTGGCGGGTACACTCCCGAGGACTGACAGACCGTATCCCGGAACGGTAATTTCCTTTACTGATGAGGATTACCCTTCAGAACCCATCGCCCCATGAAGGAGCATTGGTGATTACTGCACAGGTGGGTTCGGTGGATATGAAGAGGATTATGATTGATAATGGGTCTTCGGTTGATATTCTATACGCTCATGCTTATCAGAGGATGCATTTGGATGGGCGAAAGATGGAAGTCGGGCAGCAGGCTCCTTTTTATGGTTTCAGCAATGATCCAGTCAAAGTGGCAGGGACTATTGAGCTACCAGTTATCTTCGGTACGGCTCTACAACAGGTTGAAATAATGTGTAAATTTTATGTTGTGCATGTAGATTCAGCTTACAACGCCATATTAGGAAGACCTACTTTGACTGCTCTGCAAGCTGTGACATCAATTCCTCACTTCAAAATTAAATTCCCAACAGCACATCGAGTTGGTGAGGTGGCTGGGGATTTGGATTTGGCAAGGCGTTACTATCGTAATGTTGTGATTGTTTCGGGTGTAGGGGTTAACAAGCAAAAGTAGGCCATGGCGATCGAGATAGAGCCCTTTACTAAGAGTAGTTCCAACCATTGGTAATGCCAGCTGAAGAGACCGAGGAGTTCGAGCTGATTCTGGGTAAGAAGGATAAAACTGTGAAGATAGGTTCAGGTCTGCCGGAACCTCTTCGGACGAACCTTATAGAACTTCTATGGTGTTATGCAGATATCTTCGCATGGGTGCCTAATGACATGCCGGGGGTTATCAGAAAGGTTGCAGAGCATAGGCTGGAGGTGGACCCGTCAAAGAAGCCAGTTCGACAGAAAAGGCGGATATTTGCACCAGAACGATAAAGGATCATAGATGAAGAAATTGCAAAGTTACTTGCTGCTGACTTTATTTTCGAGATAGATTATCCAGAGTGGATGGCGAATGTAGTGCTAGTCCAAAACCAGAACGGGAAATGGCGAGTTTGTATTAACTACACAGATTTGAATAAAGCTTGCCTGAAGGACTTTTATCCCTTACCTCACATTGATCAGCTCATCGATGCGACTTCGGGGTATGCCTTACTTAGCTTTGTGGATGCTTTTTTTGATTATCACCAAATTTCTATGTGTAAAGAGTATATACCGAAGACGGCGTTCATTACACATCGTTTTGTATATGCTTACAAGAAGATGACGTTTGGTTTGATAAACGCGGGAGCAACATACCAACGGATGATGAACTTCATATTCAGAAGCTAGCTGGGGAGGAATATGGAAGTTTATGTCGATGATATGATTATAAAGAGCATGATAGTACAAAAGCACTTGGATGATTTAGAGGAATGTTCTCAGACAGTACGTCATCACAATTTGAGGCTAAATTCAACCAAGTGTACCTTCGGTCTTGGTGCAGGTAAATTCCTGGGTTACTTAGTCAGTCAGTGGGGTATCGAAGCCAATCCAGAGAAGATCCAGGCTATTCTAAACATGAAGACTCCTCAATCATTTAAAGATGTTCAACGACTAACGGGAAGAATTGTAGCTTTGAGGAGGTTCATGTCTAACTCGGCAGAGAGGTGTTTACCGTTCTTTGATACGTTAAAAGGGCCGAAGAATGCGAAGACATTTCAGTGGACTTCAGAATGTGAAGACGCCTTCCAGGGAATAAAGACGTATCTTTCTTTGATGCCTTTGTTGGTGAAGTTCGCTCTTGCTGAGCCATTATACTTATATTTAGCAGCTAGTTCATTAGCAGTAGGAGCAGTATTGGTGCGCGAAGTCGGGGGCAAGCATCACCCGATTTACTATGTAAGCCATGTCCTTAGGGATGCTGAAATAAGGTATCCGAACATTGAGAAGTTTGCCTTTGCTTTGATGATAGCTAGTCGAAAGCTTAGGCAATATTTTCAAGGTCGGTTGTTAGTGGTTTACATGGATCAACCTCTGAAGAAGGTTCTGGGCAAGCCTGAGGTCTCAGGGAGACTCGCTGCTTGGACGATGGAGTTGTCCCAATTCTTCATAGAATATCATCCCCGGATGGCTATTAAAGGGAAGACTTTGGCTAATTTCATGGTCGAATGGTCGTTTTCTGAAGCTAATGATAGTTTGGGAGAAGCCGAAGAGTCTGACAAAATAGTTGCAGTTCTTCAGCAGAAGCAGAGTTCATGGACGCTATATGCAGAAGGATCTTCTACTTCAGACATCAGTGGAGCGGGGATTATTTTGACAGTCTGGATGGATTCAAGGTGCAGCAGGCTATCAGATTAATGAGGCAGAATACGAAGTGGTGCTAGCAGGATTACGACTGGCAAAGAGTCTCGAAGTTCAGAAGTTAATTATTTACAGTGACTCGCAGCTAGTTGTCAAGCAGATTTTAGGGGAGTAAGAAGCCCGAGGACCAAGAATGATTAAGTACTTAGCAGAGTTAAAAGATCGGCTTCAGTATTTCCTTTCCTATGAGTTTCAAGGGGTCGAACGCAATGACAATTCTATTGCTGATGCATTGTCAAAGCTGGCTACTACGGATGGAAGTACTTTTGATGGATCCGTGTATTTGGAGATTATGCAACAACCTAGTATCCAGCATGAATTAGTGATGTATGTTGAGCGTTCTAACTGCTGGTTGACTCCATATCTGGAGTATCAGATAGATGGCATCCTTCCTTCGGATCAGATGCTGTCTAAGAAAGTTAAGTACAAAAGTGCTAACTTTGTTCTTATTGATGAGGATCTTTATCGAAGAGCTTTTTCGTCTCCGTTGCTGAAATGTTTAGTTCCTTCAGAGGCTGAGTATGCTCTTCAGGAGGTTCATAAAGGTATCTGTGGCGACCATATGGCTGTAAAGTTTTTAGCCTACAAAATACTTCGGTAGGTGTATTATTGGCCTATAATTTTTAAGGAGGCTACTGAGTACGTAAAGAAGTGTCAGAAGTGCCAATTGAACAGTCCAATTTCACATCAGCCACCAGAAGAGCTGTACTCGATTTTATCTCCTATGCCTTTTGCTGTCTGGGGGGGTAGATATAATGGGTCCATTGCTGAAAGCCAAAGGTCAAGTCAATTTTGTTATAGTTACAATTGATTACATGACCAAATGGGTAGAAGCAAAGACACTTAGGTTGATAATGGAATATGAGTGCTTAAAATTTCTAAAGGAATCTATAGTGTTTCGTTTTGGAATTCCTAAGGTAGTGATCTCAGATAACGGACGCCAGTTTGTGGGATCAAAGTTTGAAGCATTTCTGAAGGAGTTGTGAATCCAGCACAGAAGGACTTCTGTAGCTCATCCACAGTCTAACGGGAAAGTTGAGGTAACCAACAGAACGCTTCTGAATGGGATCAAGCGTAGACTGGATGAGGCTAAAGGAAGATGGCCAGAGGAGCTTCTCAGCATGTTATGGGCTTACCAGACTACTACGAGGACTATAACGGGAGATTCACCTTTTAGGCTGGCCAATGGTACTGATGCCTTGGTCCCAGTTAAAATTGGATCTACAAGTCTTCGGGTCAGTCAGTTTAAAGAGATATATAATGAGGAGGGGCTGAAGGTCAACATGTACTTGATGGAAGAAGTCAGAGAGATAGCTTTGATAAAGTTGGCAGTCTATCAGCGACGAGTAGCTAATCACTACAACAAAGGGGTAAAGCTTCGAAGGTTTGAAGTAGGATATTTTGTTCTCAGAGAAGTCAAAGCATCTACACCTCAGAATTTGGGAAAGTTGTTGCCAAACTAGGAAGGACCTTATGAAGTTATTGAAGTATCAAAGCCCGAAACTTATCGGTTGAGGACATTAGATGGATCAGAAATTGAGAATACTTGGTATGTTGGTAAACTTCAGAAATATTTTCAGTAGAGACAATGTCAGTATACCGGAGTCTGTAAATATTTGAATCATCATCAATAAAAGATTCTTTTTTCCCCAATTGATCTTATCTTCATTGGTGTTCGGTTTAATGGTGTAAGGAGGTTCAGGTGGACTCGCTTACCATTCGATGGTAGCCTAACTGTTCGGCAGAACTTCTTAATTTGTTAGGCCCTGCGTAGTAAACAAATTCCATATGGCGTAAGGAGGTTCGGGTGGACTCGCTCACCATTTGATGGTAGCCTATTTGTTCGGTAGATCTTATGAATTTGTTAAGCCCTGCGTGATAAACAAATTCCATATGGCGTAAGGAGGTTCGGGTGGACTCGCTCACCATTCGATGGTAGCCTATTTGTTCAGTGGATCTTGTGAATTTGTTAGGCCCTGCGTGGTAAACAAATTCCATATGGCGTAAGGAGGTTCGGGTGGACTCGCTCACCATTCGATGGTAGCATATTTGTTCAGTGGATTTTGTGAATTTGTTAGGCCCTCCGTGGTAAACAAATTCCATATGGTGCAAGGAGGTTTGGTTGGACTCGTTCGACCATTTAATGACGAATTGTACTGATGCAGATCTGTCTCACACTTCGGTAACGAATAAGTATTGCATTACTTTATTACCTGATTTTGTTTAAGTGTTGAGTTCGGATTGTGTTATTACTTGATCTTATCTGCTATGTGATTTGCTTAATTAATTGACTAACAGTTAAAGCTTGTACATTTTTCAAGTTGATTGATGGTGAATTATTAACAAGAAAATATCACAAAGATGTAATAAGGAATGAAGTTGATATTTCGTTGATATAAACTGTTTACAAAAAAGATAGAAACTTTTACAGAAGTCCTAAAATTATGGGTAAGGTGTGACGCCCCCAAAATAGGTATACATCACCCATCTTGAGTCGCCAAAAACATGGTACAAAATTTAAATACAAACTTCTTTTATACAGTACGACAAAACGTAGCTGAGAGTTTCAACACGGATAATGTCCTGTAGAGAGTATCCAAACTCAAATAAAGTCCTCATTACAATTATTATCACACTGTTTCACATAATAGTGAGGACTACTATAGCCACCTATCTAGACCGTCACACCATTTTTCGACTCGTCCCAGCTATATTCTCATTTCCTAAAGAGAACAATGAAAGCAAAGGGTGAGCTCAACTAACCCAGTATGAAATATTATGACTAAGATAATGCAGAATAAATTATCGTTAGCTTTCAACAGTGTTAAACTGATAAAATATAATAAACATCAAGTTTAACTGTAGTGGAACAAGCAATCCATTAGAAGAGTCAAGTAGAGCATGATATCTACTATCTTCTATGATTTAAAAAGTTTATCAACAGTTTTATCGCTGAGATTCAGCTTAATAAATAATCCACATCATCGAATCATCCCTGCACTACGGGCCAAGGTTATTCATTAGTATCACCAATGGTCATGATCATACCAACAACTGTCCATCAATGCACTACAGGCCAATGATGACTTTTACTACATCATTTGTAACATTACATGTCATGATTTTACCGAATAATCTCTGGTCATAATCATACCAATCAACAGTCCATCTATGCACTACGACCAAAGATGACTTTGATCACAATATAAGCATGAGGATGGTGACAATGATATAAGAATTCAATTTAAATGAGAGCAAGGATAAATTTTAAAGATTTATAATTCAATTTATCTAGAATTCAATAATGTCCAAATTGTCAACATGATACTGCTTTGTGGAGTAAAATTCAAGAATAATATTGTGTCAAAAATAATTTGGACAGAAAAGAAATCAATTTTTGTCATGAATAGTACCCCGGGTGAATAGTAACCGAGTGAATAGCACCCCATAAATAGTACTTTGGGAATAGTAACCTGTGAATAGTACCCCGACATGAAAAGATTAAAAATTATCAAGAATGCTCAGAATAATATTTACATGAAAAGATACTAGATGAATAGCAAATATCAAGGATATTCTACTAATTTTATGGAGTATAGAAGCAATACTTACCAACATAAGTGTAGAATTTGAAATATGAATCGAAATAATATTACTTACATACTACAGAGTATGGAAGAAAATATTATTTCTTACGAATATTGAACAAGAATAATATCACTTACGAATACAAAAGAAATAATACACATTACCTTAGTAGGATATTGGATACTACAATAGTGTAGTAACAGAATACTCTTCTTCTTTTTTTCTTATTCTCTCTATACTTTCTCTCTCTATAGCTTGAATGAATTGGTGAAAAATAATGAAGAAATGAGCTTCTATCTATAGGCTTGGCAAAGTAAGGGTTAAATAGTCTTTTTGCCATAATTTATGACATCATCACTTACATCATCAATCATATTACATCATTGCTTACCTCATCGTACGATGACATCATCGCTTACCTCATCGTCTGATGACATCATCGCTTACATCATAGGAATTTAGATTCAATTTGTTCTCTTCCACATCCTTTTACTTTTATACCATGAATTTACTATAATAATGTTACCATTCAAATTATAAAAAGCATACTATTATATAATCACATCATACTACTATAATGTAATATTATAATAATATATTTGAATAAATTATTTTATCAGAAAAGATAAAATACCAACTTTCAACGAATGTCACATGCTAAGAATTCCTCAATTTAAATCCACATTGAATAAATATTTTCTTATCATATGTATCAACAATTAATTATTCACAAATAATATTACAAAATTACAATATTGACAACCAGGTCGTTTCCAGGAAAGATGGGGCTTTCAGATAAGGATTTCTCCCTATTGGCGAGCAATTAGGTGACCAAACCCCTTTCCTCGACAAAACTTTCTAGACATTGTCAATAATACAAATAATAATATTATTCAAATAATATGAATTATTGATTTGATAATTTGAAATACTGTGCAATGACAATTATTGAATCAATAATATAAAATATCAACATAGCAATTATTGAATCAATAAAATAAAATATTGAACAGTAATTACTGTAACAATTATTGAGTAGTGACTTCTTACGTAAGCATCAATAATCTAAGATAATGTACAATACCGTGTGCTACTATGCAACCACGCGTATTACTGTACTTTTATCAACGGGTAATTCAACAGTTAACGGTAAAACTTTCGCCGTTATTTTTATAAAAAGATAATTTTGTCGTTTTCTAACTCCGACAATAATTCTGTTGTGGGGTTCACCGATGATTGTGTCGTCATATGAATATTCCCCGACAAAAAGAATATTCTCCAACCAAATGAATATTTTATAACAACTTGCTTACTTTACAAAATTTATAAATATTACCCACAACTATAACATTATAACAAATTCACACCTTAATATTCAAAAATATAATTCGAGAAAAATTAATCTTTATTTATGAAAGTTGGGGTCTTACAACCTCCCCTTCTTATGAAATTTCGTCATCAAAAATAGGGTACATACCTGGTATGTCGAAGAGGTGAGGATACCTAGATTTCATTTCAGATTCTAACTCCCAGGTCATTTCCTCAACATCGTGGTTTCTCCACAAAACTTTGACTTGAGGTATAACCTTGGAGCGTAGAATATGCTCTTTCTTATCCAAGATTTTAACAGGTACCTCTTCATACATTAAATCTTCCGCTATTTCGTCTGGTTCTAACTCAATAATGTGGTTCGGGTCTTCCACATATTTTCGTAACATGGATATGTGAAAAACGTTATGAACACGAGACATACTTGGCGGTAAGGCGAGTCTATAAGCCACAGTTCCTACTCGATCGAGAATTTTAAATGGGTCAATGAATCGAGGATTGAGCTTTCCTCTCTTTTCAAATCTTGTAAATCCTTTCCATGGAGCAACACGTAACAACACATGTTCTCCAACATTGAATTCCACATCCTTTCGATGAAGATCATCATAACTCTTTTGTCGATCTTGTGAGGTCTTTATACGTTGTCGGATCATTTGAATCTTTTCCATAGTCATACGTACCAATTCGAGTCCCAACAATATTGCTTCACCCACCTCATCCCAGCATACTGGAGAACGACACTTTCTTCTATACCAGGCCTCGAACGGAGTCATTTCGATACTTGCTTGATAACTGTTATTGTAGGAGAATTCCACCAATGGTAAGAACTTGTCCCAACTTCCTTTGAAGTCAAGGACATAGAGTCTTAATAGATCTTCCAGAGTTTGAATAGTCCTCTCCGACTGCCCGTCCGTCTGAGGATGATATGCCGAACTAAATTATAAATCCGTGCCCATAGCTTTTTGCAAACTGACCCAAAACCGTGAAGTAAATCTTGGGTCTCGATCAGAAACTATAGATACTGGCATACCACAAAGTCTTACAATCTCATTTATGTACATACGAGCAAGACGTTCAAGTGTATAAGTTTCTCGTATAGGTAAGAAATGAGTAGACTTGGTCAATCTATCGACAATGACCCAAATTGCATATATGCCTTGAGAAACCTTGGGAAGACCGGTAACGAAATCCATGGTAATATGCTCCCACTTCCATTCTAGAATTTCAAGTGGTTGCAATGGACCTTTTGGCACTTGATGCTCCGGCTTAACACGTTGACACGTTAAACATCTTGAGATAAACTCTGTTATCTCTCTCTTCATATCGCTCCACCAAAATGTATGTCGAATATCATGATACATTTTGGTACTCCCAGGATGGATTGCAAATAGTTTGTTGTGCGCCTCCATCGTGATCTTATACTTCAAATCAGAGTCGTTAGGAACACAAAGTCTGGAGTTGACTCTAAGTATTCCTTCTTCATCGATTCTTGCTTCTGGGATAGCACCTTCTTGCACTTTCTTCTTCATACGCATCAGCTCTAGGTCTGTAGTTTGAGCAACTTTAACTTTATCGATTAAAGTCGGTTCTACTCGTTTATTTGCCATCATCACGTGGGTCCCTGGAGTCTTTATCTCTATCTCCATCCTTTCCAAGTCATACAAAATGGGCCTTTGCGTTGACAATATCGTACTCGTACCCGCATATGATCTTCTACTCAATGTGTCAGCTACCACGTTCACTTTTCTAGGATGGTATTGAATAGTATGATCATAATTTTTTAACAGTTCAAGCCAACGTCGTTGTCGCATGTTAAGTTCCTTTTGAGTGAAGAAATATTTGAGGCTTTTATGATCCGTAAAGATCTCCACCTTCTCCCCATACAGGTAATGCCTCCAGATTTTAAGTGCGAAAACGACAGCTGCCAACTCTAGATCATGAGTAGGATAATTCCTCTCATATTCTTTGAGTTGTCATGAGGCATAGGCTATGACTTTCCCATGTTGCATGAGAACACATCCTAAACCTTTGCCTGAAGCATCACTGTAGATGACATATCCCTCCGTACCAGATGGTATTGTCAGAACAGGTGTTGAAATGAGTCTCCTCTTGAGTTCTTGAAAACTCTTCTCACATTCCTCGCTCCAACCGAATTTTATATCTTTTCGAGTCAACTGAGTTAATGGAGTAGTGATTCGAGAAAATCCTTCCACGAATCTCCGATAATAACCAGCTAAGCCCAGAAAGCTACGTACTTTGGTCACTAACTTAGGTTGCTCCCAGCTTTGAATTGCTTCAATCTTCGCTGGGTCAACAGATATTTCATGATTTGATATCACGTGCCCAAGGAATGCTACTTCCTCAAGCTAGAACTCACATTTCTTAAACTTGGCATAAAGCTTGTTTTCACAAAGCTTTTGAAGTATTAGCCTCAAGTGTTGCTCATGTTCTTCACGGGTTTTGGAGTATATGAGGATGTCATCACTAAAGACAATAACAAAATGATCCAAATATTCCTTGAATACTCGGTTCATCATATCCATGAAGGCCGTAGGAGCATTAGTCAAACCAAAAGACATGACTAGAAATTCGTAATGCCCGTATCGAGTTCTGAAAGCAGTCTTTAGAATGTCATCAGTTTTAACTTTTAACTGATTATATCCAAAATGAAGATCGATCTTTGAAAAGAATTTAGCACCTTGCAACTGGTCAAGAAGGTCATCAATACGAGGCAACGGGTACCTATTTTTGACGGTGACATAATTCAACTCCCGATAGTCAATACAAAATCACATACTTCTATCTTTCTTCTTTACGAATAGAACAGGAGCACCCCAAGGAGACGTACTAGGACGAATGAAACTGATGTCTAACAATTCTTGCAGTTGGGTTTTTAACTTCTGAAGTTTAATAGGAGCCATTTGATATGGGGCTTTGGAAATGAGTTTTGTACCGAGTTCAAGGTCGATACAAAATTTAATTTCTCGCTCTGGGGGTAGGCCAGGAAGTTCTTCAGGAAATACGTCAGGAAATTTATTAATAATAGAAATATCATTCAAATTTGACATATTTTTATTTAAATCCGTGACATGGGCTAAGAAAGCTTGACATCCATTTTTCAATAAACGAATAGCTTTATGGCTTGATATAACAGTGATTGAATTTAGTGGTTTGGTTGCTTGAATTCGCATAATAGGTTGGTTAGGAATATGAAAGCTAACAACCTTACGAAAACAATCGATTTTAGCATGATGAGTAGTTAACCAATCAATCCCTAAAATTACATCAAATGCAAGTATTTTCAAAGAAATAAGATCGATAGGTAACATGCGGTTACCGATTTGAATCAAACAAGACTTATAAACAGTGGATGTAATGAAGTTTTCTCCCAACGGAGTTTCAACAGATAAATCAAAGTCTAATTTCTCCAGAGTTAAATTAAAATGTTGAGCGCAAGTAGGAGAAATAAGAGAATGGGTAGAACCGGTATCAAATAAGGTATAAACTTCTCTAGAGTTTATGATTAGCTTACCCGTGATCACCTCGTTCGGATTCCTCGCTTTTTGGGAGGTTACAACAAACGCTCTCCCTTAAACTATCGGTTTTATTGTAAGACCCCGACTTATTAATAAATAAAATTAAATTTCCTCTATTTATTATTTTGAAATAGAAAGGGTTAATTTGATTAATATGGTTAGTTATGGGTAAAATGCGCAAATATTTCAAATAAGCAAGTGGTTATAAAATATTCATTTTTGGTCGGTGAATATTCGTTTGGTCGTGGAATATTCTTGCTGTCGGGGAATATTCGTACGACGGCGCAGCCTTGTGTGGGCCCCATAACGGAAAGCGATTGGATGAAGAAAACGACAAGTATAAGTTGTTTATAATTAACGGCGTAGTTGTTACTGTTAATACTGTTGGAATACCTGGTGGTTAAAATACAGTAGTACACGGTATTGCACCAATTATTGATTCTTACGAAGGAAGGCACTACTCAATAATTGTTACAGTAGTTACTGTTCAATATTTTATTTTATTGATTCAATAATTGCTGCATTGATATTTTATATTATTGTTGTTTCAATAATTGTCACTGCACAGTATTTCCCATTATCAGATCAATAATTCATATTATTTGAATAATATTATTAGATAATATTATTGGCAATGTCTAGAAAGTTCTGTCTAAGGAGAGGTTTGGTCATCTAATTGCGCGTCAGTAAGGAGAAATTCTTATTGGAAAGCCCCCTCTTTCCTGGGAACGGCCTGGTTATCATAAATGTGATTCTGTAATATTATTTGTGAATAATTAATTATTGATTCATATGATAAGAAAATATTTATTTTATGTGGATATAAATGAGGAATATATTTTTGTGGTTAAAAATAAAGGAGTTAATGTTGAGGTTTTTATCAGTATTTTTGCCGGAATGGAGGTATTAAAAATCAGGGTTTTTGAGATATTTTACGGGGGTTATAATTTTTAATCCGACCGTTAGATCATGGTAATTTTTGGATATGTTATACATATATAAGTTGAGTATATGTCCACAAATTTTAAACCGTTAAAAATGAATGTATGATTTGTTATGAATTTTACGAGATGACTGGTTCAGAAATTATTGAATTTTCGGAGTTTATCATTTTGGTGAAAAATTCTAGAATTGGTGGGCCCCACTCTTGGTTGGTGAAGAAATGTGCTGAGATTTTTATTCAAATGTGGTAGGCTTGAATAGTAGCAGGTAAAGCCATCAGGTTGCAGGTTAAGTCTGCTTCGGCGTGCTAATATTTTCCTATAAATAGAGGGCTAAGTTAGAATTGAAAATCACACCAGAAACAAGTTTTCTCTCTTTCTCTCTCTAGATTATTAAGTGTATTTTGTGAGTATTTAGATACTTTGAGAGTTTCTATTCATCAGAGCAAGTTTCTTTCAGCCTTATACCGGTATTCCATCCAGAAGTACTGATATTTTGAGGTAAGGGGTGTTATATTCTTCTTAAAATGATATTTTCTTCAATATCATTATACCGAAATATTGATATGAACTTTTTATCAAATTTGGAACTTTTTGTGTCGGGGTTACTATTCACGTATACGTTACTATTCACGTATACGGCACTATTCACGAATACGGCACTATTCACCGAAAAATTAAAATTTTCCCTTTTTGTCCAAGATATCTATTATGGTTACTATCTTGATTGTATCCATGTTTTGATCTTTATTTTTGAATTCTGCTTCACAATTGATTATTATGAAGTATTATTGATCTTGGATAAACTGTTATACGAATCCCTACTATTTGTCCTCCTGTCTCACTGGATTCGTTTTTTTTAAGATATTTTTCATCATCCTCAGTCCTAAATGATGATATTACTAAATATCTTTGGCTTGTAGTGCAAAGATGTATGATTACCTGATGAATATCTTTGGCCTGTAGTGCAAAGATGAACAGGTGTTGAGATGAACATGACCGACTGGTGATACAAATGAATATCTTTGGCCTGTAGTGCAAAGATGAATATTTGGTTAAAGATGATTATTAATTGATGTTAAAGGGATAAAATATTGATGATGGACTTTTAAATCTTAAAAGATAGTAGAATTCATTCTCTACTTGACTCTTCTAATGGTTTGTTATTTCCGCTTCAGTTGTTGATCTAAAACTTGTTGTCGATTATATTCTATCAGATATTTTCCTGTTGAATACTAATGATAATTTGTTGTATATTATCTTAGTCATAATATTCTTTACTGGGCTAGTTGAGCTCACCGTTTTCCTTTTTGTTCCATTTTTTTTTCTCAGGAGGTGAGAACATAGCAGGATCTAGTCGGGGTATGGAGTTATGGTTCTAGAAAGATGTTTTAGTAGTCCTCACTATTTCTGTGAAATAGTATTTGAATAATTGTAATGAGGACTTATTTAAGTGTGGGTATTGTCTAGAAGACAATATTTGTATTTAAACTCACAGTATGTGTTGTCGTATTATGCACGATAATTGTATTATTGAAGTTGTAGTTTGCTTTTTGGTACCATGTATTTGGCGACTCAGAATGGGTGTTGTATACCTATTTTGGGGGCGTCACAGTTGGTATCAGAGCTTAGGGATATGATCCCTGGCTGAGATGTGAGACAAGAACTAGGAGGGGAGAGACGGGGAATTCCTTCGCTAGTATGACCTGACTAAGTTTATTTGGTGTTTATTTGGTCGGTTAGAGTATAGGGATAATATATGACATGACTATTAACCCTTGTTTATGGCAGTATTTAAGAATGGCAACTGAGAACGTTAATAATGGAGTAAATCAGACCGTGGAGACACCTTTGATCACCACCTAGGGGAACGTGCAACAGGAAGGCAATATTCCTCCTGTAAATAACGTTACCGAGCAAACTATGAATGATGGAATGTTTAGGAGCTTTTTGCGGTTCATGCAAAATCAGACGAGGGAGACTCGTGTGCAGAATACGGGTGGAAATGATAACAATGCACGGTTTGTCACAGCCAAGCAGTTCAAAGAATTGGGACCACCAGAATTTAAGGAAAAGCCGAATTTGATCATGGCGGAAACGTGGGTCAAGCAAATTACCAAGATATTCTATGTCTTGGGATGCACGGAGGAACAGAAGGTTCCATTCGCCACCTTTATGTTCTGCGATGAGGCAGACTACTGGTGGGAGTCTGTGAAGTGTACCCAGCCTGACGCACTCAACATGTCCTGGGAAACATTTCAGAAACTGTTCAATGACAAGTACTTTCCTGAAAGTATTCGTCAATAATGTCCAAATTGTCAATATGATACTGCTTTGTGGAGTAAAATTTAAGAATAATATTGTATCAAAAATAATTTGGATAGAAGAGAAATTAATTTTTGTCATGAATAGTACCCCGGGTGGATAGTAAATGAGTGACTAGTACCCCATGAATAGTACTTTGGGAATAGTAACCCGTGAATAGTACCCCGACATGAAAAGATTAAAAATTATCAAGAATGCTCAGAATAATATTTCTATAAAAAGATACTGGATGAATCACAAATATCAAGGATATTTTACTAATTTCATGGAGTATAGAAGCAATACTTATCAACATAAGTGTAGAATTTGAAATATAAAACGAAATAATATTACTTACATACTACAGAGTATGGAAGAAAATATTATTTCTTACGAATATTGAACAAGAATAATATAACTTACGAATACGAAAGAAAAATACCCCTTACCTTAGTAGGATATTGGATACTACAATAGTGTAGTAACAGAATACTCTTCTTCTTTCTCTCTTATTCTCTCTATACTTTCTCTCTATAGCTTGAATGAATTGGTGAAAAATAATGAAGAAATGAGCTTCTATTTATAGGCTTGGCAGAGTAAGGGTAAAATAGTCTTTTAGCCATAATTTATGACGTCATCGCTTACATCATCAATCTATTACATCATTGCTTACCTCATCGTCCGATGACATCATCGCTTACTTCATAGGAATTCAGATTCAATTTGTTCTCTTCCACATCCTTTTACTTTTATACCATGAATTTACTATAATAATGTTACCATTCAAATTATAAAAAGCATACTATTATATAATCACATCATACTACTATAATGTAATATTATAATAATATATTTGAATAAATTATTTTATCAGAAAAGATAAAATACCAACTTTCAACAAATGTCACATGCTAAGAATTCCTCAATTTAAATCCAAATTGAATAAATATTTTCTTATCATATATATCAATAATTAATTATTCACAAATAATATTATAAAATTACAATATTGACAACCAGGTCGTTCTCAGGAAAGAGGGGGCTTTCTGATAAGGATTTCTCTCTATTAGCGCGCAATTAGGTGACCAAACCCCTTTCCTCGACAGAACTTTCTAGACATTGTCAATAATACAAATAATAATATTATTCAAATAATATGAATTATTGATTTGGTAATTTGAAATATTGTGCAATGACAATTATTGAATCAATAATATAAAATATCAACGTAGCAATTATTGAATCAATAAAATAAAATATTGAACAGTAATTATTATAGCAATTATTGAGTAGTGACTTCTTACGTAAGCATCAATAATCCAAGATACTGTACAATACCGTGTGCTACTATGCAACCACGCGTATTATTGTACTTTTATCAACGGGTAATTCAACAGTTAACGGTAAAACTTTCGTCGTTATTTTTATAAAAAGATAATTTTGTCGTTTTCTAACTCCGACAATAATTTTGTTGTGGGGTCCACCAATGATTGTGTCGTCGTACGAATATTCCCCGATAAAAAAAATATTCTCCGACCAAACGAATATTTTATAACAACTTACTTACTTTGTAAAATTTATAAATATTACCCACAACTATAACATTATAACAAATTTATACCTTAATATTTAAAAATATAATTCGAGAAAAATTAATCTTTATTTATGAAAGTTGGGGTCTTACATAAAGGGAGTCATCTTCAAGCATCATCTTCGTCTTCGGAGGAGTCGAGGATAATTGGATCTACCTTGGCTGCGACAAGTTTTGCCTTGCCTCTGCTTCGGCATACCTCATAACCTTCTGTGTACATCAAGACGATTTCCTCATTCGGCTCATCTGATTTTCGGTATGCGTCTTGTATCTCCTTGCGCAGGTCTTCGGTCAGAGGTGGACCCAGCTCCTTCAGTGCTCGCAGCTTATCTTGAAGCTTACGACGTCTGACCAGGTGTCTTTCTTCCTTAGCTTGGGCGTTAGCTTGGACTTCATCGATTTGTTTCGCCAAGCTCAAGTTGGTCGTGGCAAGACCTTCATTTTTATTCCGTAGAGCTTCGTTCTTTTGAACTAAGTCGATGTTCATATCAACTGTAGCTCGTTGAGTGGCCTTGGTCGTCTCTAAATCCTCTTTAATTTGAGCTAGTTCTTTCCGAAGGCCCTCATTGGTGAAGAGGGTGTCTCGTGCTGACTTCTATCTTGGGCCAGGGTAGAGTTTAGAATAGCATTTTCCCTTCGGGCAGCGTCCTCTTCAGTTTCAGCTTCTTTATATTTGGGACGGAGACGCTAGAAGACAGCGTTTTCCTGCAGATGTACAGTGTTAGTCAAACCGTTTCAAAAAGAAGGCAAAGATATAAATGACTAAGTTATTGACAAAATTACCTTGGCCTGATACATCATTCCTTCATCGATTAAGTCCGTGATGGAGCTATTACCGAACCGATAATCATCGGTATCACGGACGAATGAATCAAACAATTGGAAGGGGAAGGTCTCGTTATGTTCAGGCCATAAAGTGGGAGATGCCACTTCTTTAGGCCTAGTTTCGGTTGAAGAAGGTTGTGGTGGGGGAGACCGGGGTTGTTCAGGAGGAGGTGTCAGGTTGGGTAGTTACGGGTTCATGGGTTGGTTCAGGTTGATCAACCAAAGAATGTTTTCTTTTTCAGGAAAGGGAAGTAGTCGGTTCAATTTGTTCTTTCGGTTCGACTTCAGGCTCGTTAATCTCAACCAAAATCACTGGTGGTTGAGTGACTTCATGCTGAGGTGCTCGAAGCTCTTTGGTGGTTAGGGGAATTATATTGGTTCTCCTCTTCTTGATACGAATGACTCTCGTCCTTTCGTCAAGAGGTCGGTCGAGGAGACTTGCATTGTAGGTTGGTTGGGGAATTTGTTTGGGCTTTTGGGCGGCTCTTTTCTTCAGTCGAGGTTGGTTGGGTTCCTCGGCAATGGCGGGTTCTGTTGTTTGAGCTTCAGCTTCCTGAGGTTCGAAAGCTTAGGGCTCGTCAACTGGGGTTTCATTAGCAATCGGCGAAGATGTACCCGAAAGGAATCTGTCTAGATCCTTTCGGTCAATAGACGTCGGTTTGATTAGAGATATTACAGAAGATAAAAAGCAATAATTCAGAACCAATGTTTTCAAAGAAAATTCAACAAGTGATGCATCAATATAGTTCGAAACTTACGTTTATGGTCGTATAACCATGCTTGTCTGGTGAGAAGATTATAGCTCCACTACTTCTTCGGAAAGTTATCCTGGAGTTCTATCATCTCATTAACTCGCTCTTCGGCGATGTCCCCAAAGTCTGCAGATACTTTGTCCAAGGTGGTCCAGTCTGGCAGAGAGGTGATTTCAGGCCCTTTGACGAAGAACCATTCCTTGTTCCATCCTTTGTTGCTGGAAGGGGTGTTGATCAGGGAGCGTCTCTCGAAGTTCTCACCGGGCTTTGAGGATATTTTACTCAAAACTTTGAATCCCTTCTCTCGGGATTTGTTGATGGTGTAGATCGAGAAGAAGAAGTCGAGGGTAGGTGCAATGCCTACCTCGTGGAAGAATGCGATAAAGGCTAAGATATGGATGTAGGAGTTCGGGACAAGCTCGGTGAATCCGACGCCAACAAACCCCAGAAGGGTAACCAGGAAGACGTGAAGAGGGAAGCGAACTCCTTTCCCCAAGAGTGTGAGGGGCATGGCGGTCCAACCCTCTGGACATTGGTACATCCTTTCGGACGAAGAAAGACGTCTTAGATGATGGGTCTCCGGAATCTGGTATCGTTCTCGGATAATACGAATGTCTTTCTCAGACAATGAAGATGGAGTGTTGGCGTGGGGAAATTGTTCTTCACTTTGGAAGAATACGGAGGGGTTTGGAAGCAATTTGGCCAGCGTACTTTTGCTCGGGGTAGCAGTTGGGTTGGGGTTTGACCCCGAAGCCACTTTGGCAGGGCTTGGTGAAGGAACAACTATAGAAATTAGAATTGTAGGGATGGGTATAGTGTTATCAGAACTTTGGGAAGCCATTGTTGGAGATTTACAGATAGAGAGTGAAATCGGAAGGAGGAAGAAGGCAGGAGACATCTGAAATTCAAATTAGCAAGTAAAACTGTCAAAGTTGGGGGAAATCACTTTTTATACTGGCGGTCTTTTCAACTTTTCACGAAACTCAAGGGCGGCACATTTAATGCCAGTAATGATGATGAATTTGAAGGGGTAGCATCCGATTTTGGTCTTAAGTATTAACCGGATTGGGCTTCCGGTTTTAATTTGTCTTACTATTTCGGTTTCTTACCAGTCGGGCCTCGGCAAGTTTCATTTTGGGCCCCTTTGGATCCTATCATAATTCCTTTCATCATGGGCCAGTGAAATTTGTAGTCTTTTATTAAACAGTTGTTTAACAAAAGACTGGGGGGCAATGTTGGGCCATGATATTTTGTGTATTGGGCCAGACTGTGTCGCTCCCAAAATAGGTATACATCACCTATTCTGAGTTGCCAAATACATGGTACTGAATACAAATATAAACTAATTATACAACGGTCGTGTAAAATGCGACAAAACATATGCTGTGAGTTTTAATACAAATATTGTCATCTAGACAATATCCACACTCAATGGAGTCCTCATTACATTTATTATTATACTATTTCACAGAATAGTGAGGACTACTAATGCACCATCTAGGACCATCACTCTGTTCCCCGACTAGTCCCAACTACGTTCTCATTTCCTGAAGAGAACAATGAAAGTAAAAGGGTGAGCTCAACTAGCCCAGTAAGAAATATTATGACTAAGATAATGCAGAATAAATTATCGTTAGCCTTCAACAGTGTCAAACTGATACAATATAATAAACATCAAGTTTAACTGCAGTGAAATAAGCAATCCATTAGAAGAGCCAAGTAGAGAATAAAATCTACTATCTTCTATGATTTTAAAGGTTTTTCATCACTTTTATCGCTGAGACTCAGCGTAATAAATAGTCCACATCATCAAATCATCCCTGCACTACAGCCAAGGATATTCTTTAGTATCACGACCACGAATTATCCATGCACTACGGGCCAAAGATAATCATGTTTTCATCAACGGTCCTGATCATGCCATAAAATAATTCATCTTTGTACCCTTGGCCGAAGAGAATCCATAGCCATAATCATACCAAAAACTGTCCATCAATGCACTACGGGCCAATGAGGACTTTTTCCACATCATTTGTAACATTACGGTCATGATTATACCGAATAATTCCTGGTCATAATCATACAAAGTCCATCTATGCACTACAGGCCACATATGACTTTCAACATAATATAAACATGAGGATGATGACAATGACATAATAATTCAATAAAACAAGTTCAAGAATTAATTTATCCAAGAACCAATAACGTTCAAATTGTCAATATGATACTTCTTTGTAGAGTAAAATTCAAGAATGCTCAGAAGAATATTTCCATGAAAAGATACTGGATGAAGTGCAAATATCAAGGATATTCCACTAATTGCATGGAGTATAGAAGTCAAAACTTAAACCAACTGAGTATAATAAAGAATAGAATAACAAATGAAATCACCAGGCATGCGATAGATCACACAGACAGGTTATTCCAACAGAATAATAAATAACGAAACCAGGTCATGCGTAAACGCACAGACAGGATATTCCAATAGAATAATAATTAAAGGAACCAGGTCATGCGTAAAGCACAGACAGGATGTTCCAACAGAATGATAAATTATGGAACCAGGTCATGCGTAAAGAACCAGGTCGTGCGTAAAGCACAGACAGGATGTTTCAACAGAATGATAAATAATGGAACCAGGTCATGCGTAAAGCACAGACAGGATGTTCCAACAGAATGATAAAGAATGGAATAATAGAAGAATTTCACCAAGTATAGGGTAGTCCGCGTATACAGGTTATTCCAATAGAATAATAAAGAATGGAATAACAGAAGTTCTCTTCATGAATACAAAAGAAATAATACCCCTTACCTTAGAAGAAGACTGGATACTGGAATAGTGATGTAGCAGACTTCTCTTCTTCTTTCTCTCTATAATAAGTGCTCTATAGCTTTAGTGAATTGGTGAGAAATGAAGGAAGAATGAGCTTCTATTTATAGAAAAATATAGTTTCGATAATTGCACGTTTTGGGGCTCGAAATATTACAGTATAATACCTTCCTTTTTTTCTTCATTTTTAATTTAGTCCTGCAAGTATTATCAAACTTGCACCACCTCCCCTAATAGTAAATCATGTGAATCAATAGTAAAATCATGTGACTCAATAGTATAATCATGTAAAAAAATTAATTACAGTATAGTACCTCCATCTATACCTCTATTTTTAACTTAGTCATGCAAGTATTATCAATCTTGCACCACCTCCCCTAATAGTACATGAATGTGAATCAATAGTACACACATGTGAACAAATAGTTATAAGCATGTGAAATAATAGCAATTAATTGCTCATTTATCCGATTAATTATCCGATTGGTCAATATAACCCTCAGACATCAATTATTATCGAAATAAATATCGATTTCCACTAACACTAATAATCCCAACACAATGGAACTATCATTTTCATCTTTAATCAACACAACTTATTCATCATTAATATTATAATTCACAATATTTAACAACCAGGTCGTTCTCAGGAAAGAGGGGACTTTCCGATAAGGATTTCTCCCTATTGGCGCGCAATTAGATTATCTAACCTCTCCTTAACAGAACTTCTAGACATTGTCAATATTGCAAATAATAATATGAATAACTTTGTCGTCTCAATTATTGATTTAATAATATAACATATTATACAAATGATACTGTGACAATAATTGAATCAATAATATGAGAGATATGATGCAGCAATTACTGTAGTAATAATTGAGTATAACTGAGTGACTTCTTACGTAAGCATCAATAATCAATACCGTGTGCTACTATGCAACCACGCATATTACTGTACTTTTACTACCAGATAGTTCAACAGTTTTAACGGTAACACTCTCGCCGTTATTTTTATAAAAAGATAATTCTGTCGTTTTTTAACTACGACAATACTTCCGTTGTGGGGTCCACCAATGATTGTGATGTCGCACGAATATTCCCCGACAAAAAGAATATTCCCCGACCAAACGAATATTTTATAACAACTTGCATACTTTGCAAAATTTATAAATATTACCCACAACTATAACATTATATCAAATCCACACCATAATATTAAAAAAAAATATTTCGAGAAATTTAAATCTTTATTCATAAAATTTGGGATCTCATACAGACCGTTTGGGCCGACTCCTTGGATTGAATCTACTGGGTCTTGAAAGTATTGAGCTGATTCGGTGGGCTGACCCATTAGGTGAATAATATCTTTATTTGGACTTTGACCGGTAATGATAATAAAGATAACAGTTGACTGTTATTTCTGCAAGGCATTAATGAGGATTGGACTGAGTCGACCGACGGTGGCAAACAGTGATGGGATGGAGCAGGTGAGTTGCATACAGTCGGCTGAGGTCACCGATAGTGGGGGGATGGTGTCAGGGGGAGCGGGTGGCACGCAAAACCGGAGTTTTGAGTATATGATGGCAAGAATAACACACAATAGAGGTAACTGATATTTTATCTATCAAAACACTAGACATAATTATCCTCCATTGTTAACCTTGTGTCTACCTGTACTGACTCTCACGCCGGAGCTATCCCCTGACGGTCCAAGCTGTCAAGCTTCTGGTATTGACGCGTTTATTGTGCAGGATTGGACGCGCTTTACGTGATTGGGGCGCGTGAAAAGATCTTGGCGTTAACAAGCATTAAACATGCAAAGTTCAAAGATTTTTTTTATTTTATTATTAAACATTCAATGTATCTTTTACATTAATATTATAATTTATATTGTATTCAAAAAAATTTATTTTGAACTTACCAAGGATATTTTAGTATTTTGACCTTTAGTTTTATCAATTCATGAACTACTAAAGTTATCTCATTTACATTATAAATATGACTCACAATACACCAAATTTCACTCAAAATTTTTACAAATTTAGTATGGATCAACAATCTCTTGAACCAATTATTTTCTAGAAATAATGATCTTATTATATAAAAATAATTGTCTATATTAATGATATCCTATTAAACAAAGAGGCATGGAGTATTATTATTATAAATATTCATTTAAATATGCTATTTTTAAAATATGTATGATATATTATTTTTAAAATTTATTCGTACTTTGAATGAGTTGTCAAACTTATTTTTCGAACAAAGATGAATACAAATGGAATCAAAGCCACCATGCTTGACTAGAACAGAATATATTTCACATGTTATTTTTTATTTCACTTTTTCAATATGTAGGCCATATTTTCTTGTTTGACTTCTTTGTCTTCCTTGCTCACCAAGCCCAAAAATTAATACACCTTAATCTCATATTTATCTCTATAAGAGATTTGGTAAATTTGTGTCATACTATTTATTTTTCTTCTTTTACCCCTATTATTTTAATTATATTACTATTTTTCTTTTTATATTAATTTTTTTTATTTTTTAATTTAATCCTTAAATTTTATAAAATTCTTATTTTACTCCACATATTTTATACATGCAACACATGCCGTGCGTAGATATGCCACCATCGGATGCTAGTAACTAAGGGAGTGTTTGATAAAAACTGAATGAACTTGAATCTGAATCTGAATGAGCTGAATTTAAATAAAAAAATTTGTTTGATAATTAATATGCTTAAAATATCTGAATGACATAATTTTATTATTTTACTCCTCTGAAAAAATTCAAAAGTGTTGTAAATTTATTTAATATTACTTAATATAATAGTTCATATATTTTTTTAAAATTTTTTTTTACTTTATTCAGCTGCTCATTCAGTCATTCAGCCAAAAAAATCTGATCTAGCCATTCAGCTCAATCATCTGACCGATTCAGCCATTAAGACGATTTTTTTCTTTCAAAACAAACGCACTTAATAATTGATCAATTCAGTCAATCAGTCATTCAAATGTATTTAGTCCTAATTAAACAGCCCCTAAATAATTTACCATATTGCATCACTCAAACAACCATTCCTAAAATATTAAAGTTTGCCATTCAATTTCTCATTTTACTCCCTCAACAATAAATCCATCACCTTTATACTACCGGCAGTGGTGGCACCAGATTTTAAATTGGGAGGGACCAAAAATACTTGAAACAAATACTTAAATAAAAATATAAATAAAATTGTATAAATTAGACTTAAATTTCAAATTTTATATTAAACACTTGTCTAAATCAAAAAAAAATCTTTAAATTGAATTCATAATAAAATTATGAGTAATTTATTTTTAATGTTTAACTATATACTAATTAAAAAAATTAAATATTCAGGTGGAGCCATGGGCTGACCCCTCGTCTATGTAGTGCCGCCATTATTACCAGTTTACTATCAAGAAACTAGGCCGAAGGAAACTCGATGGATAGGGGTGTTCATCGGTAAAAAATCGTACCGAACCAATCCAGACCGAATACCGATAGTATCCAAAATAGGGTATCGAAATCGGAACCGGTATACTGGACCGATTAGCCAGTTCGGTAACGATTTTTACCTTGCTAAAATCGGCCCCAATTTTAAACCAAAACTCAGCCCAATTTTAATCCAAAATCGGCCCAAGAAGAGCTACCCAAGACTTGCTTTTAAGCCAAAATTCGGCCCAAGGTCAAGCAACCCAAGACTTGTACAAGGCCTAACCTTCTTTGAGCCAAAATTCGGCCCAATAAAAAATAAAAGACTTAGATGTATTTTTAAAAGGAAAACTTCCTTAGACTTTTATAAAGAAACCAATGTGGGACTTGGTTGTTAAGAACTCACTTGGTTGTATTTTTATAAGGAAAACTTTCTTAGACTTTTATAAAATAACCAATGTGGGACTTGACTATTAAGGTCTCACTTGTAGTTTTTTTATAGGAAAACTTCCTTAGACTTTTATAAAATAACTAATGTGGGACTTGACTATTAAGGTCTCATCTGACGCCCCCAAAATATGTATACATCACCCATCTTGGGTCGTCAAATACATGGTACAGAATACAAATACAAACTTAATTATGCAACCAGAGCTTAGAGTTTTTACATGAATATTATCTCATAGACAGTATCCAAACTCAAATTCAACCCTCATTACATTTATTATTACACAAAATAGTGAGGATTACTAAAATAGCCATCTTGGACCATCACTCCGTTCCCCGACTAGTCCCGGCTATGTTCTCATTTCCTGAAGAGAATAATGAAAGCAAAAGGGTGAGCTCAACTAGACAAGTAAAAAATATTATGACTAAGATAATGCAGAATAAGTTATCGTTAGCCTTCAACAATGTTAAACAGATAGAATATAATAAATAACAAGTTTAACTGCAGCGGAATAAGCAATCCATTAGAAGAGTCAAGTAGAGCATGATATCTACTATCTTCTATGATTTAAAAAGGTTTTCATCAACTTTATCGCTGAGACTCAGCTAAATAAATAAACCACATAATCAAATCATCCCTGCACTACATGCCAAGGATATTCATGTAATCATCAATGGTCATGATTATACCGAATAATTTCTGGTCATAATCATATCAATCAACAGTCCATCTATGCACGTAAGCTAAAGATGACTTTCATCACAATATATTCATGAGGATGATGACAATGATATAAGAATTCAATCAAACGAGATCAAGGATAAATATTAAAGACTTTAAATTTATCCAGAGTTTAAAAATATCCAAATTATCAATATGATACTGCTTTGTGGAGTAAAATTCAAGAATAATATTTATGTATCAAAAATAATCTTGAACAGAAAAGAAATCATTTTTTTATTGTGAATAGTACTACGGATGAATAGTACCTGAGTGAATAGTACCCCGTGAATAGTACCCCTGCATGAAAAGTGTCCCGAATACCCAAGTGATTAATATTTGAGTGAATAGTAACCCGTGAATAGTAACTCGTGAATAGTACTCCGGCATGAAAAGTGCCCCGAATACCCGAGTGAATAATATTATAGTGAATAATAACCGGGTGATTAATAGTAACCCGTGAATAGTATCCCGGGTGAAAATATTAATATTTAATAAGAAAGTTCAGATCAATATTCCAATTAAACGATACTGGATTAAGCGCAAAACTTCAAGGATATTCCACTGATTTCAGGGATTATAGAAGCAATACTTACCATAGTAAGTTTAGATTTAAGAATATGAAAAGAAATAACATACGAAACTGCAAATAGATTTTCACCCGCCATACGGTACGTAATCTGCGTAGATAGGTTATTCCGACATATTAAAGGATGAATACAAAAAGTAGTATTCCTTATGAATACGAAGGAAATAATACCCCTTACTTTAGTAGAAGGCTGTATACTGCAATAGTGAAGTAGCAGAATACTCTTATTCTTGCTCTCTATAGTTTCTCTCTCTATAGTGTCTCTTGTGAATCTCAGTGAATTGGTGAGAATGAAAGAAAAATTAAGCTTCTATTTATAGAAGAATGGACTAAATAGTAACTTATTCACGAACGGTCCAGATTGATTTACTATTAGAATGGACGGTCCATATTGATTACTTTTTAAACCACCATCAACAGTCCAGATTGATTTACTATTAAAACCACCACCGACGGTCCAGATTGATTTACTATTAAAACCACCACCAATGGTCCAGATTGATTTAATTTATTACACTTTGGTACCCCTAAAGTTTTTTAAGTTTGCATTATTTCCCTCTAACTTTTGTAATTCACTTATCTTCAATAAACACATTCTTAATATTTCAACAATTATTCATCACTAATATTATAACTCACAATATTTAACAACCAGATCATTCCCATGAAAGAGGGGGCTTTCCAATAAGGATTTCTCCCTATTGGCGCGCAATTAGGTGACCAAACCTCTCCTCGACAAAACTTTCTAGATATTGTCAATATTACAAATAATAATATGAATAACTTTGTTGTCTCAATTATTGATTTAATAATATAAAATATTATACAAATGACACTGTGACAATAACTGAATCAAATAACGTGAGACACTATGCAACAATTACTGTTGCAATAATTGAGTAAACTGAGTGGCTTCTTACGTAAGCATCAATAATCAATACCGTGTGCTACTATGTAACCACGCGTATTACTGTACTTTTACCACCGGGTAGTTCAACAGTTAACGGTAAAACTTTCGCCGTTACTTTTATAAAAAGATATTTATGTTGTTTTCTAACTCCGACAATAATTTCGTTGTGGGGTCCACCAATGATTGTGTCGTTGTACGAATATTTTCTGTTTAAAACGAATATTTTCCGACCAATCGAATATTTTATAACAACTTGCATACTTTGCAAAATTTATAAATATTACACACAACTATAACATTATATCAAAATCACACCATAATATTCAAAAATATATTTCGAGAAAAATTAATCTTTATTTATGAAAGTTGAGGTCTTACATCTCACTTGTAATTTTTTTATAGGAAAACTTCCTTAGACGTTTTATAAATTAACCAATCAATGTGGGACTTACAAACAACCATATTCTATTCAATTAATTAAGACTTTTATTCTAACTTAGGAGCGAATCTTTCCCAACTTATTGATAAATAATTTAGTTTATCTAATTTCTTTTACTTTTACCAATTTAATCAATATAGAACTTCTAAACCACCAACTATTAATGTATTTAAGTTTATCTAATTTCTTTTACTTTTATCAATTTAATCAATATAAAACTTGTAAACCACCAACTATTAATAGTTGATAGTCTTTTTATAAAGCAAAACTACCTTAGACTTTCCAATGTAGGACTTAGCTAGACTTTCCAATGTGGGACTTGGCTATTAAGGTCTCGCTTGATAGTCAAAGCATATATTTCTCAACTTATTGATAAATAATTTAAGTTTATCTACTTTCTTTTATTTTTCCAATTTAATCAATATGAAACTTGTAAACCACTAACTACTAAAGTTTCATTTTATAAATTAACAAATGTGGAACTTGGCTATTAATGTTTTTTTATAAAGAAAACTTCCTTGGACTTTTAAAAGTGAACCAATGTGGGATTTGACTATTAAGGTTTCACGTTGAAGTCTTTTTATAAGGAAAACTTTCTTAGACTTTTACAATTTAACCAATGTGGGACTTGGCTATATGTTATTCTCTTGTCTTACCAATATCCCACATTGTCTAATTTGTGTTCTCATGTCTTACTTCTATTCTATAAATAGGGGAGACCACCAATTCAAATTTCATTCAAGTCCCAAGTATTCTATTATGTATTTTCTTGTGTTAGTTCTATAGTTCTATTTTATAAATAGAGGAGGCTTTAATCCAATTTTACAAAGCTAAGGGAAATATTTTTTAAAAAATGAATTGAACCGGTATAACCGATTTGGTCCGGTACATACCGGACTTCTGAAATAGGTAACCGGAACCGGTAATGAAAATCGGTTTGTACCGGTTCACCTCAAAAATCAAAAATTTTGAACAGCCCTACCGGTGGAACCCTGTCGGAACCATCATAGTGGAGTATTTGGTACATACACATAAAATGTACCACCCCCACCCCCCAATAAAAAACAAGCAAATTACACCCCAATTATTCCAACTCATTTCCCCTTCATCTCTCTCTTCCTCCTATAGATCACCTACAGAAAGGTGGCCAAATGTACTTTTCCAAAAAGTCCTATAATTTAAAGAGCGAGAAAAAAGGCATATATATTGTCATCCTACGATATTGTATTATGTTGTTTAAGTGGCTTAATTTCCTTAGCAACATATTGTTCTATAATTTTATCATATAATTAGTACTCTCTTGTTGGAACTTGTGGCTCATAATTGAGAAGTTATTAAAAAATGTCAGTATCTCACGAAGCGAGCAAATAACCAAATTGAAACTGAAACCGCACCAAAAATCGCACAAACCGCACCAACGGTTCCGGCGTATGTGGCTGTTTTAGGTGGGTTGAATAACCAAATTTACGGTTCTGGTTTGGTTACTAGCCAAAACCGCACACATAAAACCGAAATCGCACCATGTGTGTGTATGTATGTATTATTTCTAGTAAATTCTAAAGTTACTTTTCACTTGAACATGTTCAGAGAAAACCTCAGTCTTGTATTGTCATTTTTTCACCAATTGAAAGAAGATATTAGAGGTTATAGAGTCAAAAATTAAGCAATTGGTTTTGAAATTTCGAATTTGTTTGATGCGTTATTGGTGTGGCTTATAGCTGAGGGGCTCGAGCACTTGATGCATTGGTTAATGTCAATGCTATAATAGTAATAGTCTAATAGATTATTTTTTAAATTAGGTATAGCTATGATTATATTCTATAAGTCCTCCCTGCAATATATAAGATAGAATTTCATTCTATCTCCAGTATATACATTTAATTTTTGGGGAACTAGATAAACATTCTTGCCTGTTATCGAATATATGGTCTCCATTGTTTTATATAACGTATGTTTTAGTTTTAAAGCATGCTTGATATAATTCTCATTGCCGACTTTGTCACTAAGTTAATTGCTCGATGTAAGTTCTATGTTAAATTTTATTGAAGGCTTAGACTTTTTTGTTGTTTCAATTGGTTTTGGAACAGAAACCACACCAATTAAAACAGCACCGCACACTTTAATACCGCACCGCACCAATCACAAGCGATTTCGTGTGCAGTTTTGAATTTTCTCAAACCGCACCTAAGCGATTTCAGGTGCGGTTTGGACTTCAAACCGCACCATGCTCACCCCTACTCCCCACGGTATGGTATGATGTTACAAGGGCATTATGAGTATTAATTTAGACTATAATGTAAATTAGGGTTGAGATATAAGTTGTATGTATATATAAAACACCTCTCTGCTACCGTGGACGTACCCAAGTTTGGGGAATCACGTAAATCTATATGTTGATTCTTTACTGTCGTGTGCGTGTGTGTGATCTGATTCAAACAAGCGTGCTTCACAAAATTGTGAACTTAGAATATATTTGTTTGGTGGGGAATGGAATGGACTGAGAATGGAATGACCATTCCTTCAGCAATAACTTAAAACATGTTTGGTTAGTCATTTAAAATGACCATTCCATTCCTTTAATTATTCTCTTTCCAGTTGTAATGTTATTTTTCATTCCCACCTTAATAGGTAGGTTTACTTCATTCCGTACTAAGCCTCGCTCATTTTTATGCAGACTAACCATCGATCGATCGATCTCTATGGCCTTTAATAGCTTGGGTCTCCTCTCATGGAATCCACCACATGTACATGTCTCTCTTCTCTCCTCTCTGTTCTCTATTCTTTCTCTTTTCTCTGTCTTCCCGCTCTTCTTTGTCCTCTCCCTTCTCTCCTCCATCTCCTTTAAAATTGATCGTATAATTTTTATTTTCTAGGGTAATTTTGCTTCTCCCGCTGTTATCTTTCAATTAGGTAAGACATCTAACTTAAGTTTACTTATTTGCGATTTCTTCACTTTGTTCATCCATTTGTACTTAATCAAATATGATTTTGGTTATATTTGGTGATTTTGGTACTCAATCAATTTTGATTTTGGTTATATATGCACCATATGTTTGATGTATTGATGCTATGAAGACTAGAATAGGGAAAACACAAAACAATTACATTTAATAGATTTCTTTTGCTTTTTCCCTTATAAAGCCATAATAAGACTGGAGCCGTTGAAAGGGGCTTTTGTTGTTTCTGGAGTTGAAGTTGGGTTCATATATTTTGCCTGGAAAGTTGGTTAATATTGCTGGTAATATACCTTGGATGCCCAAATTGGTTTGATCAAATTGATTGTACTGTTGAAAGAGTTGAACCATTTTGTCGTAATTCAAGGAATGGTGGTTTCCGGGCAACTTAGTTTTGGATGTACAATTGGAACAGATCGGTCTCAACTGAAGTTGTTTACTTGATGTATTTATTTGATAGTAAGTTAATTAATTATCATGAAGAATACTAGTGCATAATTACAAATATTCTTTCTCACAAGCTCATCACACCATGAGACCCTTCTTATAATGAATTTGTTGACCTTTTGTGGCAATATTTTTGCATATGAACGAGATTAACTTTTTATGGCATCTATCATCCGTGGTTCAAAGATTTGAAGATGTGATTTCTTAATCAACATGTTGAATTGGTAATGAACAAGTTGAGAAGCAAGCATAAATATATTATCTGGTGGCCTGACATGGCATGGCATTGAATTATTTAATTTTATTCAATTGCCCTTCTTTTTTGATGTTCCCCACTCTTTTGTCAACTGCACTTTTCTTGAAGCCTATAATTACGGATCCAATCTTATTATGGTTTGTGGCTGAAAGAAAACAATGACATTTCATAGATTTCTTTTTCTTTTTCCCTTGTAAAGCTAACATCTTGCTTTTCTTTTTAAGCTAGTGATATATTCTGCAAATTTAAAGAATTTTCTTGGTAGTTCTTGATTTTTCTTACTACTTTCAGAACAGGTTCACATAATTTTGTATTTATGCACATGCACATATATGTTGTTTGATCATTTGCAGATAATGAAATTCCGAGTGTATGCACACCTAGAGGGGGTGAATAGGTGTTTATGCTAACAATGAACTACAATGACAATTTTTTAATTCTCAGTTAGCTGAACTATCCAGACAGGTTATCACATGTCTATTTAAGTGTTTAAACTGATATGCAGAACTTGTTAACTTATTTGTAGTACATGTTAACTTATTTGGAGAACCTGTTAAACCGTAACTTCTTTTATCAATGTAGAATATGAAGTGTTTAATTGCGGAATTGAAACAATGGAAACAAGATAAACAATAAATAAGAATACCAAGATTTTTACGTGGTTCTGCTCTTAACTTTTAATGGCTTAATCCATTCCCAATACCAATAGGTATTGGAGACTCTTTTTTTAACTTTAATATTTAATCAATTACACAGTTAACTCCCTTTACAAAGCGACTCAGAAAATGATAGACACCATTGCCCTTTGTTGCACGACAACAACATTCAAAGTCTGCTTTGTACTATCCTATTTCACCACTGGATCAAAAACAAGCCACAATAGCTTGTATACACTTTTTGATTAGGAAAGAATATTATAACAATATCTATAAATTTCTAGCAACAAGAAATTAATATCAAGGCACAAACAATTTGCTAGAACTTTTTCAACATAAGCACTGTTTTGGAAGATTTCTCAATTCGTTGGATATATAAGCTTTAGCCAAGAGGATATATATATATAGATGGATAAAGGCTAATGGCAGAAATCAACTCCCTTTAAACTCAGAATCCCAAAAGAGATATATGAACAAAACCAAGATATGAGATATGAGGGATTTGAATTTTGAAGCAAACTGCTAGAATAAAGGAATAAACATTTAGAAAGATTAGCAACATGAAATCAGCCACCACGAAAAGGTTTTTTGACTTCGTAAACCAAGGCTGAGATTTTGATTTTGTTTCCAAAATAACTTTCCTTCTTTTCAGCTCTATGAAATAAAAACAAGATTGATTTTGTTTCCAAAAAGAAGCTTCCAGTATTTGAATTTAAAATAACAGCTCTTTGAAATTAGCTTTCAAAATTAATAAGATAGAAAACTTTCAAGTATATGAAACTCTTTTCAAAATAATTTTCAGCATAATGAAATTGCTTTGAAATTAATTAAATGAGCTAGAAATTTTTACATTTAATTTCCTAGGTGAAGTCCTATGGACCTAACCACGTGGTAACACTAAACACATTTTCTTCACACAAGCTCACTTGATATCTTGCATATACATTCCATAACATGTGAATCACAAAATAACTCCATACAAAACATATGTTGTCATCATTAAAATATAAATCATAAATCAACATTTTTCCCATTTTTTATGATGACAATATATTACTCCCCCTAACTATATGCCCCCCCTAAGATTATGCATATTAAAGTACACAAATAAACTGAACATTAAATAGATAACATAGTCAGTCCATAACAAAACAACATAGAATCATCATTGAATATAATATGTCATATAGTCTCTCCCCATTTGTCATTATCAAAAAGAAACTAAAACTTTGTTCTTTGTCAGATTCAAAACAAATTTCATCGATCTTCTTGTCCACAACAATCAACATAGCGTCAATCACACCTTGCTGGACCACAAGACCATCTACTATCTTTGTGACTGAGTTGATTTTTTCAAGAGCCTTGTCAACCTTTTCCAGCACACTATCGACCTTAGTCATCAGTGATTGTAAAACTGAAAACAGTTCTGAAGTGGAATGAACAGAGGTAGGAATAGATGTGAAAGGTGCAGGACCTAAGGAAGGGGATAGAGGAGAAGATGGAAGACCATGAAGCAGATTATCTAGTGAAGTATTTTGGGCTTCAACATCCTAGAACAAGATTCCATCATCAGATATCCTAAGACAAGTGTTGTGAAGCACAATTTTATCAATTTTTTCAGAAAGAGGAAAAAATTCCTCAAAGATCAAATGAGATTTTGAAATGAGCCAAAATAGTAGTTATAAAACCACCATAAGGAAAACATTTGTTTTTGTTTTTCAAGCAGCTTTCCATGTGTTTTATCATCATTAATGCAAAATTAAATTTAGTTCCTTTTAAAATCAATGCAGAAATAACCAAATTTTGGTAAGTCATATCAGAACGACTACCAATCCTTGGAATTAAATTGGAATGAATGATTTTGTGTATGATGCTATTCATATGAGTGGTTTCAACAACTTTAGGCAGAAAAAAAGCTCAGATGATTCACACACTTTGATAGTTTAGTTGATCAAGAACAGTCAAATCATCAACGCTCTGTTTTTGAGTTTTAAAATGGACAGAAAAGAAAAGAAATGGACGGAAAATTTAAGTTTTCTTTCCAATTCTTATGTTTCTGAGTTTTTCAATAAACAGAAAAGAAAAGAAATGGATAGAAAACTTAGTCACTTTTCCTGCCAAAGTTTTCTGTCCAAAATTGGCCTGATTTGGACGGAAAAGAAATTGGTATAAGTAATATTTTTATAATTTTCATATTATTCTCAACTTTTAATATAATAAATTTTAAATTACAATTCATGTCCTCAATTTTAAATTTTCTATTCTTTTCTTTTAAAAACTCAGAAACAACACAAAGGAAAACTTCAAGTTTTCTATTCTTTTTTTTTCTATTCTAATTTAAGTTTTCTATTCTTTTCTTTTCTGTTCAAAACTCAAAAACAAAGTGCAAGTTCGATAGGACCTTTCAAGGTGGATGGGCAAATACTAGAGGAAGGAATTATAAAAAGATTACCAAGTAATTTTGCATCCATAGAGATTACATTTTGAGCCATGTTTCTAGGATATCAGATTTTATGGACATATTACCTTAAAATTGTTTGATTAAAGTAGGATAGGCACGAGAGCTTAGAGTTAGCATTTTTCCTAGTCCAATAGTGTCAAATAAAGAAAGAATACCAAACTTTTGAAACAGTATAGTATCCCCAGGTTTTCCATAAACAATTTGTTTATTAGACATGGAGGAATGAGAGCGAGGAGTATACTTAGACAATCTGAAGGATAAGGGAGTTGCAGATACCATAGAAGAATGGGTTGGAGATGAAGGATATGATTGTAGTGATGGATCGGGTATGATAGAAGGTTATGCTAATTTCGTTTTCTTCGATTTAATGGGTTCTCCTATTTTATTCATAGCTTTCATTAATGAAACCCCCAAATCAGTGGATGTATCTAAGAAGACGATTGTTCTGTCGAGAGGTTCTCATGGAGTCCTCAGGTTCAGCCTCTGATGTGTTAGCCGTAGTTGGTTGTCTACCAGTGAAAAACGTAAACCCTCCGCGAGTTTAGGCCATGGATTCACGTTAGAAAAAAAAAACTAGGTTTTAGAAAAAGGCTTCCCCCCCCCACCCCCCGCCACCCCTCCCTTTCTTTTAACTCCCACCCCAAACTTTTTAGGCCAAATTCCAAAAATATCCTTTTGTGAACCGAGAGTACCAAAATTACCCTTAATTAAAGCTATTAAGTTAATTCTCTTTTTAAAATGTAAAAACATTATTCACTCTAGGGTTTTATGAAAATGTCAGCTAGTTGATGCTCAGTTGGGACAAAAACTAGTTTGATTAAACATTTAAACACATTATCTCTTAAAAAATGTTGTCTAACCTCAATATGTTTAGTGTAAGAATGAAGCACATGAGTTTTAGAGATATCAATTGTAATAGTATTGTCACACAAAATAGACACATTTTCACACATAACATTAATCTTGCAACGTTTAAATCACCCACAATAATTGTGTCCAATAACTACCTGCTACCAAATATTCTCCTTTTGTGGTGGACAAAATCACTTATATTTGTTTCTTACTATGCCATGAAACAAAGCTTTGACCTAAAAATTCACAAGAACTACTTGTGCGTTTTCTATCTACTTGGCAACATGCATAATCTGCATTTGAATAGACAATAAGTTCAAAGTTTGGAGATACAAGATAAAATAAACCAAGATTAATTGTTCCAGATAAATATTTAAATATCCTTTTCACAGTATTAAGATGAGATTCTATTGGTTGGGCTTGGAATCTAGCAAATAAAATGTACCACCCCTCCTCCGCTCCCCCCCCCCCCGCCCCAATAAAAGAATAAGCAAATTACACCCTCATTAGTCCAACTCATTTCCTCTTCCTCTTCATCCTGCAGATCAGCTACAGAAAACATATATCCTTGGCTTAAAAATATCTCTGTCTTCAAGTTTTTCAGCTGCTTGCTTCTTCACCCAAACCTCTTCTTTTTCATCGCGGATAAACGATATTAGTGTATCTGCAATTCAATTATCAGTTGCAATTCTGGATGGTGACAAATTTGAGGATATGATGAGCTCAATTAATTTCTAGCAAAATATCAAGGCGAAGTGTGTAATTTAAATATAATCTGCCACTTAAATAAATGCACTGCATGTGTTCCTGTTGATGAAAAGCTTACTCGGCGTATGTTTGGTTAGGGTGCTTCTGGGGCTTTTTGGAGATTTGGGGCTTCTGGAATTCGAACTCCTTGTTCACCTGAACGCACCTTTTAAGCAACCCAAAACTCATTACATTACATGGGGTTTAAAAGCTGGCCAAATGTACTTTTCCAAAAAGCCCCCTAATTTAAAGAGCGGAAAAAAAAGGCATATATATTGTCATCCTACTATTGATATTGTATTATGTTGTTTAAGTGGCTTAATTTGATTGGCGAAATATTGTTCTTTAATGCTATGTTTGTTTGCAAGGATTACACTCAGGATAAGACTATTAATCTCAAGTGTGTTATTTATTTTTAAACTTAAGCTTGGGACACCATTAGTCATGAGATTATAAAATAGCTTAAGATGACATATTATTTAATATCATGTTCTACCTGGTATTATAATCCCTAGCATTTGGGATTAAAAATTGCTAGACAAAATTAACCTCAATCTTTTTCTAAAATGATTATAATATCCTGTAATTTCTATTATTTTTACTGACAACTTAAAACTTACTGGTACAAAAACTAAATATTATTTTGGGGGGGGGGGGTGGGCAGGGTGTGGGGGTGAGGTGTATATATAATTATTGAATATTATTTTTTTGAGGAGGGAGGAGGGTGGAGGGTGGGGGTGGAGGGTGTGGGGGGGTGTATACATAATCACTAAATATTATTTTTTTTGGGGGGGGGGGTGAAGGTGTAGGAGTGGGGGTGGACGGGTGGGGGATGAGTGAGTGGGGGTATATACATAATCAATAAATATTATTTTTTTAGGGTGGGGGTTAGGGGGTGGGGGATGGCGTGGGGATGTATACATAATAATTAAATATTTTTTTTTGGGTGGGGTGGTGTGGGGGTTGGGGTGGGAGGGTGGAGGGTGGGGGGTGGGCGGGGGTGTATACATAATAAGTAAATATCATTTTTGAGGGGTGGGGGTGGGTGTAACGTCCCAAAATTCGGGTACCTGTTACCTCGAACTTGGTGCATTACTATACAACCTTCATATGAATATTTATAACCTTTATTCATAAAATAATGAATACAACCTAGCTTTGATACCAATTAATACATTAATTCTTTTCATTTTCAGAATCTACAACCTTTACAACCTGGTATTACACTTTTAAATCATATTGATTTAAATTATACAGTTCAAGTTATAAAGAATATGTTTCACTTGAATATTTTGAATTTTAAGTATCCATGAACTCACAACTAGACTTAACTATTCTTCTATACAATATTCTTTGACTATACAATTACAATATGTCGTATGAATGTTATCTAGCATAGGTAGAACTAAACAAACAACTTCAATCAGTACTTTTTTTTTTCCTTTGCCTATCCTGAATCCTTCGATCCGCTCTGATTTAGCTAAAAATAATTATTTATAGCAAGGGTGAACAACTACGTTGCCCAGCAAGTTTAACAGTTATAACACATAGTTCGCATTTTAAGCACACTTTAAATTATTCATGCTCTGCAGTTTATACATAATTTGTGTTTCTCATACTTTTCATTTTTTTCATGCATCATAATGTTCATACTCAACAGTTATACCTGCTGCATGCTTATCATATATCTCATATCACGAATATAGTGAGTTTCCATACCTCAATCCACATCAATCATTAACTTGATTCAATAGATTTATATCATAGTACAGCACAAAGTGTATCTATCAAATTATTCACAAGAAGTACATATAATACAGGAAATATGTGCACATAACAATTAACAAGTTCACATATAAAAATAAGTTTTGAAAGACTTGCCTATACCGGCGTTTTACCATTAACCTGTTGTATTCCTTTGCATGACCTACACAGTATGTGAGACTGATAATAAACATCGTCAATACTTGATCTCATGGTTAACCGTACTTTAATAACCTATTTTAACTTATATTGTCTTTATACCATTTTTATATTCAACTTCGTTATTTATATAATTCAATTTTATTTCCCTTTCATCACCACATGTGCTAGCTTATCGCATTTATATTCTCAGTACGCTTTTATATAACTCAGTTTTATTTCCCTTTCATCACCACGTTCACTAGTACGCTCTTTTTTCATCGAATATCGCAAAAAAAATATAAAATAGGGTACAACGCGAGGACTTCCCAGGGGGTCACCCATCCTAGTACTACTCTCACCTAAGCACGGTTAACTTCGAAGTTCTGATGGGATCAAGTGCATTAGTGCTAATATGATCGCACCCATTAAGATCCTCCATTTTTATTCCTATATTCCCACATGTGGGTGGGACGTAGTGACATTTACATCGTGCATGCGCGTTTACTAAGACACGTTCACTAGTACACTCTTTTTTCACCGAATTACACACAAAAAATATAGAAGGAGGTGCAACACGAGGACTTCTCAAGGGGTAACCTATCCTAGTACTACTCTCGCCTAAGCACGCTTATCTTCGAAATTCTGATGGATCTAGTAAATTAGTACTGGTATGATCGTATCTGATAGGATTTTCTATTTTTATTCCTATATTCCCAGATATGGGTGGAACGTAGTGACGTTTACGTCGTGCATGGGCGTTTACCAAGATGCGTTCATTAGCACACTCTTTTTTCACTGAATATCGCAAAATATATAAAAAAGGGTGCAACACGCGAGGACTTCCCAGGGGATCACCCATCCTAGTACTAATCTCGCCCAAGCACGCTTAACTTCGGAGTACTGATGGGATCCAATGCATTAGTATTGGTATGATTGCACCCGTTAGGATTCTCCATTTTTATTCCTATATTTCCACATGTGGGTGGGACGTAGTGACATTTACGTCGTGCATGTATGTTTACCAAGACACGTTCACTAGTATGCTCTTTTTTCACTAAATATCACAAAAAAAAAATATAAAAAAGGGTGCAACACAAGGACTTCCCAGGGGGTCACCCATCCTAGTACTAATCTCGCCCAAGCACGCTTAACTTCGGAGTTTTGATGGGATCCAATGCATTATTATTGGTATGATTGCACCCGTTAGGATTCTCCATTTTTATTCCTATATTCCCACATGTGGGTGGGACGTAGAGACATTTACGTCGTGCATGCATGTTTACCAAGACACGCTCACTAGTACGCTCTTTTTTCACTGAATATCGCAAAAATAATATAAAAAAGGTTGCAACACGAGGACTTCCCAGGAGGTCACCCATCCTAGTATTACTCTCGCCCAAACACACTTAACTTCGGAGTTCTGATGGGATCCGATGCTTTTAGTGCTGGTATGATCGCACCCGTTAGGATTCTCCATTTTTATTCCGATATTCCCACATGTGGGTGGGACGTAATGACATTTATGTCATGCATGCTCGTTTCCCAAAACACGTTCACTAGTACGCCCTTTTTTCACCTTATTGCACAAGAAAAATATAAAAGGAGGTGCCACACGAGAACTTCCCAAGGGGTCAACCATCCTAGTACTACTCTCGCCCAAGCACGCTTAACTTCGAAGTTCTGATGGATCTTGTAAATTAGTACTGGTATGATCGCATCCGTTAGGATTCTCCATTTTTATTCCTATATTCCCACATATGGGTGGAATGTAGTGACCTCTATGTCGTGCATGCGTGTTTACCAAGACACGTTCACTAGTACACTAATTTTTCACTGAATTTCGCAAAAAATGTAAAAAAGTGTGCAACACGAGGACTTCCCAGGGGGTCGGCCATCCTAGTACTACACTCGCCCTAGAACACTTAAATTCGGAGTTCTGATGGGATCCAGTGCCTTTGTGCAGGTATTATCGCACTCGTTGGGATTCACCATTTTAATTCCAATATTCCCAAATGTGGGTAGGACGTAGTGAAATTTACGTCGTGCATGCGCATTTACCAAGACACGTTCACTAGTACGCTCTTTTTTCGTCGAATTACATAAAAAAATATAAAAGGAGGTGCAACACGAGGACATCCCAGGGGGTTACTCATCCTACTACTACTCTCGCCCAATCACGCTTAAATTCAGAGTTCTGATGGATTTGGTAAATTAGTATAGGTATGATCGTATCTGTTAGGATTCTAAATTTTTATTCCTATATTCCCACATATGGGTGGAATGTAGTGACATTTACGTCGTGCATTCGCGCTTACGAAGACACGTTTACTAGTACGCTCTTTTTTCACCGTATATCGCAAAGAAATATAAAAAGGGTGTAACAGGAAAACTTCCCAGGGGCTCACCCATCCTAGTACTACTCTCGCCCAAGCATGCTTAGCTTCAGAGTTCTGATGGGATCCGGTGCATTAGTGGTGGTATGATCGCACTCGTTAGAATTCTCCATTTTTATTCCTATATTCCTACATGTGGGTGGGACGTAGTGACATTTACTTCGTGCATGCGCGTTTACCAAGATACGTTCACTAGTACGCTTTTTTTTTTCACCGAATTACACAAAAAAATATAAAAAGAGGTGCAACACGAGGACTTCCCAGGGGTCACCCATCCTAGTACTACTCTCGCCCAAGCACGCTTAACTTCAGAGTTCTGATGGATTTGGTAAATTAGTACTAGTATTATCGTATCCATTAGGATTCCCCAATTTGATTCTTATATTCCCTCATATGGGTGGAACATAGTGACGTTTACGTCGTGCATGCACATTTACCAAGACACGTTCACTAGTACGCTCTTTTTTCACCGACTATTGCAAAAAATATATAAAAAGTGCAACACGGGGACTTCCCAGGGGGTCACCCATCCTAGTACTACTCTTGCCCAAGCACGCTTACCTTCAGAGTTCTGTTGAGATCCGGTGCAATAGAGGTGGTATGATCTCACCCGTTAGGATTCTCTATTTTTATTCCTATATTCCCACATGTGGGTTGGACGTAGTGACATTTACGTCGTGCAAGCGAATTTACCAAGACATGTTCACTAGTAAACTTTTTTTTCCAGCGAATTTGACAAAAAAAATATAAAAAGGAGGTGCATCACGAGGACTTCCCAGGGGATAACCCATTCTAATACTACTCTCGCCCAGGCACGCTTAACTTCGGAGTTCTGATGGATCTGGTAAATTAGTATTGGTATGATCACATTCGTTAGGATTCTCCATTTTTATTCTTATATTCCCACATGTAGGTAGAACGTAGTGAAATTTACTTCGTGCATGCGGGTTTACGCAGGCACGTTCAGTAGTTCACTCTTTTTTCACCGAATATCGCAAAAAAAAATATAAAATTGGGTGCAAAAAGAGTACTTCCTAAGGGGTCACCCATCCTATTACTACTCCCGCCCAAGCACGCTTAACTTTGAATTTCTGATGAGATCTAGTGCATTAGTGCTGGTATGATCACACCCGCAAGGATTCTCCATTTTTATTCTTATATTCTCACATTTGGGTGAGACGTAGTGACATTTACATCGTGCATGCGCGTTACCAAGACATATTCCCAAAGGGTCACCATCCTAGTAGTACTCTCCCCCAATCACGCTTAACTTCAAAATTCTGATGGATCTAGTAAATTAGTACTGGAATGATCGCATCCGTTAGGATTTTCCATTTTTATTCCTCTATTTCCAGATATGGGTGGAACGTAGTGACGTTTACATCGTGCATGCGCATTTACTAAAATACATTTACTAGTACGACCTTTTTTCAGTGAATATCACAAAAAATATATAAAAAAGGGTGCAACACGAGGACCTCCCAAGGGGTCACCAATCCTAGTACTACCCTCGCCCAAGCACGATTGACTTCGGAGTTTTGATGGGATCCGGTGCATTAGTACTAGTATGATCGCACCGGTTATGATTCTCCAGTTTTATTTTTATATTACCACATATGGGTGGGACGTAGTGACATTTACGTCGTGCATGCATATTTACCAAGACACGTTCACTAGTACGATGTTTTTACACTGAATATCGCAAAAAATATAAAAAAGGGTGCAACACGAGGACTTCCCAGGGGGTCACCCATTCTAGTACTACTCTCGCCCAAGCATGCTTAACTTCGGAGTTCAGATGGGATCCGATGCATTAGTGCTGGTACGATTGCACTCATTGTGATTTTCCATTTTAATTCCTATATTCCCACATGTGGGTGGGTCGTAGTGACATTTACGTCGTGCATGCGCGTTAATCAAGACACGTTCACTAGTACGCTCTTTTTTTCACCGAATTACACAAAAAAAATATAAAAGGACGTGCAATACGAGGACTTCCCAAGAGGTCTCCCATCTTAGTACTGCTCTCGCCCAAGCACGCTTAACTTCGGAGTTCTGATAGATATGGTAAATTAGTATAGGTAAGATCGTATCCGTTAGGATTCTCCATATTTATTCCTATATTTCCACATATGGGTGGAACGTAGTTAATTGTACGTTGTGCATGCGTGTTTACCAAGACGCGTTCACTACTACGCACTTTTTTCACTGAATATCGCAAAAAAATATAAAAAAGGGTGCAACACGAGGACTTCCCAGGGGGTCACCCATCCTACTACTACTCTCGCCCAAGCATGCTTAGCTATGAAGTTCTGATGGGATTCGGTGCATTAGTTCTGTTATGATCGCACCCATTAGGATTCTCTATTTTTAGTCCAATATTCCCACATGTGGGTGGGACATAATGACATTTACGTCATGCATGCACGTTTCCCAAAACACGTTCACTAGTACGCCATTTTTTTCACCGAATTGCACAAGAAAAATATAAAAGGAGGTGCCACACGAGGACTTCCCAAGGGGTCAACCATCCTAGTACTACTCTCGCCCAAACACGCTTAACTTCGGAGTTCTAATGGATCTGGTAAATTAGAACTAGTATGATCGCATCCGTTAGGATTCTCCATTTTTATTCTCATATTCCCACATATGCGCGGGACGTGGTGACGTTTACGTCGTGCATGCGTGTTTACCAAGACACATTCGCTAGTACGCTCTTTTTTCATCAAATATCGCAAAAAAATATTTATAAAGGTGAAACACAAGTACTTCCCAGGGGTACCCATCCTAGTTCTACTCTCGACCAAGCACGCTTAGCTTCGGAGTTCTTATGGGATCCGGTGCATTAGTGCTGGTATAATTGCACCCGTTAGGATTCTCCATTTTTATTCCTATATTCCCTTATGTGGGTGGGACGTAGTGACATTTACGTTGTGTATGCGCGTTTACCAAGACACGTTCACTAGTACGCTTTTTTTAGTAAATTATAAAAAAAAATATAAAACAAAGGTTCAACACGAGGACTTCCCAGGGGGTCACACATCCTAGTACTACATTCGCCCAAGCACGCTTAACTTCGGAGTTCTAATGGGATCTGGTACATTAGTGCTGGTATGATCGTACCCATTAGAATTCCTTATTTTTATTCCTATATTCCCACATGTGGGTGGGACGTAGTGACATTTACGACGTGCATGTGCGTTTACCAAGACACGTTCACTAGTAAAAAATATATAAAATGAGTGCAACAAGAGGACTTCCCAGGGGGTCAACCACCCTAGTAGTACGCTCGCCCAAGAACGCTTAACTGCGGAGTTCTGATGGGATCCGGTGCATTAGTGCTGGTATGATCGCACCCGTTAGGATTCACTATTTTTATTCCTATATTCCCAAATGTCGGTGGGACGTAGTGACATTTATGTCGTGCATGCGCGCTTATGAAGACACATTCACTAGTACGCTCTTTTTTTCACCGAATTACAAAAAAAATATAAAAGGAGGTGCAACACGAGGACTTCTCAGCGGGTCACCCATTCTAGTACTACTCTCACCCAAGCACGCTTAACTTCGGAGTTTTGATGGATCTGGTAAATTAGTATAGGTATGATCGTATCTGTTAGGATTCTCCATTTTTATTCCTATATTTCCATATATGGGTGGAACATGGTGATGTTTACGTCGTGCATGCGGGTTTACAAAGACACGTTCACTAGTACGCTCTTTTTTCACCGAATTACAGAAAAAAATATAAAAGGTGGTTCAACACGAGGACATCCCAGGGGGTCATTCATCCTACTACTACTTTCGCCCAAGCACGCATAAATTCAGAGTTCTGATGGATCTGGTAAATTAGTATAGGTATGATCGTATCTGTTAGGATTCTAAATTTTTATTCCTATATTCCCACATATAGGTGGAACGTAGTGACGTTTACTTCGTGCATGCACTTTTACGAAGACACGTTCACTAGTATGCTATTTTTTCACTGAATATCGCAAAAAAATATAAAAAAAGGGTGCAACAGGAAGACTTCCCAGGGGGTCACCCATCCTAGTACTACTCTCGCCCAAGCATGCTTAGCTTCAGAGTTCTGATGGGATCCGATGCATTAGTGCTGGTATGATCGCACCCGTTAGAATTCTCCATTTTTATTCCTATATTCCTACATTGGGTGGGACGTAGTGACATTTACTTCGTGCATGCGTGTTTATCAAGATACGTTCACTAGTACGCTCTTTTTTCACTGAATTACACAAAAAAATATATAATAGGAGGTGCAACACGAGGACTTACCAGGGGGTCACCCATCCTAGTACTACTCTCGTCCAAGCACGCTTAACTTCAGAGTTCTGATGGATCAGGTAAATTACTACTGGTATTATCTTATCCGTTAGGATTCTCCATTTTGATTCATATATTCCCACATATGGGTGGAACGTAGTGACGTTTACGTCATGCATGCGCATTTACTAAGATACGTTCATTAGTACGCTTTTTTTCACCAACTATCGTAAAAAGTATAAAAAAAGTGCAACATTGGGACTTCCCAGGGGGTCACCCATCCTAGTACTACTTTCGCCCAAGCACGCTTACCTTAGGAGTTCTGATGAGATCCGGTGCAATAGAGCTGGTTTGATCTCACCCGTTAGGATTCTCCATTTTTATTCTTATATTCCCACATGTGGGTTGGACGTAGTGACAATTACGTTGTGTATACGAATTTACCTAGACAAGTTCACTAGTACGCTCTTTTTTTAGCGAATTAGACAAAAAAAAAATAAAAAAAGGTGGTGCAACACGAGGACTTCCCAGGGGATCATCCATTCTAGTACTACTCTCGCCCAAGCACGCTTAACTTCGGAGTTCTGATGGATCTGGTAAATTAGTATTGGTATGATCGCATTCGTTAGGATTCTCCATTTTTATTCTTATATTCCAATATGTGGGTGGAACGTAGTGAAATTTTCTTCGTGCATGCGGGTTTACGCAGACACGTTCAGTAGTTCGCTCTTTTTTCATCGAATATCGCAAAAAATATCAAATAGGGTGCAACACGAGTACTTTCTAGGGGGTCACCCATCCTAGTACTACTCTTGCCCAAGCACGCTTAACTTTGGAGTTCTGATGAGATCCAGTGCATTACTGCTGGTATGATCGCAACCGTAAGGATTCTCCATTTTTATTCTTATATTCCCACACGTGGGTGAGACGTAGTGACATTTACATCGTGCGTGCACGTTACCAAGAAATATTTACTAGTACCCTCTTTTTTTCACTGAATTACACACAAAAAAATTATAGGAGGTGCAACACGAGGACTTCCCAAGGGGTCACCATCCTAATACTACTCTCCCCCTATCAGGCTTAACTTTGAAATTCTGATGTATCTAGTAAATTAGTACTGGAATGATCGCATCCGTTAGAATTTTCCATTTTTATTCCTATATTCCCAGATATGGATGGAACGTAGTGACGTTTACATCATGCATGCGCGTTTACCAAGACATGTTCACTAGTATGACCCTTTTTTCCAGTGAATATCACAAAAAATATATAAAAAAGGTTGCAACACGAGGACTTCCCAGGGGGGTCACCAATCCTAGTACTACCATCGCCCAAGCACGCTTGACTTCGGAGTTTTGATGGGATCTAGTGCATTAGTACTAGTATGATCGCACCAGTTAGGATTCTCCATTTTTATTTTTATAATCTTACATGTGGGTGGGACGGAGTGACATTTACGTCGTTCATGCATGTTTACCAAGACACGTTCATTAGTACGCTCTTTTTACACTGAATATTTCAAAAAAATATAAAAAAGGGTGCAACATGAAGACTTCCCAGGGGGTCACCCATCCTAGTACTACTCTCTCCCAAGCATGCTTAACTTCGGAGTTCTGCTCTCGCCCAAGCACGCTTAACTTCGGAGTTCTAATAGATATGATAAATTAGTATAGGTGTGACCTTATCAGTTAAGATTCTCCATTTTTATTCCTATATTTCCATATATGGGTGGAACGCTGTGACATTTACGTCGTGCATACGCGTTTACCAAGACACGTTCACTAGTACGCTCTTTTTTTCACTAAATATCGCAAAAAAATATAAAAAAGGGTGCAACACGAAGACTTCCCAGGGGGTCGGCCATCCTAGTACTACTCTCGCCCAATTTTTATTCCTATATTTCCATATATGGGTGGAACGTTGTGACATTTACGTCGTGCATACGCGTTTACCAAGACGCGTTCACTAGTACGCTCTTTTTTTCACTAAATATCGCAAAAAAAATATAAAAAAGGGTGCAACACGAAGACTTCCCAGAGGGTCAGCCATCCTAGTACTACTCTAGCCCAAGCATGCTTAGCTATGGAGTTCTGATGGGATCTGGTGCATTAGTGTTGATATGATTGCACCAGTTAGGATTCTCCATTTTTAGTCCTATATTCCCACATTTGGGTGGGACGTAGTGACATTTACGTCGTGCATACGCGTTTACTAAGACACGTTCACTAGTACGTTATTTGTTTCACCGAATTAAACAAAAAAATATAAAAGGAGGTGCAACACGAGGATTTCCCAGGGTGTCAACCATCATAGTAGTACTATTTCCCAAGCACGCTTAACTTAGGAGTTCTGATGGAACTGGTAAATTAGTACTAGTATGATCGAATCCGTTAGGATTCTGCATTTTTATTCATATATTACAACATATGAGTGGAAAGTAGTGACGTTTACCAAGACACGTTCTCTAGTACGCTCTTTTTTCACCGAATATCGCAATAAAAATATTAAATAGGGTGCAACACGAGGACTTCCCTGGGGGTCACCCATCCTAGTTCTACTCTCGACCAAGTACGCTTAGCTTCGGAGTTTTGATTGGATTCGGTGCATTAGTGCTGTTATGATCGCACCTGTTAGGATTCTCCATTTTTATTCATATATTCCCACATTTGGGTGAGCCGTATTGACATTTACGTCGTGTATTCGCATTTACCAAGACACGTTCACTAGTACACTATTTTTTTCCAGCGAATTAGATATTAAAATATAAAACAGAGGTGCAACACGAGGACTTCCCAGGGGGTCACCCATCCTAGTAATACTCTAGCCCAAACAAGTTTAACTTCGGCGTTCTAATGGGATGTGATGCTTTAGTGCTAGTATGAATGTACCTGTTAGGATTCTCCATTTTTATTTCGATATTCACTAATGTGGGTGGGACGTAGTGACATTTACATCGTGCATGCGCGTTTACCAAGACACGTTCTCTGGTATGCTCTTTTTCTCAGCAAATTAAACAAAAGAAATATAAAAGGAGGTTCAACACGAAAACTTCCAAGGGGATCACCCATCCTAGTACTACTCTCGCCCAAGAACGCTTACCTTCGGAGTTTTGATGGGATCCGGTGCATTAGTACTGGTATGATTGCTCCCATTAGGATTCTTCATTTTTATTCCTATATTCCCACATGTGAGTATGACGTAGTGACATTTATGTCGTGCATGCACGTTTACCAAGACACGTTCACTAGTACGCTCTTTTTTCACTGAATATCGCAAAAAATATAAAAAAGGGTGACACAAGAGGACTTCCCAGGGGGTCACCTATCCTAGTACTACTCTCACCCAAGCACGCTTAACTTAAAAGTTCTGATTGCATCCGTTGCATTAGTGCTGATATGATCGTACCCGTTAGGATTCTCCATTTTTATTCCTATATTCCCACAAATGGGTAGGACGTAGTGACATTTACGTCGTGCATGCGAATTTACTAAGACACGTTCACTAGTACGCCCTTTTTTTCAACGAATTACACAAAAAAATATATTAAAGGAGGTGGAACATGAGGACTTCGCAGGGGGTCACCCATCCTAGTACTACTCTCGCCCAAGCACGCTTAACTTCAGATTCTAATGGATCTGGTAAATTAGTAATAGTATGATCGCATCTGTTAGAATTCTCCATTTTTATTCCTATATTCCCACATTAGGGTGGGACGTAGTGACATTTACGACGTGCATGTGCGTTTACCAAGACACGTTCACTACTACGTTTTTTTTCACCGAATTACACAAAAAAATATAAAAGGATTGCAACCCGAGGACTTCCCAGGGGGTCAACCATCCTAGTACTACTCTCGCCCAAGAACGCTTAACTTCGGAGTTCTAATGGAGTCCGGTGCATTAGTGCTGGTACGATCGCACCCGTTAGGATTCTCTATTTTTATTCCTATATTCCCAAATGTCGGTGGGACGTAGTGACATTTACCTCGTGCATGCACGTTTATGAAGACACATTCACTAGTACGCTCTTTTTTTCACCGAATTACATAAAAAAATATAAAAGTAGGTGCAACACGAGGACTTCCTAGCGGGTCACCCATTCTAGTACTACTCTCACCCAAGCACACTTAACTTCGGAGTTTTGATGGATCTGGTAAATTCGTATAGGTATGATCATATCTGTTAGGATTCTCTATTTTTATTCCTATATTTTCACATATAGGTGGAACATAGTGATGTTTATGTTGTGCATGCGGGTTTACAAAGACACGTTCAGTAGTACGCTCTTGTACTACTCTCGCCCAAACACGCTTAACTTCAAAGTTCTGATGGATCTAGTAAATTAGTATAGGTATGATCGTATCCGTTAGGATTCTTCATTTTTATCCCTATATTTCCACATATGGGTGGAACGTAGTGCCGTTTACGTCATGCATGTACGATTACCAAGACACGTTCACTAATACGCTCTTTTTTCGTTGAATATCACAAAAAAATATAAAAAAGGATGCAACACGAGGCTTTCCCAGGGGGTCAACCATCCAAGTACTACTCTTTCCCAAGCACGCTTAACTTCGGAGTTTTGATGGGATCCGGTGCATTAGTGCTGGTATGATCGCACCCGTTATGATTCTCCATTTTTATTCCTATATTACCACATGTGGGTGTGACGTAGTGACATTTAGGTCATTATGTGCTTTTACCAAGGCAACGTCACTAGTACGCTCCTTTTTCAGCGAATTAGACAAAAAAAATATAAAAAGGAGGTGCAACACGAGTACTTCCAAGGGGGTCACGCATTCTAGTACTACTCTCGGCTAAGCACGCTGAACTACGGAGTTTTGATGGATCTAGTAAATTAGTACTGGTATGATCGCATTCGTTAGAAGTCTTAATTTTTATTCCTATATTTCCATATATGGGTGGAACGTAGTGATGTTTACGTCTTGCATGCATGTTTACCAAGACACGTTCACTGGTACACTCTTTCTTCACCGAATTACACAAAAAAATATAAAAGGAGCTGCAACATGAGGACTTCCCAGGGGTTAACCCATCCTAGTACTACTCTTTCCCAACCACGCTTAACTTCGGAGTTCTGATAGGATCCGGTGCATTAGTACTGGTATGATCGCACCCGTTAGAATTCTCCATATTTATTCCTATATTCCCACATGTGCAACATGAGGACTTCACAGGGGCTCACCCATTCTAGTACTACTCTCGCCCAAGCACGCTTAACTTCGAAGTTCTGATGGGATCCGTTGCATTAGTGCTGGTATGATCGCACCCATTAGGTTTCTAAATTTTTATTCCTATATTCCCACATGTGGGTGGGACGTTGTGACATTTTACATCATGCATGCGCGTTTACCAAGACAAGTTCACTAGTACACTCTTTTTTCACCGAATTACATAAAAAATATAAAAGGAGGTGCAACACGGGGACTTCCCAAGGGGACACCCATCGTAGTAATACTCTCACCCAAACACGCTTAATTTCGGAGTTCTGATGGATCTGGTAAATTAGTACTGGTATGATCGTATCCGTTAGGATTTTCAATTTTTATTCCTATATTCCCACATATGGGTGGAACGTAGTGACGTTTACGTCGTGCATGTGCATTTACCAAGACACGTTCACTAGTACGCTAAAAAAATATAAAAAAGGGGTGCAACACGAGGACTTCCCAGAGGGTCATCCATCCTAGTTCTACTCTCGACCAAGCACGTTTAGCTTCGGAGTTCTGATGGGATCCGGTGCATTAGTGTTGGTATGATCGCACCCGTTAGGATTCCCCATTTTTATTCCTATATTCCCACATGTGGGTATGACGTAGTGACATTTACGACGTGTATGCGCGTTTACCAAGACACGTTCACTAGTACACTTTTTTTTTCACTGAATTATACAAAAAAATTATAAAAGGAGTGCAACATGAGGACTTCCCAATGGGTCACCCATCCTAGTACTACTCTCGCTCAAGCACGCTAAACTTCGAATTTCTAATTGATCTGTTAAATTAGTTCTAGTATGATCGCATCCGTTAGGATTCTCCATTTTTATTCCTATATTATCACATATGGGTGGAACGTAGTGGCGTTTATGTCGTGCATGCGCGTTTACCAAGACACATTCACTACTACATAATTTTTTCATCGAATATCGCAAAAAAATATAAATAAGGGTACAACACGAGGACCTCCCAGTGCGTCACCCATCCTAGTACTACTCTCACCCAAGCACTCTTAAATTAGGAGTTCTGATGGGATCCGGTGCATTAGTGCTGGTATGATCGCACCCGTTAGGATTCTCTATTTTTATTACTATATTCCTACATGTGGGTGGGACGTAGTGACATTTACATCGTGCATGCACGTTTACCAAGACACGTTCATTAATACTCACTTTTTTTCATCGAATTACACAAAAAATATAAAAGGAGGTGCAACACAAAAAATTCCCAGGGGGTCACCCATCCAACTACTACTCTCGCCCAAGCAAGCTTAACTTCGGAGTTCTGATGGATCTGGTAAATTAGTACTGGTATGATCGTACCCGTTAGGATTCTCCATTTTTATTCCTATATTCCCACATATGGGTGGAACTTAGTGACGTTTATGTCGTACATGAGCGTTTACCAATACACTTTCACTATTATGCTCTTTTTTCAGCGAATTAGATAGAAAAAATATATAAAGCAGAGGTGCAACACGAGGACTTCCCAGGGGGTAACCCATCCTAGTACTACTCTCGGCTAAGCACGCTAACTTCGGAGTTCTAATGGATCTGGAAAATTAGTACAGGTATGATCGTATTCGTTAGGATTCTACATTTTTATTATTATATTCCCACATATGGGTGGAACGAAGTGACGTTTACGTCGTGCATGCGAGTATACGAGGAAACGTCCACTAGTACGGTCTTTTTCACCGAATATCACAAAATAAATATAAACAAGGGTGCAACATGATGGCTTCCCAAGGGGTCACCCATCTTAGTACTACTCTCACCCAACCATGCTTAACTTCAGAGTTTTGATGGGATCCGGTGCATTAGTGCCGGTATGATCTCACCCGTTAGGATTCTCCATTTTTATTCCAATATTCACATATGTGGGTGGGACAAAGTGACATTTACATTTTGCATGCGCGTTACCAAGACACGTTCATCAGTACGCTCTTTTTCTCACCGATTTACACAAAAATTATAAAAGGAAGTGCAACACGAGGACTTCCCAGGGGGTCACCCATCCTAGTACTACTCTCGCCCAAACACGTTTAACTTAGGAGTTCTGATGAGATCCGGTGCATTAGTGTTGGTATGATCACACCCGTTAGGTTTCTCTATTTTTATTTCTATATTCCCAAATGTGGGTGGGAAGTAGTGACATTTATGTCGTGCATGCGAGCTTACCAAGATACGTTCAGTAGTACACTCTTTTTTCACCTAATATCGCAAAAAAATATAAAAAAGGTTCACTAATACGCTCTTTTTTCACCTAATATCGTAAAAAAATATAAAAAAGTGTGCACCACGAGGACTTCCCAGGGGGTTACCCATCCTAGTATTACTCTCGCCCAAGCACGCTTAACTTTGGAGTTCTGATGAGATCCGATGCATTAGTGCTGGTATGATCGCACCAATTAGGATTTTTTATTTTTATTCCTTTATTCGCACATGTGGGTGGGTCGTAGTGACACTTACGTCCTGCGTGCGCGTTTACCAAGATACATTCACTTGTACACTCTTTTTTCACCGAGTTACACAAAAAAATAGAAAAGGAGGTGCAATACGAGGACTTCCCAGGGGGTCACCCATGCTAGTACTACTCTCTCCCAAACACGCTTAACTTCGGAGTTCTGATGGATCTTGTAAATTAGTACTAGTATGATTGTAGACACTCGATATTTTACATTCCTGTTACTAACCTTGCTGGAGGGCAAAATCATCTTCCTGAGATAACCCTGGAAGTCAAATCAGCACAGTCCTGGAGGCAACCCCGGGATACTCAGTTTTCCATCTCAGAGACAACCCCGAGATATATAGTTGCAGTCCCAGAGATAACCCCGGGATCCTCAGTTTTTAACCTCGGAGACAATCCCGAGGAATATAGTTCCAGTTCCGGAGATAACCCCGGAGAAGTTTACCATCTCGGAGATAACCCCGAGATATTCAGTTTCAGTCTTGGAGACAACTCCGGGAGTTTCAGACCCAACCTCGGAGAGAACCCTGGGGCGTGCAGTTGCAGTTCCGGAGATAACCCTGGAAATGCTTGTTTCAAACCCCTGCGATCAGCTTCAACACTTGGTGATCGCCACGAGGCACTCAGCTCCCAAAACTTGGAGATAACCCCGGGAGGTCAGGCATACCTCAGAGATAACCCTGAGGATGTTCAACACTTGCAGCAGCCTAATCTCAGAGATAATCCTGAGCAACGACTGCTATATTAGCCCAAAACTGGAGATAACCCCGGTCAGGGGCAAAATCGTTATTTTGCCACCACAATCCCCAACGCGCCGTCTCAACAAACATTTCAACATACATGCTACACAGAAGTGTCCTACAAGAACCAATAGCTCCAATCCCGAGTGATAACTACACAAGACAGCACACCGGATAGAATTTGAAGCTTGAAGTCCTGGGCATGGTCCCATCTTCCCTACTTTGTACAACCTCTTATCCCATGTCATTGTGTAGCTCTCAACAATAGCATGTCGTAAAATATCTTATACACCTCGATCGAATTACCGGATTGAAGTTCTAAAAGTTCGAGCGGACAACACGTTGCACGCGTGCATGTACTTCGAGACGGCTGGACCTGCGGAGCCCGGGGCACCCTAGGCAGTCGCAGGAGCACTTGCGGCTCCCCCTCTATAAATAGAGGGCTTGGGGCATCCATTTTAAAAAGAGAAAAGGCGAGGAAGCCCTATCCAATTTGCTCTGTATACACTATAAATTGAGTGTTTTCTCATTTCAAATACTTGTGAGCTTATATTTGGCTACTTTTTACCGGTGGGAATCGAGTGTTCATCCATTTAAAGATATTGAAGTCTTCTTTGGCAGCCCACTGTAAGCCTTCTTACATCATTTAAAGCCTTTTCTACACATCCTGCACACATTATTATTTACGTTGAGAGTCGTGTTGTGTGCATGTGCCCGGACTTCGGTCCGTGGCTTTTTATTTCTTTTGTATATATATATTTATATATTATATATATATACTAACATTATTGAGTAATGCCTCGATTGAGCCTAGATTTACATCCGGAGCGTTTATTGTTTTATATATATATATATATATATATATATATATATATATTTATGCTTATATATAAACTGTTGTCGAACTCTGTTCGATGAGCCTGGATTTATATTCGGAGCGTTTAATGCTTATATATATATATATATATATATGTTGTTATCAAACTTTGTTTGATTGAGCCTGGATTACACATCTGGTGCGTTCCGCTTTTATATATCTATATATATACTTTCGAACTCGAAATAACGAACCGAGCCTGGATCGACATATATCTCGACCTCCTTACATAAATGGGAGAATCGGCGACCATCTTAGCTGCGGTTGATTCTTCAAAGAGAAACACCAATTCATAAGAGATGGAACTAACTAAGCTCCCCCATACAAAGGAGTACTGGCGACCATCTGTGGTACGGTCAACCTCAGAGAGGAAAGCCACACTCCTCTCCACATCTACATACATAAACCAGTCCCAAGACACCAAAGATGGTAGGGAATACACACAGATCAACGATCCATTCTAAAAGTTCCTTTGACATCTCAATGTCCATCCGTCAAGGAAGAGTTCAAAATATATCAAGATCCCAAGACCTGAAGAAAAAAGCAAATATCAAGCAATCAACAAGGTATAACTAAAAGGGAAGTGATCAAAACATATTTCCCTGCTATATATAATGTTGTTTGATATATACAATATGTACTGTACATGACAAAATGGCTAAGTTAGTCTGTGCAAGAAAATACAAGCCCATCTACAAATCAGTGTATATGCGAGCTATCAAGTCCAACATGGCATCCCTCTCAAAAAGAAGGAGGTAACGTTGTGATCTCTTGTACAAGGGTCTCTACGTGAGCTAACAGATCTACAACCATCTGCATAGTGACATTGTGTTCATCAATATACGTGCTCATCTCTACAATAATGCCAGTAGTAAGGGACCTCACTATGGTACTATCTGTTACGGCTATATCTCAGGCAGATATAGCGCTATCCCGCTCAACTATCACGACATCTCTGGCTGATCTGGCCGCATCTCGCTCAATAATAGTGGTATCTATACGAGATAAGGCATCATCTCAAAAAGGATGGAAGTCAGGAAACTGGTCAAACTGTGACATCACAACCAGTGGGTGGTAGGTAGTCATGCCCTTCAAACCAGCCAGAGGAAGATAATCCATGCTAGGGGCATGAGTAAGAAAGCTGTAGGGTGAACTGAGACCTGTACACGGCAGAATGCCAAATGGATCCCCAATCCCTACCAAGAACATCGACCAGGATGCAACATCTACACACTCCGCTGGCTAAAACGAGTAAGACGTAGCTATCTCATGGGAAAAACAATACCCATGCCGTCAGAACATGCCAATTGGTCTCAAGTGTGACATAAACCACACGTACAACATGACAGAGTTGCCTATAAATACACCTGCATGGTAGGTGTGGCAAAACGTGGCTAATCTCAATGGCATGTATACATACGCCACTACACATATCACGAGTACATCAAAAGAGAAATACTCACCAGCAGAAATGGGTACAATCCTAGCCAAGCCTCTGTCAAGCCTTGCGAACGCATGCTCATTCCCCTGAGGAAATAGGCAAAGGTATAGGAGCCCCAATCATACTCTCCAATACGGTCCACCTCCCGAGTGGCACTGATCAAAGTGAATGGCACCGTGGATGAGTTGTCTGCTATGAAACAACCCCTGATAATAACCAGGAACAATCGTCGAAGAATGCGATCCCTGACTCTCACATCAGTGGGCATGGGCTCACTCAACTGCCCACTCATAGCATCTACGCTCAAAGGACCTGTACGAATGCTCTTGCCCTTGAGCGCCTCAGCCGAAACTCCTAACAAGGATCTAACAGCAGTCGGGGTAATATTCGCCGTACATGGCACTAGCGCCCCTCAAAACTCCATACTGGTGATAAACCACCAATCCATCGGTATCATCATCATCTCACAGTTCAACAAATGGAGAGACTGAGTCTGGTGAAACTAGCGCTCAGACAATGCCCTGAGGTAACCCCAAGGACAACGGCGGGGAAAAATGGAAAAGAACGCCTCAAAGCCCCAACCATGCACAATACCTCGGTAATATGGATGCAGAGCCTGATACAGGGAGTGTATGCTGAACCAGTTCCCTCAAGGCTGCGTAAAGCCGGGAACCTACATCAAATGCAAATCAATGTCAAAATCCTTGCTTCTCCTCAATAGGAAAAAGGAAGATCAAACCCAATTTTTACCTCATTTTCCTGCAAGTAAACTGAGGGGTGGAGACTCAAATCACCCAGAATATCTGGAATATCCACCTGAATTCCTGGAAGATCCCTACAGGGAGCATAAAAAGTAGTAGTTGGAGCTGGAGCCACAACTGGCACATCCTCCTCCTCGTCCTCAACATCCGATACATCAACCCGTATAGGACGTATCACCGCCTCTGCCAAACGACAAGGTTATCTGACTGAATGGGGTCGAGGCACTTCAGAAGCCCTCCTCTGCACACCTGAAGTGGTCCTGCGGGAACTAATCGACTGATCTGGATCCATATATATATATCTGGACACAAGTCTCCAAATCACCTCAGAAAGGGTGTGGTAAATTTTAACCTAGAGCTTTTCAAATGCAATTTATGACTATGTGCATACATGCATTACTTTAACATACGCCTACAATAGAGTTAAAAATGCATGTATACCTAATGCCTAGACTTTTGGAATTTTTTTGCCAGAGTCTCCTTTGTAAACCGGACTATCCACATGCACATAGGCATGACTAGGTGGCCATTTAGTAGCACACCTACCCACAGTCATAAACATCTTGCATGTATACAAAAATCAAAGCCACAATCCATGATGGTAGACTAATTACCCGAATTATTTTTCTTTAATACCTTTGCTCATTTGTCCTTAAATAGGATAAGAAATAGCAGAAAAAGGTACCAATTTGATTGCTTCAAAAGTTAAATTTTTTCACATCATTATGTTCAGCATGGTTTAATACTAACATTTACTATGTTGAATATTTTTTATCAAGTCATATGAGCATGCATATTCACTACTATGTGTTTAGACGCATTTTATATGATAATTCATTTTTCAACGGATGAAAACTGGGAAAAAAAGACATGTATAAGTTACCAAGACAGTGTAGAACACTTGTGCGGTGACAGAATTTGCAGAAAGACACCAGAACTTAGCAGATTTGAAGAAGAGCTCTCAGATTCTCTGTGTGACACAGTTTAAAAATAACTTGTGAAAGCAACAGGCAGCTTAAAACCACCCACGGTTGGCCGCATGTGTACCTGTGCCTGCTGCAGGTGTACCTACGACTCCCTTGGGTGGGGCCCACACCTCCGATTCGGTCCAGTTCGAGTTGTAAAGGAGATCTCACAAGCTAAAAAAGCTAAATCAGGAAAAAGAATGCTATGCAATTGAGCGAAAAAGCCTAAAATCCTGGTTTTCATTGACCAAACTACAGGCCCAGACACAGGCTTACTATACCAATGATCACAACTGTTGCAAACTACATTTGACAATACTTCACGAAGGTCCGATGCAGTCAGTTTGGGGTCGTAACTCTAAAACATTCCTCCCAGTGGGGACTTCATACATTTCAGCCGTTGATGCACATGTCGACGAAGGTCAAGCAACCTAGACAACACTCAATCGATGGCAAGAAAATCCATCGAAGCATCGGAAGCCATCCGATGATTTCAACAGTTGATGCACACGTCAACGAAGGTTAAACAATCTTGACATTATCCCCAACAGGGATTTCACCCATTGATGTACATCTCAGCGAGGGTCAGCCAACCCTGACAAACACAGACTGTTGGTAGTAACTCCGATAGACCCTTGAAAAGACTTGGAGATACAAACTAGGGAAGGCCATCTTCATCAAGGAAGGACCGATGATGGAATCTGTTATACACAATCTTCATCAAACAAACACAAATCCCCCAGAGTCTCTTGCACATGAGAGGAGCATCTATAGTGAAAAGTCTATACCAAGGATTAATGACTTTGGTGATAACCCCAAATGTCAACATCCTGGAAGTTCCTGAGAACTTTGCAGCACACATCTAAGCAGTTCGTAGGGATATCTGTGATAACTCCAGTCCCCATCACAAGTTATGGGAGTAAGCGGTCATCACATCCTATTGGAAAATGATCCAGAAAACCACATACATCATACATTTGCATCATGTTGCAGTACATTGCATCATGAATATCTTGTCACATTTTAAGTGTCTAGGATTCTTTATCCTATCCATGCCATTGCACTGCATGAATATGATAAAGAGGGGCATCTGTAGACACTCGAAATTTTGCATTCCTGTTACAAACCTTTCAGGAGGGCAAAATCGTCTTTCCAAAGATAACCATGGAAGTCAAATCAGCACAGTTCTAGAGACAACCCCGGGATACTCAGTTTTCCATTTTAGAGATAACCCCGAGATATACAGTTGTTGTCTCGGAGATAACCCCGGGATCCTCAATTTTCAACATCAGAGAAGTTTTCCATCCCGGAGATAACCTCGAGATATTCAGTTTCAGTCCCTAAGATAACCCCAAAATTTTTAGACCCAACCTCGGAGATAACCCCGAGGCGTGCAGTTGCAATTCAGGAGATAACCCCGGAAATGCTTGTTTCAAACTCCGCGATCAGCTTCAACACTTTGTGATAGCCCCAAGGCACTCATCTCCAAAAACTCGGAGATAACCCCGGGAGGTCAGGCATACCTCAGAGACACTTGAAGATGTTCAACACTTCCAGCAGCCCAATCTCAGAGATAACCTTGAGCAACGACTGCTATATCTGCCCAAAACCGGAGATAACCCCAGTCAGGGGCAAAATCATCATTTTGCCACCTTAATCCCCAACGTGTCGTCTCAACAAACATTTCAACATACATGCTACACAGAAGTGTCCTATAAGAACCAATATCTCCAATCCCGAGTGACAACTACACAAGACAGCACACCGAATGAAATTTGAAGCTTGAAGACTTAGGAATGGTCCCATTTTCCTGACTTCGTACAACCTTTTATCCCATGTCATTGTGTAGCTCTCGACAACAGCATGATATAAAAGGTCTTATACACCTCGATCGTATGCCCAGATTGAAGTTCTAAAAGTTCGAGCAGACAACACGTTACATGCGTGCACGTACTTCGAGACGGTGAGACCCGCAGAGCCCAAGGCACCCCGAGCAACCGCAGGTGCATCTGCGGCTGTCGTAGGTACACCTGTGGCTCCCCCCTCTATTAATAGTGGGCTTGGGGCAGCCATTTTGAAAAAAGAAAAGGCGAGGAAGTCCTGTCCAATTTGCTCTGTACACACTATAAAATGAGTGCTTTCTCATTTCAAACACTTATGAGCTTATATTTGGCTAATTTTTACCGGTGGGAACTGAGTGTTCATCCATTTAAAGCTATTGAATTCTTCTTTGGCAGTCCACTGTAAGCCTAATTACATCATTTAAAGCCTTTTCTACACTTCCTGCACACATTGTTATTCACGTTTAGAGTCGTGTTATGTGCGTGTGCCCGGACTTCGGTCTGTGACTTTTTATTTCTTTGATATATATATATATATATATATATATATTTATATTATAGATATATACTAACATTATCGAGTTATGCCTCGATTGTGCCTGCATTTACATCCGGAGCGTTTGTTACTTTTATATATATGTTTATATATAAACTTTTGTCGAACTCTATTCGATGAGCCTGGATTTATATCTGGAGTGTTTAATGCTTTTGTATATATATAAATACTTATATATATATATATATATATATATATATATATATATATATATATATATATATATATATGTTATTGTCATCAAAATCTGTTTGATTGAGCCTGGATTACACATCCGGTGCGTTTACCTCTTTTATATATCTATATATATACTTTCGAACTCGAAATAATGAACCGAGCCTGGATCAACATATATCCAGTGCGTTTATCACTTACATATATATATATATATATATATATATATATATATTTACATTTATGTCAGGCCTTGGAGTTTACTTTGTGGTCTTTTACTGCTTTCTTTATAATTAGTATCGCCTGAAGTTTACTTTGTGGCGGTTGATTGGTTTTTACTGCTGTATTTACATTTTTCAATCCCCCATGGTGGTTCTTCGTGGTGGTTGATTATCTGTATATATATTTATAGCTTATATATATATAACTGTTTATAGCTTTCATACAAACTTCATCATCATGTGAGCCTAGGAATCATGTGATCACATATTCAGTTTATTGAACCTAGATTTGGTTCCCATGATGGACATTTTTAGCTGTACATAGCTTGTAAATTATTCACGGTGTTTGAATTTCCTTAGACGGCTCTCATGCCCACAAGAAGTTCGCCACTGCTTTTTATCTTATTTTCTCGAAGATGCTTCGCATCTCGTAAATAAAATCAATCAAGCCGAACACATAATAAAATGGATGTATCAAAGACCTCAATTACTATTGAGCACAAGGGTTTGAAAAACCTCTTTTACAAAATGTCATTGCTATGTCGTGTTAAAAATGAACTTTTATACAAAATTTAAACCCTTTGCATATAGGTTCAAACGAGGCATATCACTACTTCCAGATAATTGCACCCCCACATACACACACGCATTCATATAACAGTTTAAATTGAAAAGTGGCGGTCACCGTGGTAACACGGATGTCGGGGGGTGCCTAACACCTTCCCTCTGCATAATCAAGCCCCTGGACCCTAACGAATCTCGGTTTCATAGACCAGTTAAATAGTGTCACATCACTAGGTCAATGTGCAAACCTTTTCTCGGTTGAGTTGGTGCAACCATTTAAAGATACCAACTGGCGACTCTTACAGTCCAATCGTTGACATATACTTGTCGGACCTTTTCACAACTTATTTTTCCAAACAAATCTCACCTAACATGAGAACACCAAAAGACAAGAACAGAAAAGGGACAAATAAAAATCCCGACATCGACAATGATCGTATCCGTTAGGATTCTCCATTTTTATTACAATATTCCCACATATGGGTGGAACGTAGTGACATTTACGTCATACATGCGTGTTTACCAAGACACGTTAACTAGTATGCTCTTTTTTCATCGAATATCGCAAAATAAATATAAAAAAGGTGCAACACGATGACGCTTACTTCAGAGTTCTTATGGGATCCGGTGCATTAGTGCTAGTATGATCGCACCCGTTAGGATTATCCATTTTTATTACTATATTCCCACATGTGGGCGGGACATAGTGACATTTACGTCGTGTATTCACGTTTACCAAGACACGTTCACTAGTACGCTCTTTTTTTAGCGAATTCGACAAAAAAATTAAAAACAGAGGTGCAACATGAGGATTCTCCATTTTTATTCCTATATTCGCACATGTGGGTGGGTAGTAGTGACACTTACGTCGTGAGTGCACATTTACCAAGATACGTTCACTAATACGCTATTTTTTTCACCGAATTACACAAAAAAAATATAAAAGGAGGTGCCATACGAGGACTTCCAAGGGGGTAACCCATCCTAGTCTTACTGTCGCCCACGCACGCTTAACTTCGGAGTTCTGATGGATCTGGTAAATTAGTACTGGTATGATCGATCGCATTCGTTAGGATTTTCCATTTTTATTCCTATATTCCCACATATGGCTAGAATGTAGTGACGTTTACGTCTTGTATGCGGGTTTACCAAGACACGTTCACTAGTACGCTCTTTTTTCATCGAATATCGTAAAAAAATATAAAAAAAAGGTGCGAGATGAGGACTTCTCAGGGGGTCACCCATCCTAGTACTACTCTCGCCCAAGCACACTTAACTTCGGAGTTCTGATGGGATCCGATATATAAGTGCTGGTATGATCGCACCCATTAGGATTCTCCATTTTTATTTCTATATTCACACATGTGGGTGGAACGTATTGACATTTACATCGTGCATGCGCATTTACCAAGACATGTTCACTAATACGCCCTTTTTCTCACCGAATTACAAAAAAATAATATATAAAAGGAGGTGCAACATTAGGACTTCCCAGGAGGTCACCCATCCTAGTTCTATTCTCTCCCAAGCACGCTTAGCTTCGGAGTTCTGATCGGGTTCGTTGCATTAGTGCTAGTATGATCGCACCCATTAGGATTCTCCATTTTTATTCCTATATTCACACATGTGGGTAGAACGTAGTGACATTTACATCGTGCATGCGCGTTAACCAATGTGCAACACGAGGACTTCGTAGGGGGTCACCCATCCTAGTACTACTCTCACCCAAGCACACTTAACTTTGAAGTTCTAATGGGATCCGGTGCATTAGTTATGGTATGATCGCACCCCGTTAAGATTCTCCATTTTTATTCCTATATTCCCACATGTGGGTGGGACATAGTGACATTTACATCTTGTATGCACGTTTACCAAGAGACGTTTACTATTTCGCTCTTTTTTTCACCGAATTACACAAAAAAATATAAAAGGAGGTACAACACGAGGACTTCTCAAGGGGTCACCCATGCTAGTACTACTCTTGCCCAACCACATTTAACTTCGGAGTTCAAATGGATCTGGTAAATTAGTACGGGTATGATCGTATCCGTTAGGATTCTCCATTTTTAATCCTATATTCCCACATATGGGTTGAACGTAGTGACGTTTACGTCGTGCCAGCGCGTTTACCAAGATAGGTTCACTAGTACGCTCTTTTTTCTCCAAATATTGCAAATTAAATATAAAAAAGGATGCAACACGAGGACTTCCCAGGGGGTCACCCATCCTAGTACTACTTTCACCGAAGCACGCTTAACTTCGGAGTTCTGAAAGGATCCGGTGCATTAGTGCTGGTATGATCGCACCCGTTATTATTCTCCATTTTTATTCATATATTCACACATGTGGGTGGGACTTACTAACATTTACATCGTGCTTACGCGTTTTCCAAGATTCATTCACTTGTACGCAATTTTTCTCACCGAAACATAACAAAATATAAAAGTAGGTGCAGCACGAGGACTTCCCAGGGGTACACCTATCCTAGTACTACTCTAGCCCAAGCACGCTTGACTTCGAAGTTCTGATGTGATCCGTAGCAGTATTGTTGGTATTATCGCACCCGTTAGCATTCTCCATTTTTATTCCTATATTCCAATATGTGGATGGGACGTAGTGACATTTACGTCATGCATTCGCGTTTATCAAGACACGTTCACTAGTACACTCTTTTTTTCACCAAATTACAAAAAAAAAATATAAAAGGAGGTGCAACACGAGGACTTACCAGGGGGTCACCCATCCTAGTACTACTTTCACCCAAGCACGCTTAACTTCGGAGTTTTGATGGATCTGGTAAATTAGTACTTGTATGATTGCATCCGTTAGGATTTTCCATTTTTATTCCTATATTCCCACATATGGGTGGAACGTAGTGACATTTACGGCGTGCATGCGATTTTACCAAGACACGTTCACTAGTACGCTAAAAAAATATAAAAAAGGTGCAACACGAGGACTTCTCAGGGGGTCACCCATCCTATTACTACTCTCGCCCATGCACGCTTAACTTTGAAGTTCTAATGGGATCTGGTGCATTAGTGCTGGTATGATCGTACCCGTTGGGATTCTCAATTGTTATTCCTATATTCCCACATGTGGGTGGGACGTAGTGACATTTACGTCATGTCTGAGCATTTACCAAAACAAGTTCACTAGTACACTCTTTTTTTTTCTAAATTACACAAAAAAATATAAATGGAGGTGCACCACGAGGTCTTCCCAGGGGGTCACCCATCTTCGTACTACTTTTGCCCAAACACGCTTAACTTCGAAGTTCTGATGGATCTGGTAAATTAATACTGGTATGATCGTATTCATTAGGATTCTCCATTTTTAGTCCAATATTCCTACATATGGGTGGAACGTAATGACGTTTACGTCGTACATGCGCGTTTACCAATACACGTTCACTAGTAGGCTCTTTTTTCACCGAATATCATAAAAAAATATAAAAATGGTGCAACACAAGGACTTCCAAGGTGGTCACCCATCCTAGTAACTACTATCGCCCAAGCACGCTTAACGTCGGAGTTCTGATGGGATCCGGTGCATTATTGCTGGTATGATTGCACCCATTAGGATTCTCTATTTTTATTCCTATATTCCCACATTTGGGTGGGACTTAGGGACATTTACGTCGTACATGCGCGTGTACCAAGACACGTTCACTAGTACGCTCTTTTTTTCACCGAATTACACAAAAAAATATAAAAGGAGGTGCAACACGATGACTTCCCAGGGTGTCACCCATCCTAGTACTACTATAACCCAAGCACGCTTAACTTCAGAGTTCTGATGGATCTGGTAAATTTGTATTGGTATGATCGTATCCGTTAGTATTCTCTATTTTTATTCTTATATTCCCACATATGGGTGGAACGTAGTGACATTTACGTTGTACATGCTCGTTTACCAAGACACATTCACTAGTACGCTCTTTTTTTATCGAATGCCGCAAAAAAAAATATAGAAAAGGGTGCAACACGAGGACTTCCCAAAGGGTCACCCATCCTAGTACTACTGTCTAAAAGCACGCTTAACTTCGTAGTTTTGATGGGATCCGGTGCATTAATGATGGTATGATTGAACCCGTTAGGATTCTCCATATTTATTCCTATATTCCCACATGTGGGTGGGACGTAATGACATTTTTATCGTGTATGCGCGTTTATCAAGACACGTTCACTAGGACGCTCTGTTTTTTCCGCGAATTAGACAAAAAAAAATATATAACAAAGGTGTAACATAAGGAATTCCCAAGGGGTAACCCATCCTAGTACTACTCTTGCCCTAGCAAATTTAACTTCAGAGTTCTGATGGACCTGATAAATTAGTACTGGTATGATCACATTCGTTAGGATTCTCCATTTTTATTCCAATATTCTCACATATTGGTGGAACGTAGTGACGTTTACGTCGTGCATGCAGGTTTACCAAAACACGTTCACTAGTACGCTCTTTTTTCACCTAATATCGCAAAAAGTAATATAAAAAAGGGTCCAACACGAGGACTTCTCAGGGGGTTACCCATCCTAGTACTACTCTTACCCAACCACGCTTAACTTCGGAGTTCTGAAGGGATCCGGTGCATTAGTGCTGGTATGATCGCACCCGTTAAGATTTTCCATTTTTATTCCTATATTCACACATGTGGGTGGGACGTAGTGACATTTACGTCGTGCATGGGCGTTTACCAAGACACATTGATTGGTACGCTGTTTTTCAAACCGAATTAAACAAAAAAATATAAAAGGAGGTGAAACACGAGGACTTCCCAGGGGTCACCCATCCTATTACTACTCTAGCCCAAGCACGCACAACTTCGGAGTTCTAATAGAATCCAGTGCATTAGTGTTGGTATGATCTCACCCGTTAGGATTCTCCATTTTTTTCATATATTCCTAAATGTGGGTGGGACGTAGTGCCATTTATGTCGTGTATTCGGGTTTACCAAGATACGTTCACTAGTGCACTTTTTTTCCAGAAATTAGACAAAAAAAATACAAAACAGAAATGCAACACGAGGACTTCCCAGAGAGTAACCCATCCTAGTCCTACTCTCACCCAAGCACACGTAACTTCGGAGTTCTGATGGATTTGGTAAATTAGTACTGGTATGATCACATTCGTTAGGATTTTCCATTTTTATTCCTATATTCCCACATATGGGTGGAACATAGTGACGTTTACATTGTGCATACGGATTTACCAAGATACGTTCACTAATATGCTCTTTTTTCACCGAATATCGCAAATAAATATAAAAAGGGTGCATCACGAGGACTTCCCAGTGGATCACCCATCTTAGTACTACTCTTGCCTAAACACGCTTAACTTTGGAGTTCTGATGGGATCCAGTTCATTAGTGCTGGTATGATCGCACCCATTAGGATTCTCCATTTTTATTCATATATTCCCATGTATGGGTGGGACGTAGTGACATTTACATCGTGTATGTGCGTTTACCAAGACACGTTCACTGGCACACTCTTTTTCTCACCGAATTACAAAAAAAATATATGAAAGGAGGTGCAACACGAGGACTTCCCAGGGGGTCATGTTGGCCAGAAAACCGATCACTAAACACGTGCAAGTATACATGGTCTAACAAGTAACACAGTGATAAGGAAAATGTCGTACCCACGAGGAACTATCACTAATATTTACCAAATATCGACTTTGTATCGCTTAAGTCCTATTCGAACAGCAGAATAATAGAAGTGTGAAGGGTATCGAAGGTAAATGGATAATGAAAGGTATCGAAGGTAAATGGATAATGAAAGATATCTAATTATCAAAGCAAGTAAATGGATAATGAAAGGTATCGAAGGTGCAACAAGATACGGTTATAACTTCACCCCACACTAGCATTTTGTCAAACACCTGGTGTGCTATACTTCATCAAACTTCCTACCCTTCTCTCTTTGGTCTTAGTGGTCATGACAGTTTGTCGACTGAGAACACACAAGTGCTCATACACCTCTTTCGAGGTATCTACAAACATATCTTCTCTAGATCCGCCCGATAGGGAATATAATAGAAAAGAACATACAAGCTAGGTGATAATCCTACACATGTTCATGTGAATTAACAATAACAATTAGGATTTAAGCATAAGTTCTCAATTAGGTCATACATGGTGCATAGATATATGTCTATTCTATACCCAACTTATGCAGTCGAATGAAGTCGATAACTCATAATCACATGCCAATATATTAATGTGTAAATCTATAATCCCTCTTTAACTTCCTATAGATTACCAAAATCATCACTAATTTCTTAGCAAGAATCATTAAGCATGAATATATTAAACCAAACCATATGGTGCCAACCAAAGAGATAGGACATTCAATTCAAATTAACAAAGGGTTCCATTATAACCTTAGAGCCAATACTTAGTTCATATCTCTTGAACAAAATATAAGGAGCAATAAAGGCAACATTTATGGATTACAAAATCAAAGGAAACAAATGGATAAGAATAAACTATGTCAAAGCTCTTCAGTCTCCAAGAATTTCACTCCTTTTAAGCTTTCCAATCCGTATTGCTCACTGCTCTTGAGCTTCAAGGAATCCCAAACTTCTCCCTAATCTACCTAAACTATATTTACAAGCATTACCTAAGAGAAAATGGGAAAGAAATTATAAGAGAGAGAGAGACTATCCAAGAAGGGGAGATATCTGATTGTATGCCAGAGGCTATCCCCCTTTCATATATATGCAAGTCTCCTCTTAACCCTAGGTCAAATCCAGCTCTTCACTGCCTGGGAACTGGAGGTGGCGCTGCGGCGCGGAGATTAAGGCTTGGAATGACGCTGCAGCACCACGTTAGCACCAAAAAGACCGGAGCTCGCGCTGCAGCGCCAATTTATAAAGGGATTAGGGCGCTGCAACGCCATGCTAACGTCACAGTTGACCAGGTTGGGGCACTGCAGTACCAGGTTTAAGCCTTGCATTGGCGTTGCAGCGCCAGTGTAGGGAAATTGACAGTTTTCCCCCAAAAAGCTGGAAAATACCTAATAAGCCCTACAACACATCAGATAAGCAAAATAATACTACAATCTTATAAAAGCTATATAAAATCAACGAAGATCAAGCAACTATTTAAGCAATAAAGGATCTGATTCGCAGGTATAAATTCCACTCATCAAATACCCCCAAACTTAAGTCTTTGCTTGTCCTCAAGCAAACTATATAACACAAAAAATAATAACAACACGCGAATGACGTATAAAACTATATACTAACATCATGGCTTCAAAGCTCAATTATAGTTACTCCCAGAGAACAGGACAAACACATATATGAATAAGGGTTCATTCAATTTCATGCATAAGATTGTATTCGATCCATTCTATGTGTGTGTGTGAAGACCAACCATCCTAACTAATCACAACTCAAATAAGTTCACACAGTCGATTATGAATACCAATATGCTCACTCTATAACTCGAACAATCAACAAGCATTAAGAACAAGACGCAAATGCAAGAAAGGATCAAAAGGCTCTAGCATTAAGATAGTAAAATTTGACTCGGACAATGCTTAATTACCTTAGGCTATTCAGAGCTACCCATTAATGAGATTTTGATCAATGACTCCCAAGCCAGATGACTTTAGGGCACTAGGTATAGAACACCCCTATGAATCTAAAAACTCGAGCAGCAAAGGCCACGTAATCAACTTAAGCCAAATTAGACTTTACGAAATCTGAAGATTATTAGGTGAGTGCATTTTATGCTCCATCTCAACATCGGTCTGCGTTTATGGGCGAGTGCGTTACATGCTCCATCTCGACCCACCGCATGAATTTTGATATATATATATATATATATATATATATATTATTTTATTTTATTTTTTTATCTATGACACCATGCTAGAATTCAAGATCTGAAACTGTATAAACATCTAAGTCTTTTATTACCTTGAAATCATGAAAGTTTAAAAGAGTGAAAATATTCTCAAAGCAATAAACACGCAAACTAAATTCGAAATATAACTAGTTAAAATAGTTGGTCGGTGCTTATTAGGAAGGACGGATTAATAACAGTCTCAACTTATCGACTAAACAAACCCCTAGCCCACACATGCTTGACACGACTCTAAGAGATAAACATAATCACTTGGCGGTTGTCATTAGCCACAAACAAAAATTAATAATTTATATTAAAACCCTTGCATAATAACAGCTCAAAATAGGGTAATAAAGCCATTAACATGGCACAAGCATACAAATCTGTATAAGCCCCAAAAGATGGCTATAAACCAAACATACATGTTGATAATAATCAAAGCATCCATCCATAATAATAAAAAATGGTCATGGCATCCATCCATAATAATACCAAAACATAATAAACCAAAGGCTAATAAAGCCCAAAATGATGTCAAAATCGTAGTTCATACATGACTGCACTATAATACTAATACAACATAAGCAAAATACTAAGATATGACAACCTGTCATGGCAGTAGACATAATAAAACAGATAACCCCCAAACTTAAGATGAGCAATTCCCTCATTGCTAAGAATATATAAATCAATACAAGATGGCTTCCCTAAAGTCTGGTCACTCGGCATCATCATTATCCTCGTCAGCTTCTGCGGGCGGTGATAGTGGAGGGAATGGTGGGAAAACAGGAGGCTCTGGGAACTGGAATGGCGTGAAATCAACATCCTCACCACTATAAGTAGTATAGATGTTGTGCATAGTGTTGACCAGTTCAGCTTGATATTGCATCTCTATGTCCTACCTCTGGGCAACCACAGTTATGTGCCTCTGCTGCCTCTGAGCATTGGCGTCTTGGTTCTGATGTAGTAGGGTGAAGGATGCCATAATCTCTGCCAATAGTCCTTGTGAAGATGAGCCTGACTCTGGTGGTTGCGAGTGTCCGGCCTCTGACGTAGGAGGCGACTCAGTAGGTGGCCCGTACCCCTCACCTCTGATATGTGAGGTCGCCCCATCACATACACTGAAACATGAGATGACTTAATGGTCGATGACTGACGTGAGAGGCAAAGTTATCTCTTCTAGACCCCAATGAATACCTGCCCGCTTGCACAATCGGGTGATCAAGGATGGATGTGGAAGTCCCGCAGAGGTGGTACTCTTGATCGCCTTCAGGATGGACTCCTGAATGAGAACTCTGATATCCATGTCTAGACCCATGACAATGGCGAATAATATGATCGCTTTATCCTTAGTCACGTCGCTAAGGTGACAAGTGGGGATCATGTTGGCACATACAAAACTGTACCATGCCTTCCCATAGCGACTGAGTGCATGATGCGGGAAACTGGTCTTCTCACCCGTCCTATCATTAGTTTTCCATGTTGTCCCAGGCTTGCAGAGCCTCTTAACAATATCGTCCAAGTCATAACTGTGAAGCCCCAGCTCTAAATAGTTCTTTTCATAATAGTAAGGTGTCGCGAAAAGTGCATTGATGGCTTGGCTTCCAAACGCCACTGATCGCCCCCTAACTTGAACAACAGCAGAACCATCGGCACTGACATTTTCATAGAACTCACGAACCACGGATACGATGACCGACTTGGGTGGTTTTTTAAAATGCACCCACTCGTGTCCAAGGATTATGGCCGCCAACTCGCCATCCTTTGTTTGATCAGGCTGCAAACCTTATTCATGAACAAAGTTTTGTTTGGCAAAGGAATGCTTGTACCATTTCCAAGCTTCTTTGCTAATGAACTTAGCATTATTCCAACTCTGTGGTGCTGCTAATGAGGAGCCGCCGACACTAAGTCATTGCCTCTTTGTAGCCATTTCATAATTCAGCAATTGGTTTGAACAAAGGAAAGAAGACTTAATCCCACACTCCCCAAAACTTAGGCTAGATAATCCCCAAATCTAATGTCAAAACAGCCCAAACAACACAAATTTTGGTTCAAGCAATCTGTTGAACACCTAGAGTGCAAATTCGGAAACCCACTTTGACATCCCTTGCTTTAAAATGCTCTATCCAAATTTCTGTCAGTGGAAATCACCCCAAATCATAGAGAAAACCAAACCCAAATAATGAAATCACACGCAAAGAAAAAGACATCTACTTGCTGAGAATAAGTCCAACTTACCTTCAAATTACAAACCCTATGTTAGAAACAGTCTTAGCTCGTGGTATAGCAAGTAATTGACAGCTCTCGATAGATGACTGTTAGTTGATATGTGCTACTCGATCAACTACTAGGGCTTTGGGGTGGGCTGGTGTTCGACTGTCGAGTAGGGCTGATAAGGGGAACGTTATGTGCAAAAGAGGGGAAACAATGACTGTAGAGGCCGAGTTCTGCCTAATTAAGTCTATAAAAACTTGCTTGTGGCGCTGCGGCGCGGCCTGTCCTTAGTTGAGAGGCGCTATAGCGCGAGAAAGCAATAGGTTGTCCTATTTGGTGGTGATGTGGCGCGAATCATAGGCAAATTGATGGCGCTACTGTAAAACCCCCAAACTCGGATACTTGAAACCCGAACTCGGTGCTTTACGATACCATTTCTATGAGCAGAATAATACTAATAATAATAACAATAATATGAATATCAAACTTAATTTACATATGTATCAGAGTCTACTCCCAGGTACGCGACCTTTAAACATCCATTTACATGATACTTAATAGTTATCATTGTCTTAATAAAGTCATACTATTACATAGAATACCAAAAATCTTATTCTATTTGCTTTCTTTTTCCTTTATTTCTGCATGACCCTTCAGGTTGATCACGATTGGCTGAAAATATTTAAATTAAGCAAAGATGAGCATTTGAGTGCCCAGCAAGTAATAACAATTATAAATATATTTAGCTGAAAGAATTAAATGTTTTCTTTATACATTACTTCTACAACGATTCAATAGTTGTGAAGTAAACTGATCCGATAATAATAACATAACAACTCTATATCCAAATTTTGAAACTACGTATTGACTATAATTAGGGTTAAAGTGACATACTATGAACATTGTTTTAGATTTTCAATAAGGTTTAGCAGAACTTCATCTGCAAACCGTCATAACTTACGGGCTCGAGGTTGTACTTCCCATGTGCCCTGTATTGATCAATACTACATGCAAGAACGATGTTATAGTTCACTCTGTCTGCCTTGGGCGCATAAAAGTTTTCCCTTGATCAGGATGTTCATACTTAGTCTCGAATTCGAACCAAAACAATTTGATTGGATACAAAAAGGTTTTATCATATTCAACGATATTTCTAAATCTGTGTCTAGCTGGTCAAATAGCATAGACGTCTTATATATATATATATATATATATATATATATATATATATATATATATATATATATATATCAACATGTGTTTAACTACAATGATTATCCAAGTGAGGACACTTGTATAACTATATTTGAAATTAACGAACATAATATATATATGAGTTATATAATATAATATCATATTGATAAACAATGATCGGATATAATATATACGGCAGTAGGGTTAATAATCTAGTACAATAATAATATAAATCTGAATCTTCTTACTCATGTCCATTGCATAAAGGAAATGCAAAGGTAGGATACTTGCCTGGTCTGCTGCTTACAGATTCGCAACTTATTTTTATCTTTTACACCGAAACCTATCATTAATAAGATCATTTAATCGATTAGAATAACATACTATAACACATAGCACTGCTTATTGCAGTCAGCACATAACCTAATCACCTTATCACACATATTCAACAGTCATTGAATCACAAACAATCATTCATACCGTCAAACTATCTAAGTTTGGATAAATTTCAAAGTCAATTTGGTGTACCGACGACTTCATCTGCTAATTATCGAGTTTACAACTCTATCCTGTATCTTTAATAATGTAAATATCAGTCGTATTATTTTTCATAGCCTTATAATAATTTTTAAATAATTATTATAATTTATCATGATTTTTCAAACACCAAAATTATTATTAAATGATTTAAATATTAAATAATTCTATTATCATTAACATTTAATTAATATTAGACTATTAATTAAACCATTGCCAAAATATTAAAGTTATTTATAATAACTTAGAATATTTTTAAAGTATTTATATACCCTTAAATGATTTTTAAAACCATTAAAATCATTTTTAAATAATTAGCATTAATATTTAAATATTAATGTACTATTTATCCAAATATTAAAAGTCATTAATTATAACTTAAAATATTTTTAATTCATTTATATCCTTTTTGAATGATTTTTAAATTAATAAAACCATTTTAAAACTATTTATTTAATATAATTATTAAATAAATATAATACCAATAATATTAAATTAATATCATTAATATTAATTTATTTATGAAATTATCCTTTAAATATTAAAAGTTATATTTTATAACTTAAAATATCTTTAAACACTTTATTTTTATTTTAAATAATTTTTATAATATTAAAATCATTTTTAAACTAATTTATTTAGTATAATTATGAAATAATTCTAATATCATTAATAGTAAATAATTAATGAAATTTACCTTTAAATATTGGAAGTTATATTTTATAACTTAAAATATTTTTAAATTCTTTATTTTCATTTAAAATGATTTTTCTAATATTAAAATTATTTTTAAACCAATATATATTAAATAAATCTAATATCATTAATATTAAATAATTAATATTTTTCATGACAAAATATCAAAAGTTATGTTTTATAACTTAAAATATTTTTATAACCTTTAAATCATTTTTATATAATTTTTAAATTATTAATTCTATGTTTTATAATTTATTTAATACATTTATTAAATAACTTAATTATCATTAATATTAATTAATTAATAAAATTCATCAAAAAATATTAAAAGTCATTAAAAATAACTTAAAATATTTTCTTATACCATAATATAATTTTAAATGATTTTTTAGGTATTAAAATCATTTTTAAATAATTTATTTAATATTATAATTAAATAAATTAAATACCTTTAATATTCCAAAAATATTAAATATTTATGAAATATATTCAAAATAATTAAAACTAATTTTCAGACTTTAAAATAATTTTTAATAATTTATTTTGTATTTTTAATAATTAAAAACTAATTTTTCTATTTATTTAATCAAAATAATTAATTTTATAAATAAAGTGTCGCTATAGGTGCTTTAGGCGACAAAACTGTCGCTGAATGTGTTCTTGAGTGTTCTTGGGCCAAACCCAGAACTTTATGTCAGATAACAAGAGCACCAGTTTGACCATCAATAATTCATAACTCATGACGTTTCTGGAACAGCTAAACAACAGATCTTGTAGTTCTAGGTCAATACTACATGATCTAACAAGAAACATGACCAAAAAGCATTAAACAAGTGAGATCTGGGGCTTTAAAAATGTTGTCAGGCCTGTTCATCAAGTTCCGGGCTGCTCAGAAAAATATGGTCAATGCCGGTCAATGACCTTGATGGCCTTGTTCCGGTCAATCGGTTTATGTCACAGGTGTTCTAGACATCGGGTCTTGTAGACGAACTACCAGGGTTTCTTTATTGATAATTTATAATGTCCAAATATCATTAACTTACAGGATCTAAGTCTCTAAAACAATTGTCAGGGATGTTCTGGGTTTTCTGGGTAACCTAGAAACCCAGACAGCTCCGAGTAGGCACTTTGTGGCTTAAAATTATAAGGGTTCTGTTTGATGTTATAATATTATAATGGTTTCGCATTGTAGTATACACAACAAGGTACAAATAACATTCATCATAACAGTAAAACTACATCATAATCATTAGATATGTTACGGTCAAAGCTTGTCAGATTAGCTATTCCTCCCATTTCTGGAAATTCCAAAAACTTCAAATCAGGTCGAGAAGGCTACTTTGACCATCGATTACTATTAGTATGTTGTTTATCAAAGTGATCTAGGAACATGAAACTGAAGAACACATAACAGACTATAAACCGGTTAAAATAACAACATCAAAACACATAACCAACTGACAGATCAAGGCTTGCAAAAATATTGTCAGATGCTGAAAAACCCATTTCTAGGTTACCCAAAATTTAACTGGTCATGCCCGGTCAACGGGGTTTGACCAAGAATAAATCAAAATCTAAACATCAAATGACTGAGATTTCACTTTCAGAACAAAGACCTCATACCAGACTATCGATCCAAAACATAAAACAACAAAAACACTTAACAACCTATGATCTACAGGGTCTGACATTCGTTGTCAGACCACAAAAATAATTTTTTCCCAGATTTTTGAAAACACTAATTTTGTGTAATTTAAATGTTATGGATCCACTAAATACCAACCCATATCATTGACTAACACCTTATAAAACATGATTAAACATAAAAACCACAAATCCATTATAGCATACAAAATCAAAAATTTTAGTTTAGGTTTATACCTTTCTTGGACAATTTCTTGATCTAGTCTTGCTGATCTGTTTGTGTAGGTGGGGGAGACTTGATAAGGAACTGGTATACTTATATATTTCGTGGATTCGAAGAGGTAGAGACTTGGTTGGGTGTATGAGAGAAAATGAGACAAATAATGCACTTTTCTCTTTCTAACTCTTATATAATCTCTTGGTGCAATGAATTTGACTGATGTAGCTGTCAATATATGGCTGAGTTGTGTTATATTTGTCACATGGGCAATCTTGGTGGTTTACCAACTACATAACTTAGCTAGATTTGCAAGTTATCTCTCAAATAATGCATAAAGGGTAATATGGTCATTATGCATGCAAATTTAATGGCACATTGGTAACTTGGCAAACCCTTAGGGTTTAATCCTTAGGATTTAACCCTAAGGTTTTGGCACAAAGATTGAAGGATTTCTAGTTAGGGTTTAAAATATAAAATTTTAGTTTATAAAATTGTAATTAGGGTTTCTTAAAATAGTTTAGGTTTTTAATTACTTAATGTAGGGTTTCGGCACAGAAACGCACAGCGGAAATTAAAATTTTAAAGCAATTTCCGAAACCCTAAAACAGGATCCATGCGAAAATTCAATTAATTAAGAGGTTTAGAGATTATACCGAATATGAAAACGAAAATCTGAAATCGACTGCGCCTCGAATCTCCAACGCAATACAAACCGACTGCGTCTATACGGTATCCACACGAACGCTCCGTGAATCGTCCTACGATCTGCAGAAGAAGGAATCGTGGTACTAGCCACCATGGATGAGGATTTTCAAAACTGTTTTCTCTAGTCTCTCTCTAAGAGCGGCTAGGGTTTTTATGTTTTGACATAAAAACCTAAAGTAACTGATATATATCATATATATAGCAGTTAGGAGGAATTAATCAAAACCTAATATTATTAAAATCCGAATTTATATATATCTTAATTAAGTCTTACTTAATTAATATACCTATATATAAATTATCCTATTAATTTAAATTCGTAATTTAAAATTCTATCAATCACATTGACATCTTTAAATATTTACAATTTAAATTAATTTCCTTTTAATTACGTTCTTTGTGTGTGACCCTATAGGTTATTATTACGTTGACAATAATTTTAAAATTATATTATAAAATTATAAACAGTGAGTGGCATCTAGTAATGCATCACTGCTACCCAAGTAATAATAAGATCGATGATTCGATGCAACCTTTTCGTGACCAATGTTTCAATATAATTTAATCCTTTTAACCTTAATATCCTAGATTAAACTCGAGTCATGGAATGTGTCATACTCTTCATAATTTAATCTGAGTTTTTCTTGATCAATGAGTAGACTATATGAAACAAATCACTATTTGAGCATGGCCATGCATTTCATAGTCCTACTCAATCAAGAGGCCTATGGATATCACCTATAAAATATAGGATAGTTAAATTCCATCTATATCACTCATATTACTCACACGATTCATAATGAACCCAATAATCACCTTTATAGTCCACCCTATTAAAGGTGACATTTGATGATATCAAAGTACATAAATTCTCGTGTAGTAATATAGCGGTTTCAGGTCGGAGGACCATTACATCATTGTCACTATGAGAATTGCTAATGACACTTCGCATAATGCTCCATATAGAATTCTCATGGTGGGTCTGTCCAGTACATTATTCTCTAACATGTACCTATGCATTGACTTAATATCTCATATATTTATGACCAGTGAGATTTGGTCATCAGTCAATCCACATACTAGTCTCAATGCATCATTGTTGTCCCATCAACAATGATACTCGACTAGGGACATTTAAGAACAATGATACTAATTGTAATTATATAATCTCATGTTCAAGTCACATACTTGAAACTATATAATTTGTATCACTATTCTAAGGAATTTTATTATGTTAACAATTATATTACGCAGTAATTAAAACCATAATAAAATCATTTATTTATTCAATCAACAATAATATCAAATGTTAAGCAATTATATCAAATAATTGGCCTCTAGGGCATAAACTCTAACACTTAAAACTTGTTAATTAAGTTTAGGTCCACTAATTAACATTAAACATTCTAATTTTTGCAATTAGGGTTTTCCCCAGTTGACAATTAGGGTTCCGAATATAGAAATTAGGATTTCAAAAATTAGGGTTTTCCTAATTAACTTTAAATTCCATAATACTTATCCTTAATCATAATAATACAATTACAAAACATTCTCGAACTCATAATGAAGTTTTAAATTAGGGTTTTACAATTTAATGGTAGGGCTTGGTCATAATACACCATAATTGACCAACCATTAACACTACGTACATACCATACTTATTTATAACATTGAAAAATAAAAATATAATTAATATTATATTATTATTCTTATTCCTTGCTCAAAATTCAAAATTAGGGTTTGGATTTCATACCTGATTTATCTGACATATATACCTTTATTAATTAAGTTAAAATAATTAACTTAATTAATATAAATTAATTTCATATAATAAAATAAAATAATTATTATAATAATTATAATAACCATTTCATATATTATTTAAATAATATAAAATCATATTTCTATGAAAAATAATTAATAAAAACATTTTTACTATAAAATTAATTATTATAAGAATATATTTTATAATAATCAATAATTCTAAAATAATATGATTTAAAATTATTCATGTAATAAATAAACTTTTATTTACCACATAAATACATACTATTTCTCTTGTACAAATCCTCATCTTTAAAATAAAATAAAAAAATATACGTAAAATCTCTGATTTAATTATATAGAAAATATCGGGTTGTTACAGCTGTAGCACGAGAATGCAGTAGGTTGGGCTCTTTGGTGGCGCTGCAGCGCGACGTGTGCCTTGCTTCTTGGCGCTGTAGCGTGTGATGTAAAATGTGGATAGTGAACCCGGCACTGCGGCGCGAGTTTCAGTGCACTTGCTGGCGCTGCAACGCCAGCCTTATATCTGAGTTTTTTCTGCAAAAGTTAAGTCATGTATTAGACAACATACTAATAACCATAAATACCTATAACAAACCACATGATAACTAGCTTGACTATAACTACTATATATATAATAGCAACACACAAGATAAATATGCTGCCAGCATACTCTAGCCACAAAAACATGCATAAGAGATAAGACACTTCAGTAATAATCATACTGATAGCTATGTTAACGACTAATGAGAAAAGACACAATGTAAACTATACATAATTAAAGAAAAACAGAGAAATTGATATTGAGATGGGGTAGCCTCCCCACCAAGCGCTTGTTTTAAAGTCGTCGGCTTGACTACCATTGCCGTTCAATCTGGCTCATATGCGAAAACGACCATTTCATGCCGCCTATTTGTTAACTCCATTAAATTTATGGCAGGCATGGATGATTGGCCATCCCTCTTTTCTTCACCCATCGGCACGAAGAATCTTTCGCCACTAGAATTATCCACAAATTCACCTTTTTCATCAATCTGAAAGTGTTCTTTGTGTGCTAGTGGGCCCTCTAAGTTTTCCATAATCGTGAGCGTGGTTTCCAAATTTTCATTTGTCTTGACAATACAACCACTCTTGATCCTCTCTTTTCCTTCTTCAGACTCCACAGGTTAGTCAATTGGCACTATGACAACTCCTTCAACAACTTTGTGAAACTCATCGCCTTCTCCTTGCGTATCCACCTTGCAATGCTCTACTTCTTCATCTTTGAGATTAATTATGCCCGGTAGATTGCCTTGCGGTGAATTTGTGATGGCATTGACGAGTCGTCCCAATTAACTTTCAAGGCTCTACAATGAGGCGTCTTGGTTCGCCATTCAAACCTCATTTCTCTCTATAAAGTGGGTGATGAGCTCTTCAAGCCTTTTCTCTTCTTCTCGTGTTGAGTATATAGAAAAGCTCTCATTGGGTTGAGACGTCACCTTATATTGCGACGAAGACTGATATTCAAATTGATTCGAATAGGAATAATTTGGATCATGATACTGCTCTTAACTGTAGTCCCAAGAGTTTGGATAACCCTGACAGTTTGGATGATAGTAAATCGGTTCAATGTCAGCTCGTTCCTGACAGTAGGCAGTCTGAGTGGACTGACACTCAAGATTGTCAGAAAACCTCAAGAGATTTGAAATTTGATCTTGCAATCGCTCAAGCTTCTTTCGATCTTGGTTCTGCCGTCCTCTTAAAATGCCATTGATAACAATGATCGTCCATAACCTGTAAACTTAAAAACACAAAAAGAAAGATCAAACAAATAAAAGAAATAAAAATACGTTCAAATTAAGACTAAATTGATTGAAATCAATATTGGACAATATTAGAAAAATAGTTCCCCGGCAACGGCGCCAAAAACTTGTTGGTCGGAAAATCGATCACTAAACACGCGCAAGTATACGCGGCCTAACAAGTAATACATTGATAAGAAGAATGTCGTACCCACGAGGAACTATCACTAATATTTACCAAAATACTGACTTAGTATTGTTTAAGTCTTATTCAAACATCAAACTAATAGAAGTGTGATTAATTTAGTTATATCGAATTATTAAAGCAAGTAAATGGATAAAGAATGGTATCGAAGGTGCTACAAGCTAAGGTCATAACTTCACCCTACACTGGCATTTTGTTAAACACCTGGTGTGCTATGCTTCATCAAACTTCCTACCCTTCTCTCTTTGGTCTTAGTGGTCACGACAGTTTGTCGACCGAGAACACACAAGTACTCATACACCTCTGTCAAGGTATGTACAAACATATCCTCTCTAGATTCACCCGATAGGGAATAGAACAGAAAAGAACATCTAAGCTAGGTGATAATCCTACACATGTCTATGCAAATTAACCATAACAAGGATTTAAGCACAAGTTCTCAATTAGGTCACACGTGGTACACACATATATGTCTATTCTATACACAATTTATGCAATCGAAACAAGTCGATAACTCATAATCACATGCCAATATATTAAGGTGTAAATCTACAATCCCTCTTTCAACATCATATAGATTACCAAAATCATCACTAATGTCTTAGCGAGAATCATTAAGTATGAATATATTAAACCAAACCATATGGTGCCAACCAAAGAGATAAGACATTCAATTCGAAATAACAAAGGGTTCCATTATAACCTTAGAGCCAATACTTAGTTCATAGTTCTTGAACAAAATATAAGTAGCAATAAAGACAACATTTATAGATTACAAAATCAGAGGAAATATATGGATAAGAATAAACTCTGTCAAAGCTCTTCAGTCTCCATGAATTCTAATCTTTTCAAGCTTTCCAACCCGTATTGCTCACTGCTCTTGTTGCTCCTAGAAATCACAAACTTCTCCCTAATCTACCTAATCTATAGTTACAGACATTACCTAAGAGATGGAGAGAGAGAAATTACAAAGAAGAAATAAAAACTATCCTAGAGGGGGAACTATCTAATTATCTCTATAGAGGCTCTCTTCATATATATATATATATATATATATATATAAATCATCCCTTAATACTAGGTCAAAGCCAACTCTACACTGCCTGGGAACCGGAGGTCGCGCTACGGGGCGGAGAGTAGAGCTTAGGGTGGCGTTGCAGTGCCACGTCAGCACCAAAAACACTGGAGGTCGCACTGCAGCGCCAGTTCATGAAAGAACTGGGGCGCTGTAACGCCAGGCTGACGTCACAGTTGAACAGGTTGGGACGCTGCAGCGCCAGGTTTAGATAAGACATTCAATTCAAATTAATAAAGGGTTCTATTATAAACTAAGAGCCAATACTTAGTTCATAGCTCTTGAACAAAATATAAGTAGCAATAAAGACAACATTTATGGATTACAAAATCAAAGGAAACAAATGGATAAGAATAAAATCTGTCAAAGCTCTTCAGTCTCCAAGAATTACACTCCTTCCAAGCTTTCCAATCCATATTGCTCATTAATCTTGAGCTTCAAGGAAACCCAAACTTCTCCCTAATCTACCTAAACTATATTTACAAGCATTACCTAAGAGAAAATGGGAAAGTAATTATAAGAGAGAGAGAGAGACTGTCCCAGAGGGGGAGATATTTGATTGTATGCTAGAGGATAGCCCCCTTTCATATATATGCAAGTCTCCTCTTAAAGCTAGGTTAAATCCAGCTCTTCACTGCTTGGGAACCGGAGGTGGTGTTGTGGCAGGAAGAGTAAGGCTTGGAATGGAGCTGCAGTGCCACGTCAGCACCCAAAAGACCAGAGCTCACGATGTAGCCCCAATTTATAAAGGGATTAGGGTGCTGCAGCGCCATACTGACGTCACAGTTGACCAGTATGGGGCGTTGCAGCGCCAGTGTAGGGAAATTAACAGTTTTGCCCCCTGAAAGCTTGAAAAGACCAAATAAGCCTTGCAACACATCGGTTAAGCAAAATTATACTATAATCATATAAAAGCTATATAAAATCAACGAAGATCAATCAACTATTTAAGCAATATAGGATCTGATTCGCGGGTATAAATTCCACTCATCAGGTCACCAATCCTAGTACTACTTTTGCCCAAGCACGATTAACTTCGGAGTTTTGATGGATCTAGTAAATTAGTACTGGTATAATCGTATCCGTTAGGATTCTCCTTTTCTATTCCTATATTCCCATACATGGGTGGAACGTAGTGGCGTTTATGTTATGCATGCACGTTTACTAAGACACGTTCACTAGTACTCCTTTTTTCATCGAATATAACATAAAAAAAATCTAAAAAAGGGTACAACACGAGGACTTCCCAGGGGGTCACCCATCCTAGTACTACTCTCGCCCAAGCACGCTTAACATCGGAGTTCTGATGGGATCCGATGCATTATTGCTGGTATGATCGCACTCGTTAGGATTCTCCATTTTTATTCCCATATGTGGGTGGGATGTAGTGACATTTACATCGTGTATGCAAGTTTTCCAAGACACGTTTACTAGTACACTCTTTTTTCAGCCAATTAAACCAAAAATATAAAATAGAGGTGCAACACGAGGACTTCACAAGGGGTAACCCATCCTAGTACTACTCTCCCCCAAGCATGATTAACTTTGGAGTTCTGATGGATCTGGTAAATTAGTACTGGTATGATCGCATTCGTTAGGATTCTACATTTTTATTTCAATATTCCCACATATGGGTGGAACGTAGTGACGTTTACGTCGTGTATGCGGGTTTACCAAGACACGTTCACTAGTGCGCTCTTTTTTCACCGAATATCGCAAAAAAATATATAAAAAAGGGTGCATGTGACGCACCCAAAATAGGTATACATCACCCATCTTGGGTTGCCAGATACATGGTACAAAATACAAATAAAACTTAATTATACAACTGTCGTGTAAAATACAACAAAACATAAGCTGTGAGTTTTAATACAACATTTTCTTCTAAACAGTATTCAAACTCGAAATAATTCCTCAATACATTTATTTTCACACTATTTCATAGAATAGTGAGGACTACTAATGCTATCCTCTGAACTGTCACTCCGTTCCCCGACTAGTCCCCGCTACGTTCTAATTTCCTGAAGAGAACAATGAAAGAAAGGGTGAGCTCAACTAGCCCAGTAAGAAATATTATGACTAAGATAATACAGAATAAATTATCATTAGCCTTCACCAGTGTTAAACTGATACAATAAAACACACATCAAGTTTAACTGCAGCGGAATAAGCAATCCATTAAAAAAGTCAAGTAGAGAATAAAATCTACTATCTTTTATGATTTAAAAGGTTTTTTTATCACTTTTATCGTTGGAACTCAGCTTAATAAATAATCCACATCATCGAATCACCCCTGCACTACGGCCAAGGATATTCTTTAGTATCACGACCACATTTATCCATGCACTACGGGCCAAGAATATTTGTGTATTCATTAATGGTCATGATCATGCCATCAACTGTCCATCAATGCACTACGGGCCAATGAGGACTTTTACCACATCATTTATAATATTACGGTCATGATTACACCGAATAATCCCTGGTCATAATCATACCAAGTCCATCTATGCACTACAGGCCACAGATGACTTTTAAAAAAATATAAACATGAGGATGATGACAATGATATAAGAATTCAATAAAACAAGTTCAAGAATTAATTTATCTAGGAACTAATAACGTCCAAATTGTCAACATGATACTGCTTTGTAGAGTAAAATTCAAGAATGCTCAGAAGAATATTTCCATGAAAAGGTACTGGATGAAGCGCAAACATCAAGGATATTCCACTAATTTCTTGGAGTATAGAAGTCAAAACTTTAACCAACTGAGTTTAATAACGAATGGGATAACCAAAAAAATCACCATGTACTTCGCATAGACAGGTTATTCCAACAGAATAATAAGTAACGGAACCAGGTCAGGCGAAATTCGCACCGACAGGATGTTCCAACATAATAATAAAGACAGAACTAGGTCCGACGTAAAACGCACAGATAGGATGTTCCAACATAATAATAAAGACGGAACTAGGTACGGCGTAAAATGCATAGACAGGATGTTCCAACAGAATAATAAAGACGGAATAATAGAAGAATGTCACCAAGTATAGGGTAGTCCGCGTATACTGATTATTCCAGCAGAATAATAAAGAATGGAATAACAGAAGTTCTCTTCATGAATACAAAAGAAATAATACTCCTTACGAGTACAACAAATAATATCCCTTACCGTAAAAGAAACTGGATATAAGAGTAGGGAAGTAGCAGAATACTTTTTTATAGTTTTTCTATAATTTCTCTCTCTAGAGTTTTAGTGAATTCGTAAGAAATAATGAAGGAATAAGCTTCTATTTATAGGAGAATGGAAGGGCACTGTGTAATGCAACAGTTATGCAATCGGATGAAAATTTCTTGTAACTCACACACACCCAATTCGTCAATCAACCAACAAATAAGAATAAAGCAACATTATAATATATATATATATATATATATATATATATATATATATATATATAACCTACACACACAATTTGTCAATCAACCAACCAATAAGAATAAAGCAACATCATTTCTCCCACCATTTTCCACTCACACACATCACTTTCACTCTCTTTCTTTTCTCCCAACACTCGCCACTCACACATATAATATTATATATATACACACACATTACATCTTATATACATAAACTCCTTCCCCTATATGTAACTCTCTCCCACACCCATTTTCAAAATTAGTTTTTTTTCAACACATATGGGCCCCACATGTGGCCCCCCACATATGGGCCCCACTTGTAAATAATTTTCTATAGATTATTTTAAAAAAATGGATAAATGGGGGTCCATAAAATAAGAAAAACTTCATAAAAATCACCTTAATAATTTTAACAATATTTATCACCTTTATTATAATTCACAATATTAATCGACCAGGTCGTTCCCAGGAAAGAGGGGGCTTTCCAATAAGGATTTCTCCCTATTGGCGCGCAATTAGGTGACCAACCCTCTCATTGATAGAACTTCTAGACATCGTTAATATTGCAAATAATAATATTAATAACTTTGTCGTCTCAATTATTGATTTAATAATATATAAAATATTGACAATAATTGAATCAAATAACGTGAGATCTTATGCACCAATTACTGTAGCAATAATTGAACAAAACTGAGTGACTTCTCACGTAAGCATCAATAATCAATACCGTGTGCTACTATGCAACCACATGTATTACTGTACTTTTACTACCGAGTAGTTCAACAGTTTTAACGGTAAAACTTCCACCGTTATTTTCAATAAAATATTTTTATCTTTTTCTCAATCCGACAATAATTCCATTGTGGGGTCCACCAATGATTGTGCCGTTGTATGAATATTCCCTATTAAAACGAATATTCCCCGACAAATCGAATATTATATAACAACTTATGTACTTTGCAAAATTTATAAATATTACCCACAACTATAACATTATATCAAATTTATTTCATAGTATTCAAAAATGATTTTTATAAAAAATTCATCTTTATTAAAAAAGTAGGGGTCTTAAAACCTCCCCTTATTATGAAATTTCTCCCTCGAAATTAGGGTACGTACCTGGTATGCCGAACAGATGAGGACACTTCGTCAGATTCTAACTCTTGAGGTATAACTTTTAAGCGTAGAATATATTCCAAGATTTTAACAGGTATATCTTCATAGGGTAAATCATCCGCTATTTCGTCTGGTTCTAACTCAATAATGTGGTTCGGGTCTTCCACATATTTATGTAACATGGATATGTGAAAAATGTTATGAACACGAGACATACTTGGCGGTAAAGCGAGTCTATAATCCATAGTTCCTACCCGATCGAGGATTAAAAATGGGCCAATGAATCGAGAGTTGAGATTTCCTCTCTTCATCTATTCTTGCTTCTAGAATAACGCCCTCTTAAACCTTCTTCTTCACATTCATCAGCTCTGAGTATGTAGCTTGAGCGGCTTTAACTTTATCGATTAAGGTCGATTCTAATCATATATTAGTTATCTTCACGTGGGTCCCTAGAGTCTTTAATTCTATCTTCATCATTTGTAAATTATATAAAATGGGTCTTTGTGTTAACAACATCTCACTCGCATACAATCTTCTACTCAACGCGTCAGCTACCACGTTCACACTTCCACGGTGATATTGAATGGTACGATCATAATCTTCAACAGCTTGAGCCAACGTCTTTGGCGCGTAATACGTTCGTTTTAGTTGAAGAAATATTTGAGGGTTTAAGAAATGAGTTTTGTACTGGGGTCAATACAAAATTCGATTTTGCGCTTTGGGGTAGGCTAAGAAGTCTTCACGAATACGTCTGGAAATTTATTAACAATAGAAATATCGTTCGAAACTGTGACCCTCATCCAAGACTTGGATAACACGTCACATTGATTCCTATCAACTTGCCATCGTCATTCACGATGTTGCTTATAGAAAGTCTGACTTCGGTGCATTCCACACAAGGAAGTCACCAGATAAAGGCTCAGAGCTCTTTACTTATGGCTTGATATGACAATGATTAACTTTAGTGGTTTGGTTACTTTAAATTCGCATAACAGGTTAGTTAGGAATATGAAAGCTAACAACCTAACGAAAAAAAACATGATGAGTAGTTAACCAATCGATTCCTAAAATCACATTAAAGGCAAGTATTTTCAAAGAGATACGATCGACAGGTAACATGAAAGTGTTGATTTGAACAAGATTTATAAATAGTGGAGGTAACGAAGGTTTCTACCAACAGAGTTTCCACAGATAAGTCAAAGTCTAATTTCTCCGGAGTCAAATTTAATCGTTGAGCGCAAGTAGGAGAAATAAAAGAATGGGTAGAACCGGTATCAAATAAGGTATAGACTTCGCTAGAGTTTATGATAAGCTTACCCGTGATGACCTCGTTCGGGTTCCTTGCTTTTTGGGAGGTCACTACAAACGCTCTCCCTTGCACTACCGGCTTTGACTTTTCTGGGACGGCCTTTGGTGCCTCCATCCTAGCTGAACTTTTCTTCGGTGAACGACAAAATTGGGTTAGGTGACCTTCTCTTCCATAATTATAACATACTTTGGACGACATCGCGCAGTTTGGACTGATGTGACCCTCCCCTCCGCATTTGAAGCATATGATAGGTGGTCGTTCTCCTTCCTTAACAACGGGTGATGGTGCTGACGTCTTTCCATCATTATTGAATCTCCTCTTCTTGAAATGTACATTCTTATTGTTTTATCCCTGATTACCACCGACGTGGTTACCATTTCTAGCCTGTTGACTCCCTCCACGTTTGTTGTCACCGCTTCGATGACTGCTCTCACTGGTATTATCATTTTACCGGATGCTCTCTTTTAGTTGCGTTGACTCGTTATCGCGCTCCACTAACTGAGCCCTATTTACAACATCTAAATACAAACACTGTTTATGAGAAATAAGATATTAACGTATCTCGGGTTTCAAACCTCTTAGAAACATCCACGTCATTCTTTCCTCATTGTCAACCAAGTGAGACGCAAACTGGGACAACTCGATAAACTTAGCTTCGTACTGCGACACGGTCATATTGTTCTGCTCTAACTTGATGAACTCTACCTCTTTCATGTGACGAATACTTTCGGGAAAGTACTTGTTGTTGAATAGTTCTTGGAACTTCTCCCAAGACATCTTCAGTGCGGCAGGTTGAGTACGCTTTACTGATTTCCACAAGTAATCTGCCTCTCATCGCAATATAAAGGTGGCAAAGGGAACCTTTTGCTCCTCGGAGCATCCCAAGACATCAAATATCTTGGTGATCTGCTTTATCCACGTCTCCGCCTTAAGTGGTTTTGGTTCTCCAATAAACTCTGGTGGTCCCAGCTCCTTGAACTGTTTAGTGGTGACCGTCCGAGAGTTGCCAGTATTTCCACCTGCATTTTGGACATGAGTCTCTCTTGCCTGATGTTGTACGAATTACAGAAAGCTCCTAAACATTCCGTCGTTCGCCATTTGGTCGGTGCTGTTGTTCACCTGAGGATTATTACCTTCTTGATACACATTATCCTGGGTGTTGATTTGTGGTGACTCAACGGTCTCCTGTGCTCCATTGATATTCTCAACATTCTCGGATGTCATTTTCAAATACTGCCACAAAACAAAGGTTAATTGACATGTAACATATTATCACTATACTCTGACCGACCAATTAAATACCAAATAAACTTAGGTAGGTCATACTAGCGAAGGAATTCCCCGTCTCTCCCCTCCTAGTTCTAGTATCACATCTTAGCCAGGGATCATATCCCTAAACTTTGATACCAACTGTGACGCCCCCAAAATAGGTATACATCACCTATCTTGGGTCGCCAGATACATGGTACAAAATATAAATAAAACTTAATTATACAACTGTCGTGTAAAATACGACAAAACATAGGCTGTGAGTTTTAATACAATATTTTCTTCTAAACAGTATTCAAACTCGAAATAAGTCCTCAATACTTTTATTTTCACACTATGTTATTGTGACGCCCCCAAAATAGGTATACAACACCCATTCTGAGTCGCCAAAATACATGGTACAGAAACAACTACATCTTTATTATTACAACACAAGAACTGTGAGTTTAAATACAAATATTATCATTTAGACAATATCCACACTCAAATAAGTCCTCATTACAATTATTGATACATTATTTCACAAAAATGGTGAGGACTACTAAAGTAACTTCTAGAACAATCATTCCATACCTCGACTAGTACTCGCTACATTCTCGCCTCCTGAGAAAAATGGAACAAAAAGGAAAAGGGTGAGCTCAACTAGCCCAGTAAAGAACATTATGACTAAGATAATACAGAACAAATTATCGTTAGTCTTCAACAGGGAAAAATCTAATAGAATACAATAGACAACAAGTTTTAAATCAATAACTGCAGCGGAAACAGCAAACCATTAGAAGAGTCAAGTAGAGAATGAGTTCTACTATCTTCTAAGATTTAAAAGTCCATCATCAATATTTTATCCCTGTAACAACAATCAATAACCATCTTTAATCAAATATTCATCTTTGCACTACAGGCCAAAGATATTCATTTGTATCACCAGTCGGTCATGTTCATCTCAACACCTGTTCATCTTTGCACTACGGGCCAAAGATATTCATCAGTTAATCATTCATCTTTGCACTACGGGCCAAAGATATTCAGTAATATCATCATTTAGGACTGAGGATGATGAAAAATATCTTAAAGAAAACAAATCCAGTGAAACAAAATAACAAATATTAAGGATTCGTATTTCGATTTATCCATGTCCAAAAATACCTTATAATTATTCATAGTGAAGTAGAATTCAAGAATGATCAAAACATGAATACAATCAAAGCTAGTACCCAGAATAGATATTTTGGACGAAAAGAAGAAAATTTTATTTTTTGGTGAATAGTAACTCGTGAATAGTAACTCGTGAATAGTAACTCATGAATAGTAACCCCGACGTGAAAAGTTCCAAATTTGATAAAAATTTCCAACCAATGTTTCGGCATAATGATATTGAAGAAATAATATCATTTTCGAATAAAATAACATCCCTTACCTCAAAATAATCGTACTTCTGACTGAATTTCGGGTATAGTGCTGACAGAAACTCGCACCGTATAGCAATACTCAAAGTATACTCACAAGAATACGCTCGATAATATAGAGAGAGAAAGAAAGAAAACTTTGTTTCTGGTGTGATTTTCAATTCTAACTTAGCCCTCTATTTATAGGAAAATGTTAGAACGCCACAGGAGACTAAAATAATAAAATATATTATTTTATTTTATTTTCTTTACGTATGCTAAGACCATGACTATCAAGGCATGCAAAATCTGAATTTTCCAGCAGCCCACATGCATATTCACCACCAACCAAAAAGTGGGTCCCACCCATAATTTAATAAAAATTATTTTATTTTTTTGAAACTTTAGTAATTCATAGAAAATAGACCGTCTATCAGAAAAATACAAATTTTATGTCCATTCTGACTGAAATCGAATTCTCTACAACTTTGTAGCTTTGAGTTTTTCCAAATTCCAAACCAAAAATATCCGAAATCTACAAACGGATGATTTTTAATACCTCCACATCGACAAAATACTGATAAAACACCTCAGCTTTAATTCTTTCATTTTTATCCACATAAAAATAAATATCTCCATCATTTATATCCACAAAAATAAATATTTCCTTATCATATGAATCAATAATTAATTATTCACAAATAATATTACAGAATCACATTTATGACAACCAGGCCGTTCCCAGGAAAGAGGGGGCTTTCCAATAAGGATTTCACCTTACTGGCGCACAATTAGGTGACCAAACCTCTCCTTAGGCAGAACTTTCTAGACATTGCCAATAATGTTATCTGATAATATTATTCAAATAATATGAATTATTGATCTGATAATGGGAAATACTGTGCAGTAACAATTATTGAAACAACAATAATATGAAATATCAATGCAGCAATTATTGAACCAATAAAATAAAATATTGAACAGTAATTACCGTAACAATTATTGAGTAGTGCCTTCTTACGTACGAATCAATAATTCAACTATATTGTGCAATCTGTGTGCTATTGTGCAACCACGCGTTATTACTGTATTTTTAACCACCGGGTATTTCAACAGTATTAACGGTAACAACTACGCCGTTATTAATAAACAACATATACTTATCATTTTCTTCATCCAATCGCTTTCCGTTATGGGGCCCACAAAAGACTGCGCCGTCGTACGAATATTCCCCGACAGGAAGAATATTCCACGACCAAACGAATATTCCCCGACAACAATGAATATTTTATAACCACCTGCTTATTTAAAATATTTGCGCATTTTACCCATAACTAACCTCATTAATCAATTTAACAATTACTATTTCAAAATAATAAATAGAGGGAATTTAAATTTTATTTATTAATAATTTGGGGTCTTACAACCTCCCCTCCTTATGAAATTTCGTCCTCGAAATTGACGTACGTACCTGGTGTTTCGAAAAGATGAGGATACCTCGCTTTCATTTCCGTTTCCAACTCCCAGGTCATTTCCTCAATAGCATGGTTTCTCCACAAAACTTTAACTTGTGGTATAACCTTCGTTCGTAGGACATGCTCCTTTCTATCCAAGATCTTGACAGGTACCTCTTCGTACGTTAAGTCTTTAGCTATCTCGTCCAGTTCTAACTCAATAACGTGGTCTGGGTCTTTCACATATTTACGTAACACAGATATATGAAAAACATTATGAACACGAAACATACTTGGAGGTAACGCGAGTCTATAGGCCACATTTCCTACTCGGTCAAGAATCTGAAATGGACCAATAAATCGTGGATTGAGCTTTCCTCTCTTCCCAAATCTTGTAACTCCTTTCCATGGAGCCACCCGCAACAATACATGATCTCCAATGTCAAATTCCACGTCCTTTCGATGAAGATCCGCATAACTCTTTTGTCGATCCTGTGCCGTTTGTATACGTTGTCGAATCGTTTGGATCTTCTCTGTAGTCATGCGTACCAACTCTGGTCCCAACAATGTTGCTTCACCCACCTCGTCCCAGCATACTGGAGAGCAACACTTTCGTCCATATAATGCTTCAAATGGGGCCACACCTATACTTGCCTGATAACTGTTATTGTAAGAGAATTCCACCAATGGTAGGTACTTATCCCAACTCCCTTTGAAATCTAGGACACAAAGTCTTAATAGATCTTCAAGAGTTTGAATAGTCCTATCTGATTGTCCGTCCGTTTGAGGATGGTATGCCGAACTAAATCGTAAATCTGTGCCCATAGCTTTTTGCAAGCTAACCCAAAATCTTGAAGTGAATCTTGGGTCACGATCCGAAACTATGGATACTGGCATGCCATGCAGTCTCACAATCTCATCTACGTATATACGAGCAAGACGTTCAAGGGAATAAGTCTCCCGTATCGGCAAGAAATGAGCAGACTTGGTTAATCTATCAACAATAACCCAAATAGCATTTATGCCTTGAGAAACCGTGGGAAGACGAAATCCATGGTAATGTGTTCCCACTTCCATTTCGGAATCTCAAGTGGTTGCAATGGACCCTTTGGCACTTGATGTTCCGCCTTTACACGTTGACAAGTTAAACACCTCGAGATAAACTTTGCAATCTCTCTCTTCATATTATTCCACCAAAATGTATGTCAAAGATCACGATACATTTTGGTACTTCCAGGATGGATTACAAATGGTGTATTGTGTGCTTCCATCATGATCTTGTACTTCAAATCAGAATCGTTAGGAACACAAAGTCTGGAGTGGACTCGAAGTATTCCTTCTTCATCGATTCTTGCTTCTGGAATAGAACCTTCTTGCACTTTCTTCTTCATATGCATCAGCTCTATGTCTGTAGCTTGAGCAGCTTTAACTTTATCGATTAAAATCGGTTCTAATCGTATATTTGATATCATCATGTGGGTACTTGGAGCCTTCATCTCTATCTCCATCCTTTGCAAGTCATACAAAATGGGCCTTTGTGTTAACAACATCGCACTCGTACCCGCATATGATCTTATACTCAATGCGTCAGCTACTACGTTCACTTTTCCAGGATGATATTGAATAGTGTGATCGTAATCTTTCAATAGTTCAAGCCAACGTCGTTGCCGCATGTTGAGTTCTTTTTGGGTGAAGAAATATTTGAGGCTTTTATGGTCCGTATAAATCTCCACTTTCTCCCCATACAGGTAGTGTCTCCAGATCTTCAACGCGAAAACTACTGCTGCCAACTCCAAATCATGAGTAGGATAATTCCTCTCATATTCTTTGAGTTGTCGCGAGGCATAGGCTATGACTTTCCCATGTTGCATGAGAACACATCCTAACCCTTTGCCTGAAGCATCACTGTAGATAACAAATCCATCCGAACCAGATGGTATTGTCAGAACAGGTGCCGAAATGAGTCTCCTCTTAAGCTCTTGAAAACTCTTCTCGCATTTCTCGCTCTATACGAATTTGATATCTTTCCGAGTCAGGTGAGTTAACGGGGTAGTGATTCGAGAAAATCCTTCCACAAATCTCCGATAATAACCAGCTAAGCCCAGAAAGCTACGTACTTCGGTCACCGTCTTTGGTTGCTCCCAACTTTGTATTGCTTCAATCTTTGCCGGGTCAACAGATACTCCATGTTTTGACACCACGTGCCCTAGGAAAGCTACTTCCTCAAGCCAGAACTTTCATTTCTTCAACTTAGCATATAATTTATTTTCACGCAGCCTTTGGAGTACCAGCTTCAAATGATGCTCATGATCTTCACGGCTTTTGGAATATATGAGGATGTCATCAATAAAGACAACAACGAACTGATCCATATAATCCTTGAATACTCGGTTCATCATATCCATGAAAGCTGCAGGAGCATTAGCCAATCCAAAAGACATGACTAGGAATTCATAATGCCCGTACCGAGTTCTGAAGGCAGTCTTTGGAATATCCTCAGTTTTAACCTTCAGCTGATGATATCCAGAACGAAGATCGATCTTTGAAAAGAATTGTGCTCCTTGTAACTGGTCAAACAGGTCATCAATACGAGGTAGCGGATACCTATTCTTAATAGTGACATGGTTTAATTCCCGGTAATCAATACAAAGTCGCATACTCCCGTCTTTCTTCTTTACAAATAAAACAGGAGCACCCCAAGGAGATGTACTAGGACGAATGAAACCGATGTCCAACAACTCTTATAGTTGGACCTTTAACTCCTGAAGTTCAATATGAGCCATTCGATATGGGGTTTTAGAAATGGGCTTTGTACCAGGTTCAAGATCAATAAAGAATTCAATTTCTCGTTCCGGGGTAGACCGGGAAGTTCTTCAGGAAATACGTCAGGAAAGTCAATAACAACAGGAATATTATTCAAATTTGACGTGTCTTTATTCAAATCCATAACATGGGCTAAGAAAGCTTGACATCCGTTTTTTAATAAACGAATGGCTTTATGGCTTGATATAACAGTGATTGATTTTAATGGCTTAGTTGTTTGAATTCGTACAACAGGTTGGTTAGGAATATGAAAACTAACAACCTTACGAAAATAATCAATTTTGGCATGATGAGTAGTTAACCAATCAATCCCTAAAATCACATCAAAAGCAAGTATCTTTAAAGAGATAAGGTCAACAGGTAAGGTGATGGTGCCAACTTGGATCAAACAAGATTTATAAACAGTGGATGTGATGAAAGTTTCTCCTAACGGAGTCTCCACAGATAAATCAAAGTCTAACTTCTCTGGAGTCAAGTTTAAACGTTGAGCACAAGCAGGAGAGATAAAAGAATGGGTAGAACCGGTATCTAATAAGGTATAAACTTCGCATGAATTTATGACTAGCTTACCCGTGATCACCTCGTTTGGGTTCCTCGCATGTTGACTAGTCACGACAAACGCTCTCCCAGGCACCGTTGACTTTATCTTTTCTGGGGCAGCTTTTTGAGTCACCATCCCCGCTGGACTTGGTTTTGCTACAGTGCAATCTCGAGCGATATGTCCTTTCTTTCCATAATTATAACATACCTTAAACTGTTGTGGGCAGTTTGGGCTGATAAGTCCTTCTTTTCCGCACTTATAGCATATAACTGGTGGTCGTTCTCCTCCCTTGGAACCAGTTGCTACTGGTGCTGACGTCTTCGTATTGTCATTGTTGAATCTCCTCTTTTTAAAATCTCCTCCCGACTCGCTTCTTCTATTTTCATAGCCACGATTACCACCAGAGTGGTTGCCGTTCTTGTCTGTATTTTTTTTTCTTCGCTGGTTATCATTGTTCTGATGACTGTTGTCACTGATATGATCCTGGTTGTGGTCCCTCAGTTGACCGTACTCGTTATCTCGCTCTAATAATTGAGCCCTGTTGACAACATCTGAATAGAGAGAAAATTTATGGGAAATGAGATATTGACGTATGCCGGGTTTCAAACCTCTCAGAAACATCCTCGTCATACGTTCCTCATTCTCCACCAAATGAGGTGCAAACCTGGACAACTCTGCAAATCTCGCCTCGTACTGAGACACCGTCATGTTATTTTTCTCCAGTCTAATAAACTCTACCTCCTTCATATGACGAATACTTTCAGGAAAGTACTTATCATTTAACAGTTTCTGAAATGTCTCCCAAGACATGCTGAGTGCGGTTGGATGGGTACGCTTCACAGACTCCCACCAGTAATCTGCCTCGCCACGGAACATAAAGGTGGCGAATGGAACCTTCTGTTCCTCCGTGCATCCCAAGACATCGAATATCTTGGTAATTTGCTTGACCCACGTTTCCGCCATGATCGGATCCGGCTTTCCCTTAAATTCTGGTGGTCCCAATTCTTTGAACTGTTTGGCTGTGACAAACCGTGAATTACTATCATTTCCTCCTGTATTTTGAACACGAGTCTCCCTCGTCTGGTTTTGCATGAATTGAAAAAAACTTCTAAACATTCCATCATTCATCATCTGCTCATTGGTGTTGTTCACAGGAGGAACATTGCCAGCCTGTTGCACGTTCTCCTCGTTGGTAAGTACCGGTGTCTCCACGGTTTCATTTACTCCACTGTTAACATTCTCAGTCGACATTCTCAAATACTGCCATAAAACAAGGGTTAATTAAATAAATTAACGAATCACATAATACCCCTATATTATAACTGACCAATAAATAAGCTTAGTTAGGACACACTAGCGAAGGATTTATTCGTCTCTCCCCTCCTAGTTCTATTCTCCGATCTCCGCCAGAGATCATATCCCTAAGCTCTGATACCAACTGTGACGCCCCCAAAATAGGTATACAACACCCATTCTGAGTCGCCAAAATACATGGTACAGAAACAACTACATCTTTATTATTACAACACAAGAACTGTGAGTTTAAATACAAATATTATCATTTAGACAATATCCACACTCAAATAAGTCCTCATTACAATTATTGATACATTATTTCACAAAAATGGTGAGGACTACTAAAGTAACTTCTAGAACCATCATTCCATACCCCGACTAGTACTCGCTACATTCTCGCCTCCTGAGAAAAATGGAACAAAAAGGAAAAGGGTGAGCTCAACTAGCCCAGTAAAGAACATTATGACTAAGATAATACAGAACAAATTATCGTTAGTCTTCAACAGGGAAAAATCTAATAGAATACAATAGACAACAAGTTTTAAATCAATAACTGCAGCGGAAACATCAAACCATTAGAAGAGTCAAGTAGAGAATGAGTTCTACTATCTTCTAAGATTTAAAAGTCCATCATCAATATTTTATCCCTGTAACAACAATCAATAACCATCTTTAATCAAATATTCATCTTTGCACTACAGGCCAAAGATATTCATTTGTATCACCAGTCGGTCATGTTCATCTCAACACCTGTTCATCTTTGCACTACGGGCCAAAGATATTCATCAGTTAATCATTCATCTTTGCACTACGGGCCAAAGATATTCAGTAATATCATCATTTAGGACTGAGGATGATGAAAAATATCTTAAAGAAAACGAATCCAGTGAAACAAAATAACAAATATTAAGGATTCGTATTTCGATTTATCCATGTCCAAAAATACCTTATAATTATTCATAGTGAAGTAGAATTCAAGAATGATCAAAACATGAATACAATCAAAGCTAGTACCCAGAATAGATATTTTGGACGAAAAGAAGAAAATTTTATTTTTCGATGAATAGTAACTCGTGAATAGTAACTCGTGAATAGTAACTCATGAATAGTAACCCTGACATGAAAAGTTCCAAATTTGATAAAAATTTCCAACCAATATTTCGGCATAATGATATTGAAGAAATAATATCATTTTCGAATAAAATAACATCCCTTACCTCAAAATAATCGTACTTCTGACTGAATTTCGGGTATAGTGCTGACAGAAACTCGCAACGTATAGCAACACTCAAAGTATACTCACAAGAATACGCTCGATAATATAGAGAGAGAAAGAAAGAAAACTTTGTTTCTGGTGTGATTTTCAATTCTAACTTAGCCCTCTATTTATAAGAAAATGTTAGAATGCCATAGGAGACTAAAATAATAAAATATATTATTTTATTTTATTTTCTTTACGTATGCTAAGACCATGACTATCAAGGCATGCAAAATCTGAATTTTCCAGCAGCCCACATGCATATTCACCACCAACCAAAAAGTGGGTCCCACCCATAATTTAATAAAAATTATTTTATTTTTCTGAAACTTCAGTAATTCATAGAAAATAGACCGTCTATCAGAAAAATAAAAATTTTATGTCCATTCTGACTGAAATCGAATTCTCTATAACTTTGTAGCTTTGAGTTTTTCCAAATTCCAAACCAAAAATATCCGAAATCTACAAACGGATGATTTTTAGTACCTCCACATCGACAAAATACTGATAAAACACCTCAGCTTTAATTCTTTCTTTTTTATCCACATAAAAATAAATATATCCACAAAAATAAATATTTCCTTATCATATGAATCAATAATTAATTATTCACAAATAATATTACAGAATCACATTTATGACAACCAGGCCGTTCCCAGGAAAGAGGGGGCTTTCCAATAAGGATTTCTCCTTACTGGTGCGCAATTAGGTGACCAAACCTCTCCTTAGACAGAACTTTCTAGACATTGCCAATAATGTTATCTGATAATATTATTCAAATAATATGAATTATTGATCTGATAATGGGAAATACTGTGCAGTAACAATTATTGAAACAACAATAATATGAAATATCAATGCAGCAATTATTGAACCAATAAAATAAAATATTGAACAGTAATTATTGTAACAATTATTGAGTAGTGCCTTCTTACGTACGAATCAATAATTCAACTATATTGTGCAATCTGTGTGCTACTGTGCAACCACGCGTTATTACTGTATTTTTAACCACCGGGTATTTCAACAGTATTAACGGTAACAACTACGCCGTTATTAATAAACAACATATACTTGTCGTTTTCTTCATCCAATCGCTTTCCGTTATGGGGCCCACAAAAGACTGCGCCGTCGTACGAATATTCCCCGACAGGAAGAATATTCCACGACCAAACGAATATTCCCCGACAATAATGAATATTTTATAACCACCTGCTTATTTAAAATATTTGCGCATTTTACCCATAACTAACCTCATTAATCAATTTAACAATTACTATTTCAAAATAATAAATAGAGGGAATTTAAATTTCATTTATTAATAATTTGGGGTCTTACAGTTATAGAATAGTGAGGACTAGTAATGCTATCCTCTAAACCGTTACTCTGTTCCCCAACTAGTCCCCGCTACGTTCTCATTTCCTGAAGAGAACAATGAAAGAAAGGGTGAGCTCAACTAGCCCAGTAAAAAATATTATGACTAAGATAATGCAGAATAAATTATCATTAGCCTTCACCAGTGTTAAACTGATACAATAAAACACACATCAAGTTTAACTACAGCGGAATAAGCAATCCATTAAAAGAGTCAAGTAGAAAATAAAATCTACTATCTTCTATGATTTAAAAAGTTTTTTTTATCACTTTTATCGCTGGGACTCAGCTTAATAAATAATCCACATTATCGAATCACCCCTGCACTACGGCCAAGGATATTCTTTAGTATCACGACCACAATTATCCATGCATTACGGGCCAAGAATATTTGTGTATTCACTAATGGTTATGATCATGCCAATAACTGTCCATCAATGCACTACGTGCCAATGAGGACTTTTACCACATCATTTGTAACATTACGGTCATGATTACACCGAATAATCCCTGGTCATAATCATACCAAGTCCATCTATGCACTACAGGCCACAGATGACTTTCAACAAAATATAAACATGAGGATGATGACAATGATATAAGAATTCAATAAAACAAGTTCAAGAATTAATTTATATAGGAACTAATAACGTCCAAATTGTCAACATGATACTGCTTTATAGAGTAAAATTCAAGAATGCTCAGAAGAATATTTTCATGAAAAGATACTGGATGAAGCGCAAACATCAAGGATATTTCGCTAATTTCATGGAGTATAGAAGTCAAAACTTTAACCAACTGAGTTTAATAACGAATGGAATAACAAAAAAAATCACCATGCAAGCGGTACTTCGCATAGACAGGTTATTCCAACAAAATAATAAGTAACGGAACTAGGTCAGGCGAAATTCGCACCGACAGGAAGTTCCAACATAATAATAAAGACAGAACCAGGCCCGACGTAAAATGCACAGACTGGATGTTCCAACAGAATAATAAAGACGGAATAATAGAAGAATGTCACCAAGTATAGGGTAGTCCGCGTATACTGGTTATTCCAGCAGAATAATAAAGAATGGAATAACAGAAGTTCTCTTCACGAATACAAAAGAAATAATACTCCTTACGAGTACAACAAATAATATCCCTTACCGTAAAATAAACTGGATATAAGAGTAGGGAAGTAGCAGAATACTTTTATATAGTTTTTCTATAATTTCTCTCTCTAGAGTTTCAATGAATTCGTAAGAAATAATGAAGGAATGAGCTTCTATTTATAGGAGAATGGAAGGACACTATGTAATGCAACAGTTATGCAATCGGATGAAAATTTCTTGTAACTCACACACACCCAATTCGTCAATCAACCAACCAATAAGAATAAGGCAACATTATAATACATATATATATATATATATATATATATATATATATATATATATATATATATATATATATATATATATATATAACCCACAGACATAATTTGTCAATCAACCAACCAATAAGAATAAATCAACATCATTTCTCCCACCATTTTCCACTCACACACATCACTTTCACTCTCTTTCTTTTCTCCCAACACTCTCCACTCACACATATAATATTATATATATACACACACATTACATCTTATATATATAAACTCCCTCCCCTATATGTAACTCTCTCCCACCCCCATTTCCAAAATTAGTTTTTTTTCCAACACATATGGGCCCCACATGTGGCCCCCACATATGGGCCCCACCTGTAAATAATTTTCTACCGATTATTTTGAAAAAATAGATAAATGGGGGTCCATAAAATAAGAAAAACTTCATAAAAATCACCTTAATAATTTTAACAACATTTATCACCTTTATTATAATTCACAATATTAATCGACCAGGTCGTTCTCAGGAAAGAGGGGGCTTTCCAATAAGAATTTCTCCCAATTGACGCACAATTAGGTGACCAAACTTCTCCTTGACAGAACTTCTAGACATCGTTAATATTACAAATAATAATATTAATAACTTTGTCATCTCAATTATTGATTTAATAATATATATAATATTGACAATAATTGAATCAAATAACGTGAGATCTTATGCACCAATTACTGTAGCAATAATTGAACAAAACTGAGTGACTTCTCACGTAAGTATCAATAATCAATACCGTGTGCTACTATGCAACCACGCGTATTATTGTATTTTTACAACCGAGCAATTCAACAGTTTTAACGGTAAAACTTCCGCCGTTATTTTCAATAAAATATTTTTGTCGTTTTCTCAATCCGACAATAATTCCATTGTGGGGTCCACCAATGATTGTGCCGTTGTACAAATATTCCCTGTTAAAATGAATATTCCCCGACCAATCGAATATTATATAACAACTTGCGTACTTTGCAAAATTTATAAATATTACCCACAACTATAACATTATATCAAATTTACTCCATAGTATTCAAAAATGATATTTATAGAAAATTCATCTTTATTAAAAAAGTAGGGGTCTTATAGTGCAACATGAGGACTTCCCAGGGGGTCACCCATCCTAGTACTACTCTCGCCCAAGCAAGCTTTACTTTGGAGTTCTGATGGGATCCGATGCATTACTGTTGGCATGATTGCACTCGTTAGAATTCTCTATTTTTATTCCTATATTCACAAATTGGGTGGGACGTAGTGACATTTACATCGTGCATGCGCGTTTACCAAGACACGTTCACTGGTACGCTCTTTTTCTCACCGAATTACAAAAAAAATATATAATAGGAGGTGCAACACGAGGACTTCCCAGGGGTCACCCATCGTAGTACTACTCTCGCCCAAGGACGCTTAACTTTGGAGTTCTGATGGGATCCGGTGCATTATTGCTGGTATGATCGCACCCGTTAGGATTCTTCATTTTTATTCCTATATTCCCACATATTGATGGGACGTAGTGACATTTACATCGTGTATGCGTGTTTAACAAGACACGCTCACTAGTATGCTCTTTTTTTCAGTGAAATAGATAAAAAAAGTATAAAATAGAGGTGCTACACGAGGACTTCCAAGGGGGTAACCCATCCTAGTACTATTCTCGCTCAAGCACGCTTAACTTCAGAGTTCTGATGGATCTGGTAAATTAGTACTGGTATGATAGCATTCGTTAGGATTCTACATTTTTATTCCAATATTACCACATATGGGTGGAACGCAGTGACGTTTACGTCGTTCATGCGGGTTTACCAAGGCACGTTCACTAGTACACTCTTTTTTCACCGAATATCGTAAAAAAACTATGAAAAAGGGTGCAACAAGAGGACTTCACAGGGAGTCACCCATCCTAGTACTACTCTCGCCCAAGCACGCTTGACTTTGGAGTTTTGATGGGATCCTATGCATTAGTGCTGGTATGATTGCACCTGTTAGGATTCACCATTTTTATTCCTGTATTCACTCATGTGGGTAGGACATAGTGACATTTACATCGTGAATGCACGTTTACTAAGACACGTTCAATGGTATACTCTTTTTCTCACTGAATTACACAAAAAAAATATAAAAGGAGGTGCAACACGAGGACTTCCTAGGGGGTCACCCATCCTAGTACTACTCTTGCCCAAGCATGCTTAACTTCGCAGTTCTGATGGATCTGGTAAATTAGTACTTGTATGAGCGTATGCTCTTTTTTCATTGAATATCATAAAAAAAATATTAAAATGGGTGCAACACAAGGACTTTGTAAGGGGTCACCCATCCTAGTACTACTCTCGCCCAAGCACGCTTAACTTCGGAGTTCTGATGGGATCCGGTGAATTAGTGCTGGTATGATCGCACCTGTTAGAATTCTCCATTTTTATTCCTATATTCCCAAATGTGGGTGAAAAGTAGTGAAATTTAAGTCATGCGTCCGCATTTACCAAGACACGTTCACTAGTACACTCTTTTTTTCACCGAATTACACAAAAAAATATGAAAGGAGGTGCAACACAAGGACTTCCCAAGGGGTCACTGATGCGGTTGAAGAGCAAGCGTGTCAGTCTATCAAAAGTTTTGATAGATTTGATACAGATTATGAAAAGATTTGATATATTATTGAAATATTTGATCCAGTGGTAATTTGTTAATTTCTGTCAAGTTTGGAATGTCAATTTTTTGCGTTTCGGAGCTTAATTTCATTGGAAACGGGCCAACGATCAAAAGTTACACGCGTTTCGCTCTTGAACTGCAGGATTTTTTGGTCAAATTGTATCGTTTAGGCCTTCAAAATTACATTTTATTATTTTCGGGTGGTTTTTGTAATTTTGCTTATTAGTTTTCCTTTTCTGTTTTGGATTCCGCTTTTATGGTTTTGTTATTTAAACGTTTGTTATAATGGGAAGTAGCAGTTTTGATGAATAATAGACTTTTCTTATTTTTCAAAATTCTCTGAATTTGAATTTTGTTGCCTATTTCCTGGTATTCGTAGAATCAACACGTTGTAGAAAGTTATCGTTTGACAATCGTTCACGATTCAACAATTGATAACACTATTCGTTGTACTTCCGTTACGTGGGTCACCCATCCTAGTACTACTCTCGCCCAAGCATGCTTAACCTCGGAGTTCTGATGGGATCCGATGCATTAGTGCTGGTATGATCGCACCCTTTAAGATTTTCCATTTTTATTCCTATATTCCCACATATGGGTGGAACGCAGTGAAGTTTACGTCGTGCATGCGGGTTTATCAAGACACGTTCACTAGTAAGCTATTTTTTCACCGAATATCACAAAACAAATATTAAAAGGGGTGTAACACGAGGACTTCCCAGGGGGTCACCCATCCTAGCACTACTCTCGCCCAAGCACACTTAACTTCAGAGTTCTGATGGGATCCGGTGCAATAGTGCTGGTATGATCGCACTCGTTAGAATTCTTCAATTTTATTCCTGTATTCCCATATGTGGGTGGGAAGTATTGAAATTTAGGTAATGTATGCGAGTTTACCAAGACACGTTCACTAGTATACTCTTTTTTCACCGAATATCACAAAAAATATAAAAAAGGGTGCAACACGAGGACTTCCCAGGGGGACACCCATCCTAGTACTGCTCTCACCCAAGCACGCTTAACTTCGGAGTTCTGATGGGATCCGGTGCATTAGTTCTGGTATAATCGAACCTATTAAAATTCTCCATTTTTATTCCTAGATTCTTACATGAGGGTCGGAAGTAGTGAAATTTAGGTCATGCATGCACATTTACCAAGACACATTCAATAGTTCGCTCTTTTTTCACCGAATTACACAAAAAATATAAAAGGAGGTGCAACACAAGGACTTCTTAAGGGGTCACCCATCCTAGTACTACTGTAACAATCGGGGTTAAATCTCGAGTCCGTAACAAATCTCGGGTCAAATTCTAAGTCCGTATTGAATCCAATCCATCAAAATAAGGCTTCAGACCACTGGCCGAATAGTATCTTCTTAGGTTATCTTAGCCCACCACAGGCTCAACTAAAAAATTCATGACTTTAAAGTACTATTGGTAGTTACTTATTTCCTTATATGTAGACAAATTTTTCCCCTATATTTCGATGTAGGACTGGGGTGTTACAAACTCCCCCACTTAAATTTCTGACATCCCAGTCAGAACTGATCATACACACGGCCCAAATATCTTTGCCTCTTTAGCCATTATGGGATAATATCGATTGGTTTCGTGTCCCCACCTCTGGACCTCCATCTCTCTATTGTGGGATAATAGCACCAGCCTTCGTGTCCCCACCTCCGGTAACCCGATCGGATGACCCGACCTGAGCTTTCGAGAGTCGGCTCTTATACCATATGTAACAACCCGGGTCAAATCCCGCGTCCGGAATTAATCTCGGGTCAAATCCCAAGTCCGAATCCAATCCATCAAAATAAGGTCTCAAACCACTAGCCCAATAGTATCTTCTTGGGTTATCTTAGCCCACCACAGGCTCAACCAAAAGGTCATGACTTGAAGGTACTATTGGTAGTAACTTATTTCGTTATATGCAGACAAATTTTTCCCCTATCTTTCGATGTGGGACTGGGGTGTTACAACAACTCTAGCCCAAGCACGCTTAACTTCAGAGTTCTGATGGGATCTGGTAAATTAGTCCTAGTAAGATCGCACCCGTTAGGATTCTGCATTTTTATTCCTTTATTCCCACATATGGTTGGAACGTAGTGACGTTTACGTCGTGCATGCGAGTTTACCAAGATATGTTCACTAGTACGCTCTTTTTTCATCGAATATCGCAAAAAAAAATATAAAAAGGGGGGCAACACAAGGACTTCCCACGGGGTCACCCATCCTAGTACTACTCTCGCCCAGGCACAATTAACTTCGAAGTTCAGATGGGATCTGGTACATTAGTGCTGGTATGATCACATCCGTTAGCATTCTGTATTGTTATTGCTATATTCCCACATGTGGGTGGAAAGTAGTGAAATTTAGGTCATGCATGCACGTTTACCAAGACACGTTTACTAGTACGCTCTCTTTTTCACCGAATTACACAAAAAAATATAAAAAGAGCTGCAACATGAGGACTTCTCAAGGGGTCACTGATGCGGTTGAAGGGAAAACGTGTCAGTTTATCGAAAGATTTGATCTAGCTTATGGAAAGATTTGAACCAGTCATAATTTGGAAATTTCTGTCAAGTTTGGAGTGTCAAAATTTCGCATTTTCAGAGCCTAATTACATTAGAAATGGGTGAACGATCAAAAGCCACCAGCATTTCGCTCGTGAACTGCAGGATTTTTTGGTCAAATTTTATGGTTTAGGCCTTTAAAATTACATTTTATTGTTTTCGGGTTATTTTTATAATTTTCCTTATTAGTTTTCCTTTAATGTTTTACATTCCGCTTTTAGGGTTTTGTTATTTAAACGTTTGTTATGATGGGAAGCAGCAGTTTTGATGACTAATAGACTCTTCTTATATTCCAAAATTCTCTGAATTTGAATTTTGTTGCCTATTTCCTGCTATTTGTAGAATAAACGGGTTGTAGAAGGTTATCGTTTGGCAACCGTGCGCGATTCAACATTTGATAACACTTTTCGTTGTACTTTCGCTACATCGGTCACCCATCCTAGTACTACTCTCGCCCAAGCACGCTAAACTTCGGAGTTCTGATGGGATCTGATGCATTAGTTTTGGTATGATAGCACCCGTTAGTATTTTCCATTTTTATTCCTAGATTCCCACATATGGGTGGAACGCAATGATGTTTACGTTGTGCATGCGAGTTTACCACGACACGTTCACTTGTACGCTCTTTTTTCAACGAATATCACAAAAAAATATAAAAAGGGGTGCAACACGAGGACTTCCCAGGGGGTCACCCATCCTAATACTACTCTCACCCACGCACGGTTAACTTCGGAGTTCTGATGGGATCTGGTAAATTAGTCCTGGTATGATTGAACCCATTAGGATTCTCCATTTTTATTCCTATATTCCCACATATAGGAGGAACGCAGTGACGTTTACGTCGTGCATGTGAGTTTACCAAAACATGTTCACTAGTACGATCTTTTTTCATCGCATATAGCAAAAAATATATATAAAAAAGGGTGCAACACGAGGACTTCCCAGGTGATCACCCATCCTAGTACTACTCTCGCCCATGCACGCTTAGCTTCGGAGTTCTGATGGGATCCGGTGCATTAGTGCAGGTATGATTACACCCTTTAGAATTCTCCATATTTAGTCATATATTCCCACATTTGGGTGGGAAGTAGTGAAATTTAGGTCATGCATGCGCGTTTACCAAGACACGTTCACTAGTACGCTCTTTTTTTCACCAAATTACACAAAAAAAATATAAAAGGAGGTGCAACATGAGGACTTCCCAAGGGGTCACTGATGCGGTTGAAGAGCAAGCATGTCAGTTTATCGAAAGATTTGATACAGATTATGAAAAGATTTGATAGATTATGGAAGGATTTGATCAAGTGGTAATTTGGTAATTTTTGTCAAGTTTGGAGTGTCAGATTTTCCCGTTTTTGGAGCCTAATTTCATTGGAAATGGGTCAATGATCAAAAGGTACACGTGTTTCGCTCGTGAACTGCAAGATTTTTTGGTCAAATCGTATCGTTTAGGCTTTCAAAATTACATTTTATTATTTTTGGGTTATTTTTGTAATTTTCCTTATTCGTTTTCCTTTTCCGTTTTGGATTCCGCTTTTAGGGTTCTGTTATTTAAACGTTTGTTATGATGGGAAAAAACAGTTTTGATGAATAATAGACTATTCTTATTTTCCAAAATTCTTTGAATTAGAATTCCGTTGCCTATTTCCTAGTATTCGTAGAATCAACATGTTGTAGAAGGTTATCGTTTGGCAATCGTGCGCGATTCAACAATTTATAACACTTTTCTTTATACTTTCACAATGTGGGTCACCCATCCTAGTACTACTCTAGCCCAAGCACGTTCAACTTCGGTGTTCTGATGGGATCTGGTGCATTAGTGGGGGTATGATCGCACCCATTAGAATTCTCCATTTTTATTTCTATATTCCCACATGTGGGTGGTAAGTAGTGAAATTTAGGTCATGCATGCGAATTTACCAAAACACGTTCACTAGTACGCTCTTTTTTCACTGAATATTGCAAAAAAAATATAAAAAGGGGTGCAACATGAGGACTTCCCAGGGGGTCACCCATCCTAGTACTACTCTCGCCCAAACATGCTTAACGTATGGGATCAGGTGCATTAGTGCTGATATGATCACACCCATTAAAACTCTCCATTTTTATTCCTAGATTCCCAAATATGGGTGGTAAGTAATGAAGTTTAGGTCATGCATTCGCGTTTACCATGACACGTTCACTAGTACGCTCTTTTTTCACCGAATTACTCAAAAAAACATAAAAGGAAGTGCAACACGAGGACTTCCCAGGGGGTCACCCGTCCTAGTACTACTCTCGCCCAAGCACGCTTAACTTCAGAGTTCTGATGGGATCTGGTAAATTAGTCCTAGTATGATCACGCCCGTTAGGGGTCTCCATTTTTATTCCTGTATTCCCACATATGGGTGGAAAGTAGTGACGTTTACGTCGTGTATGCGAGTTTACCAAGGCATGTTCACTAGTACGCTCTTTTTTCATCGAATAACACAAAAAAATATAAAAAGGGGTGAAACACGAGGACTTCCCAAGGGGTCACCCATCCTAGTACTACTCTTGCCCAAGCACGCTTAACTTTGGAGTTCTAATGGCATCCGGTGTGTGATGCCCCCAAAATATTTATACATCACCCATTCTGAGTCATCAAATACATGGTACTAAATTCAAATACAACTTAATTAATACAACTGTCGTGCAAATACGACAAAATATATGCTGAGAGTTTTAACACGAATATTGTCTTCTAGACGATATCTAAACTCAAATTCAATCTTATTACAATTATTATCACATTATTTCATAGAATAGTGAGGACAACTAAACCCACCATCTGGACCATCACTCAGTTCCCTGACTAGTCCCATCTATATTATAATTTCTTGAAGAGAACAATGAAAGCAAAGGGTGAGCTCAACTAGCCCAGTAAAGAATATTATGACTAAGATAATGCAGAATAAATTATCGTTAGCCTTCAACAGTGTTAAACTAATAGAATATAATAGACAACAAGTTTAACTGCAACGGAACAAACAATCCATTAGAAGAGTCAGGTAGAGCATGATATCTACTATCTTCTATGATTTACAAGTTTATCACCAATTTTATCGCTGAGACTCAGCTCAAAAAATATTCCACATCACTGAATTATCCACGCACTACGGGCCAAGGATATTCATTATTATCACCAATGGTTATGATCATGCCAACCACTGTCCATCAATGCAATACGGGCCAATGATGACTTTTACCACATCATTTGTAACATTACGGGTCATGATTATACCGAATGATCCCTGGTCATAATCATACCAATTAACAGTCCATCTATGCACTACGGGCCAAAGATGACTTTCATAACAATATAAACATGTGGATGATGATAATGATATAAGAATTCAATTAAATGCAAGCAAAGGATAAATTCTAAAAATTTATAATTTAATTTATCCAGAATTCAGTAATGTCCAAATTGTCAACATAATACTGCTTTGTGGAGTAAAATTCAAGAATAATATTGTATCAAAAATGATTTGGACCAAAAAGAAATCAATTTTTTTATCATGAATAGTACCCCGGGTGAATAGTATCACGTGAATAGTACCTCGAGAATAGTACCCCGTGAATAGTACTCCATCATGAAAAGGTTAAAACTTATCAAGAATGCTCAGAATAATATTTTTATGATAAGATACTGGATGAAGAGCAAATATCAAGGATATTCTACTAATTTCAGGAATTATAGAAGCAATACTTACCATAGTAAGTTTAAATTTTGGAATATAAAATGAAATAATATCCCTTCCATACACTCAAAGTATCCTTATACTCAAGAAAAATACTCACAATACTATAGAATAAGAGTTTCTGATACTGAAATGGTGTGTTTAAGGAAGGAGGGATTACCCCCTATTTATAGCAACGGAGGGAGTAACCTGCCTAACCTTTCCTTCTTTTTTTTCTTTTCCTTCGTGCCTAACTTTCTCATATTTCCTTAAATCTTATTGGTTGAGGACCCACCCTTTAGAAAACAAGTTGCAAGAAATCAAGCACCACCAACCCACTTAGGAAAAAACATATGCAGAAGAAAAATAAACCATCTTTGAAAAAAATGGACAGCTACTGTATTACTTTTGAAAACAAGAATCCGTTTACAATTTGCCCACTAATTATTATGCTCCTTATATCATATGTCTATATACATATATATATATATATATATATATATATATATATATATATATATATAATAACTTTGTTATTTAAACAATTATAATATATTAATAATAATATATTTGAATGAATAATTTATTAGAGAAATAATTGTAATTCCACAGAAAATATGCCAAACTTTCAACAATTATTTCATGCTAAAATTCCTTCATTAATATCAAAATTGAACAAATATCCACCACATAATAATTAATATTATAAGCTCACAATATCAACAACCAGATCATTCCCAGGAAAAAGGGGCCTTTCTGATAAGGATTTATTCTTATTGGTGCGCAATTAGATGACCAAACCCCTTTTCTCCACAGAATTTTCTAGACATTATCAATAATGCTAACTAATAATATGAATAATTATGTTGTGTCAATTATTGATTTAATAATATAAAATATTATGCAGATGATACTGTGACAATAATTGAATTAAAAAATATGAGATACTGTGCAACAATTGCTGTGACAATTATTGAATGATATCGAGTGACTTCTAACGTAAGCATCAATAATCAAAAATATTGTACAATACCGTGTGCTACTATGCAACCACGCGTATTATTGTACTTTTATCAACGGGCATTTCAACAGTTAACGGTAAAACTTTCGCCGTTATTTTTATAAAAAGATATTTCTGTCGTTTTCTAACTCCGACAATAATTCTGTTGTGGGATCCACCAATGATTGTGCAGTCGTACGAATATTTCCTGATAAAACGAATATTAACCGACAAATCGAATATTTTATGACAACTTGCTTACTTTGCAAAATTTGTAAATATTACCCACAACTATAACATTATATCAAATTCACACCATAATATTCAAAAATAATATTAGAGAAAAATTAACCTTTATTCATAAAAGTTTGGGTCTTACACGGTGCATTAGTGCTGGTATGATTGCACCCGATAGTATTCTCTATTTTTATTCCTATATTCGCACATGTGGGTGGGAAATAGTGAAATTTAGGTCATGTATGTGCGTTTACCAAGACACGTTCACTTGTACGCTCTTTTTTTCACCAAATTATATTAAAAAATATAAAAGGATGTGCAACACGAAGACTTCCCAATGGGTCACTAATGCGGTTGAAGAGCAAACGTGTCAGTTTATCGAAAGATTTGATAGATTTGATCTAGTTTATGAAAAGATTTGATAGATTATGGAAAGATTTGATTTAGTGGCAATTTGGTAATTTTTGTCTAGTTTGGAGTGTCGAATTTTTGCATTTTTGTAGCCTAATTTCATTGGAAACGGGTGAACGATCAAGTCACCAGCGTTTCGCTCGTGAACTGTAGGGTTTTTTGGTCAAATTATATCGTTTAGGCCTTCAAAATTACATTTTATTATTTTCGGGTTATTTTTGTAATTTTTCTTATTAGTTTTCCTTTTCTATTTTTGAATTCCCTTTTTAGAGTTTTGTTATATAACATTTGTTATGATGGTAAGCAACAGTTTTGATGAATAATAGACTTTTCTTATTTTCCAAAATTCTCTGAATTAGAATTTTTTTTTGCCTATTTTCTGGTATTCGTAGAATCAATAGGTTGTAGAAGGTTATCATTTGGCAATCGTGCGCGATTCAGTAATTGATAACACTTTTCATTGTACTTTCACTACATAGGTCACCCATCATAGTACTACTCTCGCCCAAGCACGCATTACTTCAGAGTTCTGATGGGATCCGGTGCATTAGTGAAGGTATGATCGCACCCGTTAGGATTTTCAATTTTTATTCCTATATTCCCACATGTGGGTGGGAAGTAGTGAAATTTAGGTCATGCATGCGAGTTTACCAAGACACGTTCACTAGTACGCTCTTTTTTCATCGAATATCGCAAAAAATATATATAAAGGGGTGCAATACGAGGACTTCCAAGGGGGTCACCCATCCTAGTACTACTCTCGCCCAAGCACGCTTCACTTCAGAGTTCTAATGGGATCCGGTTCATTAGTGCTGGTATGATCGCACCTGTAAGACCCCAACTTTTATAAATAAAGATGAATTTTCTATAAATATCATTTTTGAATATTATGGAGTTAATTTGATATAATGTTATAGTTGTGGGTAATATTTATAAAATTTGCAAAGTACGCAAGTTGTTATATAATATTTGATTGGTCGGGGAATATTCATTTTAATAGAAAATATTCGTATAACGGCACAATCATTGGTGGACCCCACAACGGAATTATTTTCGGATTGAGAAAACGACAAAAATATTTTATTAAAAATAACGACGGAAGTTTTACCATTGATACTGTTGAACTACTCGGTAGTAAAAGTACAGTAATACGTGTGGTTACATAGTAGCACACGGTATTGATTATTAATGCTTATGTGAGAAGTCCCTCAGTTTGATTCAATTATTGTCAGTTAATAATATGAATTATTTAGCGATAATGACGTTTTGTTTTATTCGTATTATTAACGTAATAAAACAGAAACATCTTTTTATATAAAACAGAATACTTTATTAAAGTTATTCTATAAATAAAATATATTATATTTTATTTAAAAGATTTTTCTTTAAATATGGACTGTCAGATTAAAGTAATCAATCTGGACCGGTCATGGATTAGTTACTATGCATTCTATTTTTTTATAAATAGCAGCTCATTCCTTCATTATTTCTTACGAATTCACTGAACTCTAGAGAGAGAAACTATAGAGAGAAACTATAGAGAGAGAAGAAGAGTATTCTGCTACTTAACTACTTCCTTATTTAAGCTCTTCTTTAAAACGGTAAGGGGTGTTATTCTTTCTTATTCATGAAGAGAACTGTTGTTGTTCCATTTCTTATTATTCTGTTGGAATAACCTGTATACGTGTTCTACCCTATACTTGATAACATTCTTCTGTTATTCTGTTGGAACATCCTATCTGTGTGTTTTACACCGGACCTGGTTCCATTTTTATTATTATTCTGTTGGAACATCCTGTCTGTGTGTTTCACACCGGACCTGGTTCCGTCTTGTTATTATTCTGTTGGAACATCCTGTCTGTGTGTTTTACACCGGACCTGGTTCCATTATTTATTATTCTGTCGGAATATCATGTCTGTGCGTTTACGCCGGACCTGGTTCCATTATTTATTATTCTGTTAGAATAACCTGTCTGTGCGGTCTATCGCATGCTGGGTGATTTCTTTTGTTATTCCATTCTTTACTATACTCATTTGGTTAAGTTTTAACTTCTATACACCATGAAATTAGTGGAATATCCTTGATAATTGCGGTTCATCCAGTATCTTTTCATGAAAATATTCTTCTAAGCATTCTTGAATTTTACTCCACAAAGCAGTATCATGTTGACAATTTGGACGTTGTTAATTCTTGGATAAATTAATTCTTGAACTTGTTTTATTGAATTCTTATATCATTGTCATCATCCTCATATTTATAAAATGTTGATAGTCATCTGTGGCCTATAGTGCATAGATGGACTTGGTATGATTATGACCAAGGATTATTCGGCATAATCATGATCGTAATGTTATAAATGATGTGGTAAAAGTCCTCATTGGCCCGTAGTGCATTGATGGACAGTTATTGGCATGATCATGACCATTAATGTATGCACGAATATCCTTAGCCGTGGTGCAGGGGTGATTCGATGATGTGGACTATTTTATTAAGTTGAGTCCCAGCGATAACAGTGTTGAAAAACCTTTTAAATCATAAAAGATAGTAGAGTTTATTTTCTACTTGACTTTTTTAATGGATTGCTTATTCTGCTGCAGTTAAACTTGATGTCTATTACATTTTATCAGTTTAACATTGTTGAAGGCTAATGATAATTTATTCTGCATTATCTTAGTTATAATATTTCTTACTGGGCTAGTTGAGGTCACCCTTTCTTTCACTGTTCTCTTCAGGAAATGAGAACGTAGCTGGGGCAAGTCGGGAAACGGAATGATGGTCCGAATGATAGTATTAGTTAGTAGTCCTCACTATTCTATGTAATAGTGTGTTAATAAATGTAATGAGGACTCCTTTTGAGTATGGATACTCTCTAGTAGATAATATTTATATTCAAACTCACAGTTTATGTTTTGTCATATTGTACACGATAGTTGTATTTGAATTCTGTACTATGTATCTGACGACCCAAGATGGGTGATGTATACCTAATTTTGGGGGCGTCACAGCACCCGTTAGAATTCTTCATATTTATTCCTGTATTCCCACATGTGGGTGGGAAGTAGTGAAATTTAGGTCATGCATGCGCGTTAACCAAGACACGTACACTAGTACGCACTTTTTTCACCGAATTACACAAAAAAAATATAAAAGGAGGTGTAACACGAGGATTTCTGCGGTTGAAGATCAAGCGTTCCAGTTTATGGAATGAATTGATAGATTTGATCCAGTTTATGGAAAGATTTGATAGATTATGGAAAGATTTGATCTAGTGGCAATTTGGTAATTTCTGTCAAGTTTGGAGTGTCAGATTTTTTGTGTTTTCGGAGCGTAATTTCATTAAAAATAGGTTAACGATCAAAAGTAACAAGCATTTCGCTTATGAACTGCAGGATTTTTTGGTCAAATTGTTTCGTTTAGGCCTTCAAAATTACATTTTATTATTTTCGGGTAATTTTTATAATTTTCCTTATTAGTTTTCCTTTTCCGTTTTGGATTTCGCTTTTAAGGTTTTGTTATTTAAGCATTTTTTATGATGGGAAGCAACAATTTTGATGAATAATAGACTTTTCTTATTTTCCAAAATTCTCTAAATTAGAATTTTGTTGCCTATTTTCTGGTATTCATAGAATCAACAGGTTGTAGAAGTCTATCTTTTGGCAATCGTGCGCGATTCAACAATTGATAAAACTTTTAGTTGTACTTTCGCTACGTAAGTCAGCCATTATAGTACTACTTTCGCCCAAGCACGCTTTATTTCAGAGTTTTGATGGGATCCGGTGCATTAGTGCTGGTATGATCACACCTGCTATGATTCCCTATTTTTATTCCTTTATTCCCACATATGGGTGGAACATAGTGACATTTACGTCGTGCATGCAATTTTACTGAGACACGTTCACTAGTACGCTCTTTTTCCACCGAATATCGTAATAAGAATATAAAAAGGGGTGCAACACGAGGACTTCCCAGGGGGTCACCCATCCTAGTACTACTCTCGCCCAACTATGCTTAACTTCAGAGTTCTGATGGGATACGGTGCATTAGTGTTGGTATGATCGCATTCTCTAGAATTCTCTATTTTTATTCCTATATTCCAACATGTGGGTGGGAAGGAGTAAAATTAGGTCATCCATGCGAGTTTACCAAGGCAAATTCACTGGTACACTATTTTTCCATCAAATATCGCAAAAAAAATTGGGTGTAACACAAGACATCCCATAGGGTCACCCATCCAAGTAATACTCTCGCCCAAGCGCGCTTAACTTCGGAGTTCTGATGGGATCCAGTGCATTAGTGCTGGTTTAATCGCACCCGTTAGAATTCTCTATTTTTATTCCTATATTCCCACATTGGGTGGAAAGTAGTGAAATTTAGGTCATGCATGCGCGTTTACCAAGACACGTTCACTAGTACGCTCTTTTTTCACCGAATTACACATAAAAATATAAAAGGAGGTACAACACAAGGACTTCCCAAGGGGTCACTGATGCAGTTGAAGAGCAAGCATGTCAGTTTATTGAAAGATTTGATCCAGTTTATGGAAAGATTTGATCCAGTGGTAATTTGCTAAATTCTGTCAAGTTTAGAGTGTTATAATTTTCTCATTTTCAGAGCCTAATTACATTTGAAATGAGTCAATGATCAAAAGTCACCAGCGTTTCGCTTGTGAATTGCAGGGTTTTTTGGTCAAATTTTATCGTTTAGGCCTTCAAAATTACATTTTATTATTTTCGGGCTATTTCTGTAATTTTCCTTATTAGTTTTCCTTTTCCGTTTTAGATTCTGCTTTTAGGGTTTTGTTATTTAAACGTTTGTTATGATGGGAAGCAACAGTTTTGATGAATAATAGACTTTTCTTATTTTTCAAAATTCAATGAATTAGAATTTTGTTGCTTATTTCCTCATATTCGTAGAATCAACATGTTGTAGAAGGTTATCGTTTGGTAATCGTGCGCGATTCGACAATTGATAACACTTTTCGTTATACTTTCTCTACTTGGGTCACCCATCCTAGTACTACTCTCGCCCAAACACGTTTAACTTCGGAGTTCTGATAGGATCTGGTGCATTAGTGCTGGTATGATCGCACCCGTTAGAATTCTCCATTTTTATTCCTATATTCCCAAATGTGAGTGGGAATGAGTGAAATTTAGATCATGCATGCACGTTTACCAAGACAAATCCACTAGTACACTCTTTTTTCATCGAATATCGCAAAAAAATATAAAAATTGGTTGAACACGAGGACTTCCCAGGGGGTCACCCATCCAAGTACTACTCTCGCCCAAGCGCGCTAAGCTTCGGAGTTCTGATGGGATTCGGTGCATTAGTGCTGGTATGATCGTACCCGTTAGAGTTGTAAGACCCCAACTTTTTAATAAAGATTATTTTTCTATAAATATCATTTTTGAATATTATGGAATGAATTTGATATAATATTATAGTTGTGGGTAATATTTATAAATTTTGCAAAGTACGCAAGTTGTTATATAATATTCGATTGGTCGGGGAATATTCATTTTAACAGGAAATATTCGTATGATGGCACAATCATTAGTGGACCCCATAACAAAATTATTGTCGAATTGAGAAAACGATAAAAATATCTTTTTATGAAAATAACGGCGGAAGTTTTACCATTAACTGTTGAAACACCCGGTGTTAAAAGTACAGTAATACGCGTGGTTGCATAGTAGCACACGGTATTGATTATTGATGCTTACGTGAGAAGTCACTCAGTTTTGTTCAATTATTGCTACAGTAATTGCTGCATAGTATCTCACGTTATTTGATTCAATTATTGTCAATATTTTTTATATTATTAAATCAATAATTGAGACGACAAAGTTATTAATATTATTATTTACAATATTAACGATGTCTAAAAGTTCTGTAAAGGAGAGGTTTGGTCACCTAATTGCGCGCTAATAGGGAGAAATCCTTATTGGAAAGCCCACTCTTTTCTGGGAACGACATGGTCGATTAATATTGTGAATTATAATAATGATGATAAATGTTGTTAAAAATATTGAGAAAAATTTTATGAGGTATTTGTTATAAATCGGCTTATTATATGGACCCTCATTTACCCATTTTTTAAAATAATAGCTAGAAAATTATTTAAAGGTGGGGCCCACATGTGGGGCCCATATGTGTTGAAAAACTAATTTTTGAAATGGGGGCGGGAGAGAGTATACGTAAAGGGGAGGGAATTTATATATATATATATATATATATATATATATATATATATATGATGTGTGTGTATATAATGTGTGTGAGTGGAAAATGATGAAAAAGTGATAGTATGAAAGTGATGTGTGTAAGATATGTGTAAGAGTGTAGTGAAAGTGATGTGTGGGTGGGAAAGTGAAAATTGTGTGTGAATATATATATAATTGGTATATATATATATATATATATATATATATATATATATATGATGAAAGTAATTTTGGGGGTGTGGGGGATTGATGTTGGTTACGAGGGGGGGGGATAAAAATCAAGTGGCATATATATATATAATATTGATATATATAAATTGAAAGCATGTGTTTATATATATATATATATATATATATATATATATATATATATATATATATATATATATATATATATATATATATATTATATTTTATTTTTTTTATTGGATGGTTGATTGAAATTGAGCATCCGTGCATCTGCAAAATTATTTCGTCCATGAACAGTGCCTTTCCATTCTCCTATAAATAGGAGCTCATTCCTTCATTATTTCTTACGAATTCACTGAAACTCTAGAGAGAGAAAATTATAGAGAGAAAGAAGAAGAGAAGGCTGCTACCTCTCTTTTCCCATATCCAGTTTCTTTTAAGGTAAAGGGTATTATTTCTTTCTCATTCATGAAGAGAACTTCTGTTATTCCATTCTTTAATATTCTGTTGGAATAACCTGTATACGCGGGCTACCCTATACTTGGTGAAATTCTTCTGTTATTCCATTTTTTATTATTCTGTTGGAACATCCTGTTTGTGCTTTACGCATGACCTGGTTCCATTATTTATCATTTTGTTGAACATTCTGTCTGTGCTTTACGCATGATCTGGTTCCGTTAATTATTATTCTGTTGGAATATCCTGTCTGTGCGTTTACGCACGACCTGGTTCCGTTATTTATTATTCTATTGGAATAACCTGTCTGTGCGGTCTATCGCATGCCTGGTGATTTCTTTTGTTATTCCATTCTTTATTATACTCAGTTGGTTAAAGTTTTGGCTTCTATATTCCATTGAATTAGTGGAATATCCTTGATATTTGCGCTTCATCCAGTATCTTTTCATGAAAATATTCTTCTGAGCATTCTTGAATTTTACTCTACAAAGAAGTACCATGTTGACAATTTGGACGTTATTGGTTCCTAGATAAATTAATTCTTGAACTTGTTTTATTGAATTCTTATATCATTGTCATCATCCTCATGTTTATATTCTGTTGAAAGTCATCTGTGGCCTGTAGTGCATAGATGGACTTGGTATGATTATGACCAGGGATTAATCGGTATAATCATGACCGTAATGTTACAAATAATGTGGTAAAAGTCCTCATTGGCCCGTAGTGCATTGATAGACATTTGTTGGCATGATCATGACCTTTGATGAATACACGAATATCCTTGGCCTGTAGTGCATGGATAATCTGTGGTCGTGATACTGATGAATATCCTTGGCCGTAGTGCAGGGATGATGTGGATTATTTATTAAGCCGAGTCTTAGCGATAGAAGTGATGAAAAACCTTTTAAATCATAGAAGATAGGAGATTTTATTCTCTGCTTTACTCTTCTAATGGATTGCTTGTTCCGCTGCAGTTAAACTTGATATTTATTATATCAGTTTAACACTATTGAAGGCTAACGATAAATTATTCTGCATTATCTTAGTCATAATATTTCTTACTGGGCTAGTTGAGCTCACCCTTTTGCTTTCATTGTTCTCTTCAGGAAATGAGAACGTAGCAGGGACTAGTCAGGGAACAGAGTGATGGTCCTAGATGGTGCATTAGTAGTCCTCACTATTCTGTGAAATAGTGTGATAATAAATGTAATGAGGACCCCATTGAGTTTGTATATTGTCTAGATGACAATATTTATATTAAAACTCACAGCATATGTTTAGTCATATTTTACACGACTGTTGTATAATTAAGTTTATATTTGAATTCTGTACCATGTATTTGGCGACTCAAGATGGGTGATGTATACCTATTTTGGGGGCGTCACAAGAATTCTCCATTTTTATTCCTATATTTCCACATGTGGGTGGGAAGTAGTGAAATTTATGTCATGCATGCGCGTTTACCAAGATACGTTCACTAGTAAGCCCTTTTTTCATCGAATTACCCACAAAAAATATAAAAGAAGGTGCAACACGAGGACTTCCCAAGGGGTCACTGATACGGTTGAAGAGCAAGCGTGTCAATTTATCAAAAAATTTGTTAGATTTGATACATATTATGAAAAGATTTGATCTAGTGGTAATTTGATAATTTCTGTCAAGTTTGGAGTATCGAATTTTCGCGTTTTCGGAGCCTAATTTCATTGGAAACGGGTCAACGATCAAAAGTCACGATCCCTTTGCTCGTGAACTGCAGGGTTTTTTTGGTGAAATTGTGTCGTTTAAGCCTTCAAAATTATATTTTATTGTTTTTGGGTTAGTTATGTAATTTTCCTTATTAGTTTTCTTTTTTCGTTTTAGATTCCTCTTTTAGGGTTTTGTTATTTAAACGTTTGTTATTATGGGAAGCAGCAGTTTTGATGAATAATGGACTTTTCGTATTTTCCAAAATTCTATGAATTAGAATTTTGTTGCTTATTTCCTAGTATTCGTAGAATCAACATGTTGTAGAAGGTTATCGTTTGGCAATCGTACGCAATTCAACAATTGATAACACTTTTCGTTGTACTTCCACTACTTAGGTCACCCATCCTAGTACTACTCTCGCCCAAACACATTTAACTTCGGAGTTCGGATGAGATCTGGTGCATTAGTGCTGTTATGATCGCACCCATTAGAATTCTCCATTTTTATTCCTATATTCCCTCATGTGGGTCGTAAGTAGTGAAATTTAGGTCATGCATGCGAGTTTACCAAGACATGTTCACTAGAACGCTCTTTTTTCATCGAATTACAAAAAAAATATATAAAAGGAGGTGCAACACGAGAACTTCCCAGGGGGTCACCCATCCTAGTACTACTCTCGTCCAAGCACGCTTAACTTCGGTGTTCTGATGGGATTCGATAAATTAGTCCTAGTATGATCGCACCCGTTAGGATTTTGCATTTTCATTACTATATTCCCACATGTGGGTGGAACACCGTGACGTTTACGTCGTGCATGCGAGTTTAATAAGACATGTTCACTAGTACGCTCTTTTTTCATCGAATAGCGCAAAAAAAATAAAAAAAGGGGAGGAACAAGAGGACTTCCCAGGGGGTCACCCATCCTTGTACTACTCTCACCCAAGCACGCTAAACTTTGGAGTTCTGATTTGATCCAATGCATTAGTGCTGGTATGAGCGCACCCGTTAGAATTCTCCATTTTTATTCCTATATTCCGACATGTGGGTGGGAAGTAGTGAAATTTAGGTAATGCATGCGTGTTTACCAAGACACGTTCACTAGTACGCTCTTTTTTCACCGAATTACACAAAAAAAATATAAAAGGAGGTGCAACACGAGGACTTACCAATGGGTCACTGATGCGGTTGAAGAGCAAGCGTTTCAGTTTATCGAAAGATTTGATAGATTTGATCCAGTTTAAAGAAAGATTTGATCTAGTGACAATTTGGTAATTTTTGTCAAGTTTGGGGTGTCGGATTTTCGCATTTTTGGAGTTTAATTTTATTAGAAATAGGTCAACGATCAAAAGTCACTAGCGTTTCGCTCGTGAACAATAGGGTTTTTTGGTCAAATTGTTTCGCTTAAGCCTTCAAAATTACATTTTATTATTTTCGGGTTATTTTTATAATTTTCCTTATTAGTTTTCCTTCTTTGTTTTGGATTCTGCTTTTAGGGTTTTGTTATTTAAATGTTTTTTATGATCGAAAGCATCAGTTTTGATGAGTAATAGACTTTTCTTATTTTCCAAAATTCTCTGAATTAGAGTTTTGTTGTTTATTTCCTGGTATTCGTAGAATAAACATGTTATAGAAGGTTATCGTTTGGCAATCGTGCGTGATTCAACAATTGATAAAACTTTTCATTGTACTTCCGCTACGCAGGTCAACCATCATAGTACTACTCTCGCCCAAGCACGCTTTACTTCAGAGTTCTGATGGGATCCGGTGCATTAGTGCTGGCATGATCACACCCGTTAGGATTCTCCATTTTTATTTCTATATTCCTACATATAGGTGCAACGCAATGACATTTACGTCGTGTATGCGAGTTTACCAAGACAAGTTCACTAGTACCCTCTTTTTTCACCGAATATCGCAAAAAGAATATAAAAGGGGTGCAACACGAAGACTTCATAGGGGGTCACCCATCCTAGTACTACTCTCGCCTGAGCACGCTTAACCTCAGAGTTTTGATGGGATACGATCCATTAGTGCTGATATGATCGCATCCGTTAGAATTCTCCATTTTAATTCCTATATTCCAAAATGTGGGTGGGAAGGAGTGAAATTTAGGTCATGCATGCGAACACGAGGACTTCCTAGGGGGTCACCCATCTAAGTACTACACTCGCCCAAGCGCGCTTAACTTCAGAGTTCTGATGGGATCCGGTGCATTAGTGCTGGTATGATCGCACCCGTTAGAATTATTCATATTTATTCCAATATTCCCAAATGTTGGTGGGAAATAGTGAAATTTAGGTCATGCATGCGCGTTTACCAATACACGTTCACTAGTACGCTCTTTTTTCACTGAATTACTCACAAAAAATATAAAAGGAGGTACAACACGAGGACTTGCCAAGGGGTCACTGATGCGGTTGAAGTGCAAGCGTGTCAGCTTATCGAAAGATTTGATAAATTTGATCCAGTTTATGGAAAGATTTGATCCAGTGGTAATTTGGTAATTTTTGTCAAGTTTGGAGTGTCGGATTTTCGCGTTTTCAGAGCCTAATTACATTGGAAACGGGTCAATGATAAAAAGTCACGAGCCTTTTGCTCGTGAACTGCAGGGTTTTTTGGTCAAATTATATCATTTAGGCATTTAACATTACATTTTATTGTTTTTGGGTTATTTTTGTAATTTTCCTTATTAGTTTTCCTTTTCCATTTAGGATTCCTCTTTTAGGGGTTTGTTATTTAAACGTTTGTTATGATGGGAAGCAGCAGTTTTGGTGAATAATAGACTATTCTTATTTTCCAAGGTTCTATGAATTGGAATTTTGTTGCCTATTTCCTGGCATTCGTAGAATCAACATGTTATAGAAGGTTATTGTTTGGCAATCGTGTGCGATTCAACAATTGATAACACTTTTCGTTGTTTATCCGCTACGTGGGTCACCCATCCTAGTACTACTCTAGCCCAAGCACGTTTAACTTCAGAGTTCTGATGGTATCCGTTGCATTAGTGCTGGTATGATCGCACCCGTTATAATTCTTCACTTTTATTCCTATATTCACACATTTGGGTGGGAAGTCGTGAAATTTAGGTCATGCATGCGAGTTTACCAAGACATGTTCACTAGTACACTTTTTTTCCCCGAATATCGCAAAAAAAATATATAAAAGGGGTGCAACATGAGGACTTCCCAGGGTGTCACCCATCCTAGTACTACTCTCGCCGAAACACGCTTAACTTTGGAGTTCTTATGGCATCCGGTGCATTAGTGCTGATATGATCGTACCCATTTGAATTCTCCATTTTTCCCCTAGATTCCCATATGTTGGTGGTAAATTGTGAAGTTTAGGTCATGCACGTTCGTTAACCATTACACATTCACTAGTACCCTCATTTTTCACCAAATTTAACAAAAAAAATATAAAAGGAGGTGCAACACGAGGACTTCCCAGGGGGTCATCCATCCTAGTACTAATCTAGCCCAAGCATGCTTAACTTCGGAGTTCTGATGGGATTTGGTAAATTAGTCCCAGTATGATCGCACCCGTTAGGATTCTCCATTTTTATTCTTATATTCCCAAATATGGGTGGAACGCTGTGATGTTTACATCGTGCATGCGAGTTTAATAAGACATGTTCACTAGTACACTCTTTTATCATCGAATAGCGAAAATAAAATATAAAAAAGGGAGCAACACTAGGACTTCTCAGGGGGTCACCCATCCTAGTACTACTCTCACCCAAGCATGCTTAACTTTGGAGTTCTGATTGGATCTGATGCATTAGTGCTGGTATGATCGCACCCGTTAGAATTCCCCATTTTTATTCCAATATTCCCACAAGTGGGTGGGATGTAGTGAAATTTAGGTCATGCATGCGCGTTTACCAAGACACATTCACTAGTATGCTCTTTTTTTTCACCGAATTACACACAAAAAATATATAAGGAGGTGCAACACGAGGACTTCCCAAGGGGTCACTGATGCGGTTGGAGAGCAAACGTGTCAGTTTATCAAAAGATTTGATAAATTTGATCCAGTTTATGGAAGATTTGATAGATTTTGGAAAGATTTGATCTAGTGGAAATTTGGTAATTTCTGTCAAGTTTGGAGTGTCAGATTTTTGCGCTTTCGGAGCCTAATTTCATTGAAAACGGGTCAACGATCAAAAGTTACAAGACTTTGGCTCGTAAACTGCAGCATTTTTTGGTCAAATTGAATCGTTTAGGCCTTCAAAATTACATTTTATTATTTTTGGGTTATTTTTGTAATTTTCCTTATTAGTTTTCCTTTTCCGTTTTGGATTCCGCTTTTAGGGTTTTGTTATTCAAAGGTTTGTCATGATGGGAAGGAGCAGTTTTGATGAATAATTGACTTTTCTTATTTTCCAAAATTAAATTAATTAGAATTTTGTTGCCTATTTCCTAGTATTCGTAGAATCAACATGTTGTAGAAGGTTATCGTTTGGCAATCGTGCGCAATTCAACAATTGATAACACTTTTTGTTAGAAGCCTCCATTTTTATTCTTAGATTCCTACATGTGGTTGGTAAGTAGTGAAGTTTAGGTCATGCATGCACATTTACCATGACACGTTCACTAGTACACTCTTTTTTCATCGAATTACACACAAAAATAATAAAATGAGGTGCAACACGAGGACTTCCCAAGGGCCACCCTTCCTAGTACTAATCTCGCTCAGGCACACTTAACTTCAGAGTTCTGATGGGATCTGTTAAATTAGTCCTCGCATGATCGCACCCATTAGGATTCTCCTTTTTTTATTTCTATATTCCCACATCTGGGTGGAACGCAGTGACGTTTACGTCGTGCGTGCGAGTTTACCAAGATATAATCACTATTACGCTCTTTTTTCATCGAATATCGTAAAAAAAATATAAAAAGGGGTACAACATGAGGACTTTCCAGGGGGTGACCCATCCTAGTACTACTCTCGTCCAAGCACGCTTAACTTTGGAGTTTTGATGGGATCCGGTTCATTAGTGCTGGTATGATCGCACCCTTTAGAATTCTCTATTTTTATTCCTATATTGCCACATGTGGGTAGAAAGTAGTGTAATTTTGGTAATGCATGCGCGTTTACCAAGACACACACACTACTGCGCTCTTTTTTCACCAAATTACACAAAAAAATATAAAAGAAGGTGCAACACGATGACTTCCCAAGGGGTCACTGATGCGGTTGAAGGGCAAGCGTTTATCTAAAGATTTGATAGATTTGATCCATTTTATGGAAAGATTTTATAGATTATGGAAAGATTTAATCCAGTGGTAATTTAGTAATTTCTGTCAAGTTTAGAGTGTCAAATTTTCGCATTTTCGGAGCTTAATTTCATTGGAAACGGGCCAACAATCAATAGTCACCAAATTTCGCTCATCTGCAATGTAGTTTTTGTAAAATTATATCGTTTAGGCCTTCAAAATTACATTTTATTGTTTTCGGGTTATTTTTGTAATTTTTCGTATTAGTTTTCCTTTTCCGTTATGCATTCCGCTTTTTGAGTTTTGTTATTTAAACGTTCGTTATGATGGGAAGCAACAGTTTTGATGAATAATATACTTTTCCTATTTTCCAAAATTCTCTTAATTAAAATTTTGTTACCTATTTCCTGGTATTCGTAGAATCAACAGGTTGTAGAAGCTTATCATTTAGCAATCGTGCGCGATTCAATAATTGATAACACTTTTCATTGTACTTCCGCTACGTAGGTCACCCATCATAGTACTACTCTCGCCCAAGCATGCTTTACTTCAGAGTTCTGATGGGATCTGGTGCATTAGTGCTGGTATGATCGCACCCGTTAGGGTTCTCCATTTTTATTCCTATATTCCCACATATGGGTGGAACGCAATGACGTTTAAGTCGTGCATGCGAGTTTACCAAACACGTTCTCTAGTACGCTCTTTTTTCACCGAATATCTCCAAAAAATATAAAAAGGGGTGCAACACGAGAACTTCCTAGGGGGTCACCCATCCTAGTACTACTCTCGCCCTAGCACACTTAACTTTGAAGTTCTGATGGGATTCGATGCATTAGTGCTGGTATGATCGCACCCGTTAGATTTCTCCATTTTTATTCCTATATTCCCAAATATGGGTGGGAAGTAGTGAAATGTAGGTCATGCATGCGAGTTTACTAAGATACGTTCACTAGTATGCTCTTTTTTCATTGAATATCGTAAAAATAAAATAAAAAGGGGTGCAACACGAGGACTTCCCAAGGGGTCATCCATCCCAGTACTACTTTCGCCCAAGCACACTTCACTTTGGAGTTCTGATGGGATCCGGTGCATTAGTGCTGGTATGATCGCACCCGTTAGAATTCTCCATTTTTATTCCTATATTCCCGCATGTAGGTGGGAAATAGTGAAATTTAGGTCATGCATGCGCGTTTACCAAGACACGTTCACTAGTACGCTATTTTTTCACCAAATTATATTAAAAAATATAAAAGGATGTGCAACACGAAGACTTCCCAATGGGTCACGAATGCGGTTGAAGAGCAAACATGTCAGTTTATCGAAAGATTGATAGATTTGATCTAGTTTATGAAAAGATTTGATAGATTATGGAAAGATTTGATTCAGTGGCAATTTGGAAATTTTTGTCTAGTTTGGAGTGTCGGATTTTCGCATTTTTGGAGCCTAATTTCATTGGAAACGGGTGAACGATCAAAAGTCACCAGCGTTTCGCTCATGAACTGTAGGGTTTTTTGGTCAAATTATATCGTTTAGGCCTTCAAAATTACATTTTATTATTTTCAGGTTATTTTTGTAATTTTCCTTATTAGTTTTCCTTTTCTGTTTTGGATTCCCTTTGTAGGGTTTTGTTATATAACGTTTGTTGTGATGGCAAGCAACAGTTTTGATGAATAATAGACTTTTCTTATTTTCCAAAATTCTCTGAATTAGAATTTTTTTTTACCTATTTCCTGGTATTAGTAGAATCAATAGCTTGCAGAAGGATATCGTTTTGCAATCGTGCGCAATTCAATAATTGATAACACTTTTCATTGTACTTCCGCTACATAGGTCACCCATCATAGTACTACTCTCGCCAAAGCACGCATTACTTCAGAGTTCTGATGGGATCCGGTGCATTAGTGCTGGTATGATCGCACCCGTTAGGATTTTCAATTTTTATTCCTATATTCCCACATGTGGGTAGGAAGTACTGAAATTTAGGTCATGCATGCGATTTTACCAAGACACGTTCACTAGTACGCTCTTTTCTCATCGAATATCGCAAAAAATATATATAAAGGGGTGTAATACGAGGACTTCCAAGGGCGTCACCCATCTTAGTACTACTCTCGCCCAAGCACGCTTCACTTCAGAGTTCTAATGGGATCCGGTTCATTAGTGCTGGTATGATCGCACCTGTTAGAATTCTTCATTTTTATTCCTATATTCCCACATGTGGGTGGGAAGTAGTGAAATTTAGGTCATGTATCGTTTACCAAGACACGTTCACTAGTACGCTCTTTTTTTCATTGAATTATATTAAAAAAATATAAAATGAGGTACAACACGAGGACTTCCCAAGGGGTCACTGATGCGGTTGAAGAGCAAGTGTGTCAGTTTATGGAAAGATTTGTTAGATTATAGAAAGATTTGATTCAATGGCAATTTGGTAATTGCTGTCTAGTTTGGAGTGTCGAATTTTCGCGTTTTCGGAGCCTAATTTCATTGGAAACGGGTCAACGATCAAAAGTCACCAGCATTTCCCTTGTGAACTGTAGGGTTTTTTGGTCAAATTGTATCGTCTAAGCCTTCAAAATTACATTTTATTGTTTTCGGGTTATTTTTGTAATTTTCCTTAGTAGTTTTCCTTTTTTGTTTTTGATTCCGCTTTTAGGGTTTCGTTATTTAAACGTTTGTTAGACGGGAAACAACAGTTTTGATGAATAATAGACTTTAGTTATTTTCCAAAATTCTCTGAATTAGAATTTTGTTGTCTATTTCCTGGTATTCGTAGAATCAACAGGTTGTAGAAGATTATCGTTTGGCAATCGTTCGCAATTCAACAATTGATAACACTTTTTATTGTACTTTCGCTACGTAGGTCACCCATCATAGTACTACTCTTGTCCAAGCACGCAGTTACATTTATGTCGTGCATGCGAGTTTACCAAGACACGTTCACTAGTACGCTTTTTTTTCACCGAATATCGCAAAAAAATATAAAAAGGGGTGCAACACGAGAACTTCCCAGGGGGTCACCCATCCTAGTACTACTCTCATCCAAGCGTGCTTAACTTCGGAGTTCTGATGGGATCCGATGCATTAGTATTGGTATGATCGCACCCGTTAGAATTCTCCATTTTTATTCCAATATTCCCACATGTAGGTGGGAAATTGTGAAATTTAGGTCATGCATGCGAGTTTACCAAGACATGTTCACTAGTACGCTCTTTTTTCATCGAATATCACAAAAAAATATAAAAAGGGGTGCAACACGAGGGCTTCCCAGGGGGTCACCCATCCTAGTACTACTCTCACCCAAACACGCTTCACTTTAGAGTTCTAATGGGATCCGGAGCATTAGTGCTGGTATGATCGCACACGTTAGAATTCTCCATTTGTATTCCTATATTCCCACATATGGGTGGTAAGTAATGAAATTTAGGTCATGCATGCGCGTTTACCAAGACATGTTCACTAGTACGCTCTTTGTTTCACCGAATTATATAAAAAAATATAAAAGGAGGTGAAAAACGAGGACTTTCCAAGGGATCACTGATGCGGTTGAAGAGCAAGCATGTCCGTTTATCGAAAGATTTGATCCAGTTTATGGAAAGATTTGATAGATTATGGAAAGATTTGATTCGGTGACAATTTGATAATTTCTCTCAAGTTTGAAGTGTCGGATTCAATATTTCTATTTTGGTAAATAGTAAAATTGATAAAAGTTTAAAGTTAAGGATGATATTTGAAAATTTTTCAAAGTGAGCAAGTTGTTAAAATATATTCGTTGTGTCGGAAAATATTCGTTTGGTCGTGGAATATTCTTTTTATCGGAGAATATTTGTACAACAAAATAATTGTATGAGTTAGAAAACGACAGAAATAACTTTTTATAAAAAATAACGGGGAAAGTTTATACCGTTAAACTGTTAAAATACCCGATGGTAAAAGTACAGTAATACTCGTGGTTTCATAGTAGCGCACAGTATTAATTATTGATGCTTACGTGAGAAGTCACTCAATTATACTCAATTATTGCTACAGTAATTACTGCATAGTATCTCACGTTATTTGATTCAATTATTGTCACAACATCATCTGCATAATATTTTATATTATTTAATCAATATTTGAGACGACAACGTTGTTCATATTAGTATTTATAATATTGATGATGTCTAAAAAGTTCTGTCGATGAGAGGTTTGGTCACCAAATTGTGCGCCAATAGGGAGAAATCCTTATCGAAAAGCCCCCTCTTTCCTAGAAATGATCTGGTTGTTAAATATTGTGAGTTATAATATTAATGATGAATAATTGGTAATAGATTGAAAATGTGTTGATTGAAGATAAATGATTTGTGGTAATTATTTATTAAATTTTTGATATAAATAGAGGGATTTGTTATGAGGTGTTTGTTATAAGTTTGACTTATTATTCCATGAGGGGATGTGCTAATTTTTCAGACTGTTGGTTGAAGATATTATTGTAAATCAATATGGACTGCTAGTGGAAAGTTATAATAGTAAATCAATATGGATCGCTGGTTTAAAGTTTTAATAATAAATCAGTATGGACCGTTGCTTTAAGTTTTAATAGTAAATCATTATGGACCATCTGATTAAAAGTAAATTAATCTGGGCCATTCATGAATTAGTTACTATTCAGTCCTTTTTCCTATAAATAGAAGCTCATTCCTTCATTATTTCTTATGAATTCACTGAAACTCTAGAGAGAGAAACTATAGAGAGAAAGAAGAAGAGTATTCAGCTATTACACTAGTGCAGCCTCCAAATTTTTCGTATGGTAAGGGATGTTATTTTTCATATGGTAAGGGATGTTATTTTTCGTATAGTAAAGGATGTTATTTTTCGTATTGTAAGGGGTGTTATTTATTTTATATTTGTGAGGGATGTTATTTTTCGTATGGTGAGGGGTATTATTTCTTTCGTATTCATGAAGAGAGTTATTTTCTTTCAATACTCATAAGAGTTGTCATTCATTCTTTATTAATCTACACGAGTAACCTGTCTACGCGGACTACCACATGCATGGTGAATGATCCATCATATTCTATTCTTTAGTAATGTACGGGAGTAACCTGTCTATGCGGACAACCGCATGCATGGTGAATGACCCATCGTATTCATTCTTTATTAAATTGTGGAAATGATCTGTCTACGTGGATTACTGCATGGCGGGTGAAAATCTATTTGCAGTTCATATATTCTTTTATACTCGTATGAAATATCATTTCTTTTGTACTCATCATGGAATATCATTTTTTTTGTATTTTCCTTTTATGAGTACTATTCACGAGTACTATTCATGGGTTACTATTTACAAGTTACTATTCATGAGTTACTATTCACGAGTTACTATTCACGGGGAACCATTCACGACAAAATTGGTTTCTTTTTCTGACCAAATTATCGTTGATTTATGAATCTTACTCTTGAAATTAAATTCATGTTTTGACTATATTATTTTTGTTATCATATATAAACTTTTTATAACCCTGGTATTGAAATTTCTCTTTCACTTGAGTGTAAAGATGGGAGTAGATTATTGGTATGATCGTTACTATGAGTTCTCTTTGGCCAGTAGTGCAAAGATGAATTGTTAACTGGTATGATCATGACCATTGAATTTATAATTGCATTTCTTTAGCTTAAGTGCAAAGGAGGATAGATTAACATGGTTATAATTATTGTTTATATAAATTCTGAAATGATTATATATTTCGTTGAGATATGAATATCTTTGGCCCGTAGTGCAAAGATGACCTGTTGTTGAATATCTTTGGCCCGTAGTGCAAATATGACCTGTTGTTGAATATCTTTGGCCCGCAGTGTAAAGATGACCTGTTGTTAAATATCTTTGGACTGTTGTACAAAGATGAACTGTTAATGAATATCTTTGGCCCGTAGTACAAAGATGAGTTTATTAGTATGATTATGAACAGGAACTGTGATTTGGTATAACCATGATCTTTGATGTTTCAGGTAAAGACATGTGATGAAAATTATCTTCGGCCTGGATGAGAAGAGAAATTTAGAACTACAATTATGATTATGATTTATTCACATGATTATGGACATGAGCTGTTGATTGATGTTACAGGGTTAAAACATTGTTGGTGGACTTTTAACATGGAGAAGATAATAGACTTTATGGTCTATTTGATTCTTCTAATGGATTGCTCGTTCCGCTGTAACTATGGTTGAAAATTTTATCATATACCATATGTTCTAAATCTCTGATTCACTGTTGATGAAGGCTATTGATAATTTAATTATCTTTAGTCGTGATATTCTTTATTGGGCTAGTTGTGCTCACCCTTTTGTTTCACATTTCCTTTCAGGTATTAAGAGTTTAGCTGGGTCGAGCGAGGGTAATAGGGGAATAGAACGGTGGTCGATAGCTATTGAGGTTTCCCTAAAACAGTATGGAAATAATTTTATTGAGAATTTTAGATAAGTGTGTCGTATTTTTATACGTCATTTAACCGTTAATGTTGGTGAACCGAATAGGGTGAGGTGAACCCAACTTTGGAAGGGTGTTTTGCCACTATCATACAAGATGTCTAATGATCTACGACTTCGTGTTATCGTAAGACAGAGTTGTGCACATCTACTTGTTGATTATATCTACGAACACTACCTATATAATCTTGGAGTTTGGTTGAAATATAATTCTCAATTGAAGACCATGGAGATATTTATATGGCAAGAGAAGACTCACCCTTGGAAAGAACATGATAGTAATCTTCTCATTTTTCTTTGGGGTCTATTGGATCAACCAAGGATAATCCTTGAGTCATATGATATATATTATAACTTAGATGTATGGCTTCCCATGTATGAAGGTTTCATTGAGTATTTTCCAAAGATTTTAATTTCTAAAACAGTTGTATGAGGAAGATTGTAGTCGGGGGATGGAGTGATGGTCTGAGATGGTGGCTATAGTAGTCCTCACTATTATATGAAATAGTGTGATAATAAATGTAATGAGGACTCCATTTGAGTTTGAATACTGTCTAGAAGACAATATTCGTGTAAAAACTCTCAGCTACGCTTTTCTCGTATTGTATAAAAGAAGTTTGTATTTAATTCTGTATCGTGTATCTGGAGACTCAGAATGGGTGATGTATACCTGCTTAGGGGGCATCACAAATGGTATCAGAGCTTAGGGATATGGTCGCTGGCAGAGATCTGAGTCTAGAACTAGGAGGGTAGAGATGAGTAATATACTTCACTAGTGTGTGACTTACCTAAGCTGAAATTTCTTACTTGATAAATTTACAAATCGTGATATGTTAATTAACCCTTGTTTTGAAGCTGTATTCTGGAATGATATATGAAATACAGGAGATGAGCAATGGATAAATCAGGATGACAGGGAAGGTGAAATCTAAAATAAAAGCAAGGTATTCTCAACTCTTCGACATACCAGGTACGTAAATTTCGGGGATAAAATTTCATAAGGAGGGGAGATTGTAAGACCCCGAATTTTATGAAATAAAAGTATTCAATTTTTCTATTTTGGTAAATAGTTAAATTGATAAAAGTTTAAAGTTAAGGATGATATTTGAAAATTTTGGAAAGTAAACAAGTTGTTATAAAATATTCGTAGTGTCGGAAAATATTCGTTTGGTCGGGGAATATTCTTTTTGTCAGAGAATATTTGTACGACGACACCATCATTAGTGGACCCCACAATGGAATAACTGTACGAGTTAGAAAATGACAGAAATAACTTTTTAAAAAAAATATGGGCGAAAGTTTATACAATTAAACTGTTGAAATACCCGGTGATAAAAGTATAGTAATACGCGTGGTTGCATAGTAGCACACAGTATTGATTATTGATGCTTATGTGAGAAGTCACTCAGTTATACCCAATTATTGCTACAGTAATTGCTGCATAGTATCTCATGTTATTTGATTCAATTATTGTCACAGTATCATCTGCATAATATTTTATTTTATTTAATCAATAATTAAGACGACAAAGTTATTCATATTATTATTTGCAATATTGACGATGTCTAGAAAGTTCTGTCGAGGAGAGGTTTGGTCACCTAATTGCACGCCAATATGGAGAAATTCTTATCGGAAAGCCCCTCTTTCTTGAGAATGATCTAGTTGTTAAATATTGTGAGTTATAATATTAATGATGAATAATGGGTAATAGATTAAAAATGTGTTGATTAAAGATAAATGATTTGTGGTAATTATTTATTAAATTTTTGATATAAATAGAGGTGTTTGTTATAAGTTTGGCTTATTATTCCATGAGGGGATGTGCTAATTTTTCAGACCGTTGGTTGAAGATATTATTATAAATCAATATGAACCACTGGTGGAAAGTTATAATAATAAATCAATATGGATCACTAGTTTAAAGTTTTAATAGTAAATCAGTATAGACCGTTGCTTTAAGTTTTAATAGTAAATCAATATAGACCATCCGTTTAAAAGTAAAATAATCTGGGCCGTTTATGAATTAGTTATTATTCAGTCCTTTTTCCTATAAATAGAAGCTCATTCATTCATTATTTCTTACGAATTCACTAAAACTCTAGAGAGAGAAACTATAGAGAGAAAGAAGAAGAGTATTCTGCTATTACACTAGTGCAGTCTCCAAATTTTTCGTATGGTAAGGGATGTTATTTTTCGTATGGTAAGGGATGTTTTTTTTCGTATGGTAAAGGATGTTATTTTTCATACCGTAAGGGGTGTTATTTATTTTATATTTGTAAGAGATGTTATTTTTCGTATGGTGAGGGGTATTATTTCTTTCGTATTCATGAAGAGAGTTATTTTCTTTCAATACTCATAAGTGTTGTCATTCATTCTTTACTAATCTGCGGGAGTAACCTGTCTACGCAGACTACCGCATGCATAGTGAATTACCCATCGTATTCTATTCTTTATTAATCTGTGGGAGTAACATGTCTATGCAGACTACCTCATGTATGGTGAATGACCCTTCGTATTCATTCTTTATTAAATTATGGAAATGATTTGTCTATGTGGATTACTGCATGGCGGGTGAAAATCCACTTGCACTTCGTATATTCTTTTATGCTCGTATGAGATATCATTTTTTTTGTACTCGTCATGGAATATCTTTTTCTTTTGTATTTTCCTTTTATGAGTACTATTTATGAGTACTATTCACAGGTTACTATTCACGAGTTACTATTTATGAATTATTATTCACGAGTTACTATTTATGGGGTACTATTCACGACAAAATTGATTTCTTTTTCTGACCAAATTATCGTTGATTTATGAATCTTACTCTTGAAATTAAATCCATGTTTTGACTATATTATTTTTTTAATCATATATAACATTTTTATAACCTTGGTGTTGAAATTTCTCTTTCACTTAAGTGTAAAAGATGGGTAGATTATTGATATGATCGTGACTATGGGTTCTCTTTGGCCAGTAGTGCAAAGATAAATTGTTGACTGGTATGATCATGACCATTGAATTTATAATTGCATATCTTTAGCTTAAGTGCAAAGGTGAATTGATTAACATGGTTATAATTATTGTTTATATAAATTCTGAAATGATTATATATTTCATTGAGATATGAATATCTTTGGCCCGTAGTGCAAAGATGACCTGTTAATGAATATCTTTGGCACGTAGTGCAAAGATGACCTGTTATTGAATATCTTTATCCCGTAGTGCAAAGATGACCTGTTGTTAAATATCTTTGGACTATAGTGCAAAGATGAACTGTTAATGAATATCTTTGGCCCGTAGTGCAAAGATGAGTTTATTAGTATGATTATAAATAGGAACGGTGATTTGGTATATCCATGATCTTTGATGTTTCAGGTAAAGACATATGATGAAAATTATCTTCGTCCTGGATGAGAACAGGAATTTAGAGCTACAATTATGATTATGAGTTATTCACATGATTGTGGATAGGAACTGTTGATTGATGTTATAGGGTTAAAACATTGTTAGTGGACTTTTAACATGGAGAAGATAATAGACTTTATGGTCTATTTGATTCTTCTAATGGATTGCTCGTTCCACTGCAACTATGGTTGAAAAGTTTTATCATCTACCATATGTTCTAAATCTCTGATTCATTGTTGATGAAGGCTATTGATAATTTAATTATCTTTGGTCGTGATATTCTTTACTGGGATAGTTGTGCTCACCCTTTTGTTTCACAATTCCTTTCAAGTAATAAGAGTTTAGCTGGGTCGAGCGAGGGTAGTAGGGGAATAGAACGGTGGTCGATAGCTGTTATGGTTTTCCTAAAACAGTATGGAAATAATTTTATTGAGAATTTTAGATAAGTGTGTCATCTTTTTATACGTCATTTAACCGTTGATTTTGGTGAACCGAATAGGGTGAGGTGAACCCAACTTTGGAAAGGTGTTTTGCCACTATCATACAAGATGTTTAATGACCTACGACTTCGTGTTATTATAAGACAGGGTTGTCCACATCCACTTGCTGATTATATCGACGAACACTACCTATATAATCTTAGAGTTTGGTTTAAATATAATTCTCAATTGAAGACCATGGAGATATTTATATGGCAAGAGAAGACTCACAATTAGAAAGAACATGATAGTAATCTTCTCGTTTTTATTTGGGGTCTATTGGGTTAACCAAGGATAATTCTCCAATCATATAATATCTATTATAACGTAGATTCATGGCTTCCCATGTACGAAGGTTTCCTTGAGCATTTTTCAAAGATTTTAATTTCTAAAAAGTTGTATGAAGAAGTTTGTAGTCGGGGGACGGAGTGATGGTCCGAGATGGTGGCTATAGTAGTCCTCACTATTCTATGAAATAGTGTGATAATAAATGTAATGAGGACTCCATTTGAGTTTGAATACAGTCTAGAAGATAATATTTGTGTAAAAACTCTCCGCTACGCTTTTGTCGTATTGTATAAAAAAAGTTTGTATTTGATTCTGTACCGTGTATCTAGCGACTCAGAATGGGTGATGTATACCTGTTTTGGGGGCGTCACATAATTTCATTGGAAACGGGTCAACGATCAAAAGTCACCTGCGTTTTTCTGTTGAATTGCATGGTTTTTTGGTCAAATTGTATCGTTTAGGACTTCAAAATTAAATTTTATTATTTTTGGGTTAATTTTGTAATTTTCCTTATCAGTTTTTCTTTTCCGTTTTGGATTCCGCTTTTAGGGTTTTGTTAGTTATACGTTTGTTATGATGGGAAGCAGCAGTTTTGATGAATAATAGACTTTTCTTATTTTCCAAAATTCTCTAAATTAGAATTTTGTTGCATATTTCTTTGTACTCGTAAAATCAACAGGTTATAAAAAGTTATCGTTTGGCAATCGTGCGTGATTCAAAAATTGGTAATAGTTTTTGTTGTACTTCCGCTACGTGGGTCACCCATCCTAATACTACTCTCGCCCAATCATGCTTAACTTCGGAGTTCTGATGGTATCCGATGCATTAGTGTTGGTATGATCGCACCCGTTAGGATTCTGCATTTTTATTCCTATATTCCCACATATGGGTGGAACACAGTAACGTTTACTTCGTACATGCGAGTTTACCAAGACACGTTCGCTAGTACGCTCTTTTTTCATCGAATATCATAAAAAAAATATAAAAAGGGGTGCAACACGAGGACTTCCCTGGTGTCACCCATCCTAGTACTACTCTCGCCCAAGCAAGCTTAACTTCGGAGTTCTGAAGGGATTCGGCGCATTAGTACTGGTATGATCACACCCGTTAGAATTCTCTATTTTTATTTCTATATTCCCACATGTGGGTGGAAAGTAATGTAATTTAGGTCATGCATGCGCGTTTACCAAGACACGTTCACTAGTACACTCTTTTTTTCACCGAAATACATAAAAAAAATATAAAAAGAGGTGCAACACGAGGACTTCCCAAGGGGTCACTGATGTGGTTGAAGAGCAAGCGTGTCAGTTTATCGAAAAATTTGATAGATTTGTTCCAGTTTATGGAAAAATTTGATAGATTATGAAAAGATTTGATCCAATGGCAATTTGGTAATTTCTGTCAAGTTTGGAGTGTTATATTTTTGCATTTTAAGAGCCTAATTTCATTGGAAATGGTTCTACGATCAAAAGTCAGCAGCATTTCTCTTGTGAACAGCTGAGTTTTTTTGGTCAAATTGTATCGTTTAGGCCTTCAAAATTATATTTTATTATTTTTGGGTTATTTTTGTAATTTTCCTTAGTAGTTTTCCTTTTCCATTTTGGATTCCGCTTTTAGGGTTTTGTTATTTATACGTTTGTTATGATGGGAAGCAGCAGTTTTGATGAATAATATACTTTTCTTATTTTACAAAATTCGCTGAATTAGAATTTTGTTGCCTATTTCTTTGTATTCGTAAAATCAACAGGTTGTAGAAAGTTATCGTTTGGCAATCATGCGTGATTCAACAATTGATAACACTTTTCATTGTACTACTGCTACGTGGGTCACCCATCCTAATAATACTCTCGCCCAAACACGCTTAACTTCGGAGTTCTGATAGGATCCGGTGCATTAGTGCTGGTATGATCACATTCGTTAGGATTCTCTATTTTTACTCCTATATTCCCACATATGGGTGGAACGCAGTGAAGTTTACGTCGTGCATGCTAGTTTACCAACACACGTTCACTAGTACACTCTTTTTTCGCCGAATATCGCAAAAAAAATATAAAAAGGGGTGCAACACGAGGACTTCCCAAGGGGTCACCCATCCTAGTAATACTCTCGCCCAAATACGCTTAACTTCGGAGTTCTAATGGGATCCGGTGCATTAGTGCTGGTATGATCGCACCCATTAGAATTCTCTATTTTTATTCCTATATTCCTACATGTGGGTGGGAAGTAGTGAATTTTAGGTCATGCATGCGAGTTTACCAAGACACGTTTACTAGTACGTTTTTTTTTCATCGAATATCGTAAAAAAATATAAAAAGGGGCACAACACGAGGATTCCCCATGGGGTCACCCATCCTAGTACTACTCTCGCCCAAGCGCGCTTGACTTCAGAGTTCTGATGGGATCTGGCGCATTAGTGCTGGTATGATCTTATCCGTTAGAATTCTATATTTTTATACCTATATTCCCACGTGTGGGTGGGAAGTAGTAAAATTTAGGTCATGCATGTGCGTTTACCAATACATGTTCATTAGTATGCTCTTTTTTTTACCGAATTACATAAAAAAATATAAAATGAGGTGCAACACGAGGACTTCCCAAGGGGTCACTAATGCTGTTGAAGAGCAAGCGTGTCCGTTTATCGAAAGATTTGATAGATTTGATCCAGTTTATGGAAAGATTTGATAGATTATGGAATGATTTGATCCAGTAGCAATTTGATAATTTCTGTCAAGTTTTGAGTGTCGGATTTTCGCGTTTTCGAAGCCTAATTTCATTAAAAACGGGTCAACGATCAATAGTCACCAGCATTTTGCTCGTGAAGTGCAGTGTTTTTTGATCAAATTGTACATTTAGGCCTTTAAAATTACAATTTATTATTTTTCTGTTATTTTTGTAATTTTCCTTAGTAGTTTTCCTTTTCCATTTTGGATTCCGCTTGTAGGGTTTTGTTATTTAAACGTTTGTAACGATGGGAAGCAATAGTTTTGATAATAAATAGACTTTTTTTTATTTTTCAAAATTCTCAGAATTAGAATTTTGTTGCCTATTTCCTGGTATTCGTAGTATCAACAGGTTGTAGAAGGTTACTGTTTGGCAATCGTGCACGATTCAATAATTGATACAATTTTTCGTTGTACTTCTGCTACGTGGGTCACCCATCCTAGTACTACTCTCGCCCAAGCACGCTTAACTTCGGAGTTCTGATGGGATCTAGTGCATTAGTGCTGGTATGATCACACCTGTTAGGATTCTCCATTTTAATTCCTATATTCCCAAATATGGGTGGAACATAGTGACATTTACGTCATGCATGCGAGTTTACAAAGACATGTTCACTAGTTCGCCCTTCTTTCACCGAATATCGCAAAAACAAATTTAGAAAGGGGTAGGACACGAGGACTTCCCAGGGGGTCAGCCATCCTAGTGCTACTCTCGCCCACGCTCGCTTAATTTCGGAGTTCTGATGGGATCTGGCACATTAGTGCTGGTATGATCGCACCCGTTAGAATTCTCCACTTTTATTCCTATATTCCCATATGTGGGTGGGAAGTAGTGAAATTTAGGTTATGCATGCGCGTTTACCAAGACACGTTCACTGGTACACTCTTTTTTTCACCGAATTACATAAAAAAATATAAAATGAGGTGCAAAACGAGGACTTCCCAAAGGGCCACTGATGCGGTTGAAGAGCAAGCGTGTCCGTTTATCAAATAATATGAGAGATTTGATCCAGTTTATGGAAAGATTTGATATATTATGGAAAGATTTAATCTAGTGGCAATTTGGTAATTTCTATTAAATTTAGAGTGTCAAATTTTCGCGTTTTTGGAGCCTAATTTCATTGAAAACGGGTCATCAATCAGAACTCACATGCTTTTCACTAGTGAACTGTAGTGTTTTTTGGTCAAATTGTATCGTTTTGGCCTTATAAATTACATTTTATTATTTTCGGCTTATTTTTGTAATTTTCATTATTAGTTTTTCTTTTCCGTTTTGGATTCCGCTTTAAGGGTTTTGTTATTTAAACGTTTGTTATGATGGGAAGCAGAAGTTTGATGAATAATAGACTTTTCTTATTTTCCAAAATTCTCTGAATTAGAATTTTGTTGCCTATTTCTTGGTATTCGTAGAATCAACAGGTTGTAGAAGGTTATCGTTTGGCAATCGTGGGCGATTCAATAATTGATAACACTCTTCGTTGTACTTCTGCTGCATGGGTCACCCATCCTAGTACTACTCTCGCCCAAGCACGCTTAACTTCAGAGTTCTTATGGGATCCGATGCATTAGTGCTGGAATGATCGCACCCGTTAGGATTCTCCATTTTTTATTCCTATATTCCCACATATGGGTTGAACGCAATGACGTTTTTGTCTTGCATGCGCGTTAACCAAGACAGGTTCACTAGTACACTCTTTTTTCATCGAATATCGTAAAAAAAAATATAAAAAGGGGTACAACATGAGGGCTTCCCAGAGGGGTCACCCATCCTAGTAATACTCTGGCCCAAGCACGTTTAACATCGGAGTTCTAGTGGGATCCGGTGCATTAGTGCTGGTATGATCGCACCAGTTAGAATTCTCCATTTTTATTCCTATATCCCAACATGTGGGTGGGTAGTAGTGAATTTTAGGTCATGCATGCGAGTTTACCAAGACACGTTCACTAGTACGCTATTTTTTCATCGAATATCGTAAAAAAAAATATAAAAAGGGGTGCAACACGAGGACTTCCCAAGAGGTCACCCATCCTACTACTACTCTCGCCCAAGTACGCTTAACTTTGGAGTTCTGGTGGGATCCGGCGCATTAGTGCTGGTATGATCGCACCCGTTAAGATTCTCCATTTTTATTACTATATTCCCAAATAGGGGTGGAACGTAGTGACATTTACGTCGTGCATACGAGTTTACGAAGACACATTCACAAGTACACTTTTTTTTCACCGAATCACATAAAAAATATAAAAAGAGGTGCAACACGAGGACTTCCCAAGGGGTCACTGATGTGGTTGAAGAGCAAGCTTGCCAGTTTATCGAAAGATTTGATAGATTTGAGACAATTTATGGAAAGATTTGATAGATTATAGAAAGATTTTGTGACGACCCCAAAATAGGTCCATTCCATCCAACCTATTCTGAGTCGCCAAATACATGGTACAAAAAACAACTACAACTTTATTACAACAATTGTCGTGCAAAATACAACAACACATATGATGTGAGTTTGAATACAAATAAATACCAAATGTGACATTGGACACCATCATGTATCAGCACCTCACAAAGGTACCTTACATAAAGGTACAGTAAAAAATTGTTTTAGAAACTAGAATCTTTGGGAAGTTCTCAAGGAAACCTTCGTACATGGGAGGCCATGCTTCTAGGTTATGATAGATATCATATGGCCACAGAATTATCCTTGGTTGACCCAATATACCCCAAAGAAAAACGAGAAGATTACTATCATATTCTTCCCAATGGCGAGTCTTCTCTTGACATATCATTATCTCTACTGTCTCTAATTGAGAATTATACTTCAAACAAACACCAAGATTATATAGGTAGTGCTCGTATATATACTCAGCAAGTGGATGAGCACATCCCTGTCTTATGATGACACGAGGTTGTATGTCGTTAGACATCTTGTATGATAGTGGCAAACCACCCTTCCAACGGGGTACACCTTACCCTATTAGATTCACCAAATAAAACTACTAAATGAACTTTTCTATACTGCTTCGGGAGAACATCCACAGCTAGAGACCACCATTCTATTTCCCCGTTACCCTCGCTCGACCCAGCTACACTCTTATTACCTGAAAGGAATTGTGAAGCAAAAGGGTGAGCACAACTAGCTCAGTAAAGAATATCATGACTAAAGATAATTAAATTATCAATAGCCTTCATCAATAATAAATCAGAGATTTAGAACATATGGTAAATAATAAAAATTTTAACCATAGTTGCAGCGGAACGAGCAATCCATTAGAAGAGTCAAATAGACTATAAAGTCTATTATCTTCTCCATGTTAAAAATCCATCAACAATGTTTTATCCCTGTAACATCAATCAATAATTCTGGTCCACAATCATATGAATAACTCATAATCATAACTGTAGTTCTAAATTCCTCTTCTCAACCAGGACGAAGATAATTTTCATCACCTATCTTTACCTGAAACATCAAAGATCATGGTTACACCAAATCACATTTTCTGTTCATAATCATACTAATAACTTCATCTTTGCACTACGGCCAAAGATATTCATTTGTATCACCAGTTGGTCATGTTTATCTCAACATCTGTTCATCTTTGCACTACTGGCCAAAGATATTCAACAACATATCATCTTTGCACTACGGGCCAAAGATATTCATCAACAATTCACCTTTGCACTACAGGCCAAAGATATTCATCAACAGTTCATATTTGCACAACGGCCAAATATATTCATCAACAGTTCATATTTGCACTACAGGCCAAATATATGAATATCTCAAAGAAATATATAATCATTTCAGAATTTATATAAACAATAATTATAACCATGTTGATCAATTCACCTTTGCACTTAAGCTTACGATATTCAATTATAAATTCAATGGTCATGATCATACCAGTCACAATTCAACTTTGCACTACAGGCCAAAGAGAACCCTAGTCATGATCATACCAATAATCTACCCATCTTTACACTCCAGTGAAAGAGAATTTCAACATCAGGGTTATAAAAATGTTATATATGATGATAAAAATAATATGATCAACATATAGTTTTAATCTCAAGAGTAATATTCATAAACCAACTATAATTTGGTCAGAAAAAGAGAATAGTAACTCGTGAATAGTAACTCATGAATAGTAACTCGTGAATAGTAACTCATGAATAGTAACTCATGAATAGTAAACTCGACACAAAAAGGTAGAAATTCTACAATAAAATACATACCAATATTTCGGTATAATGATATTGAAAGAATAATATTTCTTAAGCTTATAAATAATTTATTTAAATTGTTTACACTTTACTAAATAATGCATTTAATCATTCTAAAATACCAAACTCATAAGATTTTATCACCAATAATCAAAACCCTCATCAAAAATCTGCATATACCTCATATAGGATTCTCAAGCCATAAAATCCTATTTTCCAATTTTCTTACTTCACATAACATATTTAATTCATTTACTCATAACTAGTCTATTTACATAAAAAATACCAAATCAGTTCCAAAAATATTTCTTTTCTGGGATTTAGCAGAATATAGTCACATATTGAACATATATTTTTCTCAGAATTTTTGAAAGTCATTTACTATTTTTCATATGGCCAAAACAGCCGAATATTTAGACATTTATCAAAAATTATAATTTTGTCTAAAAATTCTGAAATTTACAGAGTATACTTCTATCATATACATGTACTCCCAATAAAAATTTCATCAATTTTGAAGTTAACCACAAGAAGTTATAAGCGGTTACTTTTAAAATAGTCTTTTCTCATAAAATTCATAACTCTTAATCTATACATCCAAAAATCACCATTTTTGGACACAATCAAGAAAACTCATCAAAATATCATTTCAAATTTTTCTAAAATTTTTGAAGATCAAAAAAATTACGAAACTGAAAATCATAACAACCCTTAAAATCTCTTACTATCCCTTACAATCCCTTACAATCCCTTACTATCCCTTACTATCCCTTACCTCAAAAGAGCAGTACTTCTGATCGGTATGCAAAGCCGAAGAAAACTTGCACTGAATAACAACTCTCAAAGTATCTAAATACTCACAAAATATGCTTCATAATATAGAGAGAGAAAGAGAGAAAGCTTATGTTTTTGGTGTGATTTTCAATTCTAACTTAGCCCTCTATTTATAGTAAAATTTTAGTAGGCTTGACCTGCAACCTGATGGCTTTACCTGCTACTATTCCCACCCACCACATTTGAAATATAATTCAGCACATTTCTTCACCAACCACAAGTGGGGCCCACCAATTCTAGAATTTTCCATCAAAATGATAAACTCCGAAAATTCAACAATTTCTGAACCAGTCATCTCGTAAAATTCATAACAAATCATACGTTCATTTTTAACGGTTCAAAATTTGTGGGCATATACTCAACTTATATATATATATAACATATCCAAAAATTACCACGATCCAACGGTCGGATTAAAAATTATAACACCCGCAAAATATCTCAAAAACCCTGATTTTTAATATCTCCATTCCGACAAAAATACGGATAAAAACCTCAACATTAACTCCTTCATTTTTAACCACAAAAATATATCCCTCATTTATATCCACATAAAATAAATATTTCCTTATCATATGAATCAATAATTAATTATTCACAAATAATATTACAGAATCACATTTATGACAACCAGGCCGTTCCCAGAAAAGAGGGGGCTTTCCAATAAGAATTTTTCCTTACTGGCGCGCAATTAGGTGGCCAAACCTCTCCTTAGACAGAACTTTCTAGACATTGCCAATAATGTTATCTAATAATATTATTCAAATAATATGAATTATTGATATGATAATGGGAAATACTGTGCAGTGACAATTATTAAACAACAATAATATAAAATTTCAACGTAGCAATTATTGAATCAATAAAATAAAATATTAAATAGTAATTACTGTAACAATTATTGAGTAGTGCCTTCTTACGTAAGAATCAATAATTTCAAAAATACTATGCAATACCGTGTGCTACTGTGCAATAACGCGTATTACTGTATTTTAACCACCGGGTATTCCAACAGTGTTAACAGTAACAACTACGCCGTTATTTGTAAAAACTCAAATTTGTCATTTTCTTCACCCGACAGTTATTCTGTTATGGGGCCCACAAATGGCTGCGCCGTCGTACGAATATTCCCCGACAGAAAGAATATTCCACGACCAAACGAATATTCCCCGACAACAATGATTATTTTATAACCACTTGCTTATTTTGAAAAAAATCATATTTCACTCATAACTTTAAACTTTTATCAATTTAACCATTTACTGAATAGTAATTATAAGAAAAATTGAATACTTTTATTTCATAAAATTCGAGGTCTTACAATCTCCCCTCCTTATGAAATTTCGTCCCCGAAATTTACGTACCTGGTATTTCAAAGAGTTGAGAATACCTTCCTTTCATTTCAGATTACATCTTCTTTGTCATCATAATTTCTCCATTGCTCATCTCTTGTATTTCAAATATCATTCTAGAATACAGCTTCAAAACAAGGGTTAATTGAATAAATTAACATATCACATAATATCCCGATATTATGACTGACCAACAAATAAGCTTAGGTAGGACACACTAGCGAAGGATTTACTCATCTCTCCCCTCCTAGTTATATTCCCCGATCTCCGCCAGAGATCATATCCCTAAGCTCTGATACCACCTGTGACGACCCCAAAATAGGTCCATTCCATCCAACCTATTCTGAGTCGCCAAATACATGGTACAGAAAACAACTACAACTTTATTACAATAATTGTCGTGCAAAATAAAACAACACATATGATGTGAGTTTGAATACAAATATATACCAAATGTGACATTGGACACCATCATGTATCAGCACCTCACAAAGGTACCTTACATAAAGGTACAGTCAAAAATTGTTTTAGAAACTAGAATCTTTGGGAAGTGCTCAAGGAAACCTTCGTACATGGGAGGCCATGCTTCTAGGTTATGATAGATATCATATGGCCACAGAATTATCCTTGGTTGACCCAATATACCCCAAAGAAAAACGAGAAGATTACTATCATATTCTTCCCAATGGTGAGTCTTCTCTTGACATATCATTATCTCTACTGTCTCTAATTGAGAATTATACTTCAAACAAACACCAAGATTATATAGGTAGTGCTCGTATATATACTCAGCAAGTGGATGAGCACATCCATGTCTTATGATGACACGAGGTTGTATGTCGTTAGACATCTTGTATGATAGTGGCAAACCACCCTTCCAACGTTGGGTACACCTTACCCTATTAGATTCACCAAATAAAACTACTAAATGAACTTTTCTATACTGCTTCGGGAGAACATCCACAGCTAGAGACCACCATTCTATTTCCCCGTTACCCTCGCTCGACCCAGCTACACTCTTATTACCTGAAAGGAATTGTGAAGCAAAAGGGTGAGCACAACTAGCTCAGTAAAGAATATCATGACTAAAGATAATTAAATTATCAATAGCCTTCATCAATAATAAATCAGAGATTTAGAACATATGGTAAATAATAAAAATTTCAACCATAGTTGCAGCGGAACGAGCAATCCATTAGAAGAGTCAAATAGACTATAAAGTCTATTATCTTCTCCATGTTAAAAATCCATCAACAATGTTTTATCCCTGTAACATCAATCAACAATTCTGGTCCACAATCATATGAATAACTCATAATCATAACTGTAGTTCTAAATTCCTCTTCTCAACCAGGACGAAGATAATTTTCATCACCTATCTTTACCTGAAACATCAAAGATCATGGTTACACCAAATCACATTTTCTGTTCATAATCATACTAATAACATCATCTTTGCACTACGGCCAAAGATATTCATTTGTATCACCAGTTGGTCATGTTTATCTCAACATCTGTTCATCTTTGCACTACTGGCCAAAGATATTCAACAACATATCATCTTTGCACTACGGGCCAAAGATATTCATCAACAATTCATCTTTGCACTACAGGCCAAAGATATTCCTCAACAGTTCATATTTGCACAACGACCAAATATATTCATCAACAGTTCATATTTGCACTACAGGCCAAATATATGAATATCTCAAAGAAATATATAATCATTTCAGAATTTATATAAACAATAATTATAACCATGTTGATCAATTCACCTTTGCACTTAAGCTTAAGATATTCAATTATAAATTCAATGGTCATGATCATACCAGTCACAATTCAACTTTGCACTACAGGCCAAAGAGAATCCTAGTCATGATCATACCAATAATCTACCCATCTTTACACTCCAGTGAAAGAGAATTTCAACATCAGGGTTATAAAAATGTTATATATGATGATAAAAATAATATGATCAACATATAGTTTTAATCTCAAGAGTAATATTCATAAACCAACTATAATTTGGTCAGAAAAAGAGAATATTAACTCGTGAATAGTAACTCATGAATAGTAACTCGTGAATAGTAACTCATGAATAGTAACTCATGAATAGTAAACTCGACACCAAAAGGTAGAAATTCTACAATAAAATATATACCAATATTTCGGTATAATGATATTGAAAAAATAATATTTCTTAAGCTTATAAATAATTTATTTAAATTGTTTACACTTTACTAAATAATGCATTTAATCATTCTAAAATACCAAACTCATAAGATTTTATCACCAATAATCAAAACCCTCATCAAAAATCTGCATATACCTCATATAGGATTCTCAAGCCATAAAATCCTATTTTCCAATTTTCTTACTTCACATAACATATTTAATTCATTTACTCATAACTAGTCTATTTACATAAAAAATACCAAATCAGTTCCAAAAATATTTCTTTTCTGGGATTTAGCAGAATATAGTCACATATTGAACATATATTTTTCTCAGAATTTTTGAAAGTCATTTACTATTTTTCATATGGCCAAAACAGCCGAATATTTAGACATTTATCAAAAATTATACTTTTGTCCAAAAATTCTAAAATTTACAGAGTATACTTCTATCATATACATGTACTCCCAATAAAAATTTCATCAATTTTGAAGTTAACCACAAGAAGTTATAAGCGGTTACTTTTAAAATAGTCTTTTCTCATAAAATTCATAACTCTTAATCTATACATCCAAAAATCACCATTTTTGGACACAATCAAGAAAACTCATCAAAATATCATTTCAAATTTTTCCAAAATTTTTGAAAATCAAAAAAATTACGAAACTGAAAATCATAACAACCCTTAAAATCTCTTACTATCCCTTACAATCCCTTACTATCCCTTACCTCAAAAGAGCAGTACTTCTGATCGGTATGCAAAGCCGAAGGAAACTTGCACTGAATAGCAACTCTCAAAGTATCTAAATACTCACAAAATATGCTTCATAATATAGAGAGAGAAAGAGAGAAAGCTTATGTTTTTGGTGTGATTTTCAATTCTAACTTAGCCCTCTATTTATAGGAAAATTTTAGTAGGCTTGACCTGCAACCTGATGGCTTTACCTGCTACTATTTCCACCCACCACATTTGAAATATAATTCAGCACATTTCTTCACCAACCACAAATGGGGCCCACCAATTCTAGAATTTTCCATCAAAATGATAAACTCCGAAAATTCAACAATTTCTGAACCAGTCATCTCGTAAAATTCATAACAAATCATACGTTCATTTTTAACGGTTCAAAATTTGTGGGCATATACTCAACTTATATATGTATAACATATCCAAAAATTACCACGATCCAACGGTCGGATTAAAAATTATAACACCCGCAAAATATCTCAAAAACCTTGATTTTTAATACCTCCATTCCGACAAAAATACGGATAAAAACCTCAACATTAACTCCTTCATTTTTAACCACAAAAATATATCCCTCATTTATATCCACATAAAATAAATATTTCCTTATCATATGAATCAATAATTAATTATTCACAAATAATATTACAGAATCACATTTATGACAACCAGGCCGTTCCCAGGAAAGAGGGGGCTTTCCAATAAGAATTTTTCCTTACTGGCGCGCAATTAGGTGACCAAACCTCTCCTTAGACAGAACTTTCTAGACATTGCCAATAATGTTATCTAATAATATTATTCAAATAATATGAATTATTGATCTGATAATGGGAAATACTGTGCAGTGACAATTATTGAACAACAATAATACAAAATTTCAACATAGCAATTATTGAATCAATAAAATAAAATATTAAACAGTAATTATTGTAACAATTATTGAGTAGTGCCTTCTTACGTAAGAATCAATAATTTTAAAAATACTATGCAATACCGTGTGCTACTGTGTAATAACGCGTATTACTGTATTTTAACCACCGGGTATTCCAACAGTGTTAACAGTAACAACTACGCCGTTATTTGTAAAAACTCAAATTTGTCATTTTCTTCACCCGACAGTTATTCTGTTATGGGGCCCACAAATGGATGCGCCGTCGTACGAATATTCCCCGACAGAAAGAATATTCCACGACCAAACGAATATTCCCCGACAACAATGATTATTTTATAACCACTTGCTTATTTTGAAAAAAATCATATTTCACACATAACTTTAAACTTTTATCAATTTAACCATTTACTGAATAGTAATTATAAGAAAAATTGAATACTTTTATTTCATAAAATTCGGGGTCTTACAGATTTGATAGGTCTTTTTGGTCAAATTGTATCGTTTAGGCTTTCAAAATTACATTTTATTATTTTCGGGTTATTTTTGTAATTTTTCTTATTAGTTTTCCTTTTCCGTTTTGGATTCTAATTTTAAGGTTTTATTATTTAAACGTTTGTTATAACGGGAAGCAGCAGTTTTGATGAATAATATACTTTTCTTATTTTTAGAAATTCTCTAAATTAGAATTTTGTTGCCTATTTCCTGGTATTCGTAGAATCAACAGGTTGTAGAAGGTTATCGTTTGGCAATCGTGCACGATTCAACAATTGATACCACTTTTCGTTGTACTTCCGCTACATGGGTCACCCATCCTAGTGCTACTCTCGCCTAAGCACGTTGAACTTCGGAGTTCTAATGGGATCCGGTGCATTAGTGCTGGTATGATTGCACCTGTTAGGATTCTCCATTTTTATTCCTATATTCCCACATATTGGTGGAACGCAGTGACGTTTACGTCGTGCATGCGAGTTTACCAAGACACGTTCACTAGTACGTTCTTTTTTCACCAGACTACACAAAAAAATATAAAAGGATGTGCAGCACGAGGACTTCCTAAGGGGTCACTGATGCGGTTGAAGAACAAGCGTGTCAGTTTATGGAAAGATTTGATAGATGACGGAAAGATTTGATTCAGTGGCAATTCGGTAATTTTTGTCAAGTTTGGAGTGCTGGATTTTCGTGTTTTCGGAGCCTAATTTCATTGGAAACAGGTCAATGATCAAAAGTCACCAGCATTACACACGTGAACTGCAGGGTTTTTTTGTCAAATTTTTTCGTTTAGGCCTTCAAAATTGCATTTTATTATTTTCGGGTTATTTTTGTAATTTTTCTTATTAGTTTTTCTTTTCTGTTTTGGATTCCGCTTTTAGGATTTTGTTATTTAAACGTTTGTTACGATGGGAAGCAACAGTTTTGGTAAACTTATTCTCGTATGATCGCACCCGTTAGGATTCTTAATTTTTATTTCTATATTACCACATATGGGTGGAAAGCAGTGACATTTACGTCGTGCATGCAAGTTTACCAAGACACGTTCACTAATACGCTCTTTTTTCACCGAACATCGCAAAAAAATATAAAAAGGGGTGCAACATGAGGACTTCGTAGGGGGTCACCCATCCTTGAACTACTCTCACCCAAGCACGCTTAACTTCAAAGTTCTGATGGGATCCGGTGCATTAGTGCTGGTATGATCGCACCTATTAGGATTCTCTATTTTTATTCCTATATTCCGAAATATGGGTGGAACGCAGTGACGTTTACGTCGTACATGCGAGTTTACCAAGACACGTTCACTTGTACGCTTTTTTTTCACCGAACATCGCAAAAATAATATAAAAAGGGGTACAACAGGAGGACTTCCCAAGGGGTCAGTCATCCTAGTACTATTCTCGCCCAAGCATGCTTGATTTCGGAGTTCTGATGGGATCTGGTACATTAGTGGTGGTATGATATCACCCGTTAGGGTTCTCCATTTTTATTCATATATTCCCACATATGGGTGGAACGCAGTGAAGTTTACGTCGTGCATTCGAGTTTACCAAGACACGTTCACTAGTACGCTCTTTTTTCACCGGATTACACAAAAAAATATAAAAGGAGGTGCAACACAAGGACTTCCCAGGGGGTCACCCATCCTAGTACTACCCTCACCCAAGCACGGCTAACTTCGAAGTTCTGATGGGATCCGGTGCATTAGTGCTGGTATGATCGCACACGTTAGGATTCTGCATTTTTATTCCTATATTCCCACATGTGGGTGGAACGCAGTGAAGTTTACGTCGTGCATGCGAGTTTACCAAGACACGTTCACTAGTATGCTCTTTTTTCACCGGATTACACAAAAAAATATACAAAGAGGTGCAACACGAAGAATTCCCAAGGGGTCACTGATGCGGTTGAAGAGCAAGCGTGTCTGTTTATGGAAAGATTTGATAGATAATGGAAAAATTTGATCCAGTGGTAATTTGGTAATTTTTGTTAAGTTTGGAGTGTCGAATTTTCGCATTTTTGGAGCCTAATTTCATTGGAAACAGGTCAACGATCAAAAGTTACTAGCGCTATGCTCGTGAACTGTAGGTGTTTTAGGTCAAATTTTATTGTTTAGGCCTTCAAAATTACATTTATTATTTTCGGGTTATTTTTGTAATTTTTCTTATTAGTTTTTCTTTTTCGTTTTGGATTCCGCTTTTAGGGTTTTGTTATTTAAACGTTTGTCACGATGGGAAGCAACAGTTTTGGTAAACTAGTTCTCGTATGATCGCACCCGTTAGGATTCTCTATTTTTATTCCTATATTCCCACATGTGGGTAAAACGCAGTGACGTTTACGTCGTGCATGCGAGTTTACCAAGACACGTTCACTTGTACGCTTTTTTTTCACCGGATTACACAAAAAATATAAAAGGAGGTGCAACAAGAGGACTTCCCAAGGGGTCACTGATTCGGTTGAAGAGCAAGCGTGTCGTTTTATGGAAAGATTTGATAGAAGATGGAAAGATTTGACCCAGTGGCAATTTGTAATTTTTGTCAAGTTTGGAGTGCCAAATTTTTGCGTTTTCGGAGCCTAATTTCCTTGGAATCGGGTCAACGATCAAAAGTCACTAGCGCTGCGCTCATGAACTGCAGGGTTTTTTGGTCAAATTTTATTGTTTAGGCCTTCAAAATTACATTTTATTGTTTTTGGGTTATTTTTGTAATTTTCCTTATTAGTTTTCCTTTTTCCGTTTTAGATTCCGCATTTAGAGTTTTGTTATTTAAACGTTTGTTATGATGGGAAGTAAAAGTTTTGGTAAACTAGTTCTCGTATGATCGCACCAGTTAGGATTCTTTATTTTTATTCCTATATTCCCACATATGGGTGGAACGCAGTGACAGTTACGTCGTCCAAGCGAGTTTACCAAGACACGTTCACTAGTACGCTCTTTTTTCACCGAGCATCGCAAAAAAATATATAAAGGGGTGCAACACGCAGACTCTCCAAGGGGTCACCCATCCTCATACTACTCTCGCCCAAGCACGCTTAACTTCGGAGTTCTGATGGGATCTGATGCATTAGTGCTGGTATGATCGCACCCGTTAGGATTCTCCATTTTTATTCCTATATTCCCACATGTGGGTGGAACGCAGTGAAGTTTACGTCGTGCATGCGAGTTTACCAAGACACGTTCACTAGTACGCTCTTTTTTCACTTGATTACACAAAAAAAATATAAAGGGAGGTGCAACACGAGGACTTCTCAAGGGGTCACTAATGCGGTTGAAGATAAAGCGTATCAGTTTATAGAAAGATTTGATAGATGATGGAAAGATTTGATCCAGTGGCAATTTGGTAATTTTTGTCAAGTTTGTATTGCCAGGTTTTCGCATTTTCGAAGCTTAATTTCATTGGAAACGGGTCAACAATCAAAGTTCACCACCGCCTAGCTCGTGAACTGCATGGTTTTTTGGTACAATTTTATTGTTTAGGCCTTCAAAATTACATTTTATTATTTTTGGGTTATTTTTGTCATTTTCCTTATTAGTTTTTCTTTTTCGTTTTGGATTTCGCTTTTAGGGTTTTGTTATTTAAACGTTTGTTACGATGGGAAGCAACAGTTTTGGTAAAATAGTTCTCGTATACTCGTACCCATTAGGATTCTCTATTTTTATTCCTATATTCCCACATATGGGTGGAACGCAGTGACGTTTACGTCGTGCATGCGAGTTTTCCATGACACGTTCACTATGACGCACTTTTTTCACCGAACATCGTAAAAAAAATATAAAAATGTGTACAACACGAGGACTTCCAAAGGGGTCACCCATTCTAGTACTACTCTCGCCCAAGCATGCTTAACTTCGGAGTTCTGATGGGATCCATTGCATTAGTGCCACTAAGATCGCACCTGTTTGGATTCTCCATTTTTATTCCTATATTCCCATATATGGGTGGAACGCAGTGATGTTTACGTCATGCATGCGAGTTTACCAAGACACGTTCACTAGTACGCTATTTTATCACCGAACATCGCAAAAAAAATATAAAAAGGGGTGCAACACGAGGACTTCCCGGGTCACCCATCCTAGTACTACTCTCGCCCAAGCACGCTTAACTTCAGAGTTTTGATGGGATCCGGTGCATTACTGCTGGTATGATCGCATCCATTAGGATTCTCCATTCCTATTCCTATATTCCCACATGTGGGTGGAACGCAGTGAAGTTTACGCCGTGCATGCAAGTTTACCAAGACACGTTCACTAGTACGCTCTTTTTTCACCAGATTACACAAAAAAATATAAAAGAAGGTGCAAGACGAGGACTTCCCAAGGGGTCACTGATGCGGTTGAAGAGCAAACGTGTCAGTTTATAGAAAGATTAGATCTAGTGGCAATTTGGTGTTTTTTGTCAAGTTTGGAATGCCGAATTTTAGCATTTTCGGATCCTAATTTCATTGGAAACGGGTCAACGATCAAAAGTCACGAGCGCCACACTTGTGAACTGTTGGGTTTTTTGGTCAAATTCTATTATTTTCGGGTTTTTTTTTGTAATTTTCCTTATCCGTTTTTCTTTTTCGTATTGGATTCCGCTTTTAGGATTTTGTTATTTAAACGTTTGTTACGATGGAAAGCAACAGTTTTGGTAAACTAGTTCTCGTATGATCGCACCCGTTAGGATTCTCCATTTTTATTCCTATATTCCCACATGTGGATGGAACGCAGTGACGTTTACGTCGTGCATGCGAGTTTACCAAGACACGTTCACTAGTATGCTCTTTTTTCGCCGAACATCGCAAAAAAAATATAAAAAGGGTGCAACCCGAGGACTTCCCAAGGGGGTCACCCATCTTAGTACTACTCTCACCCAAGCACGCTTAACTTCGGAGTTCTAATGGGATCCGGTGCATTAGTGCTACTATGATCGCACCTGTTAGGATTCTCCATTTTTATTCCTATATTCCCACATATGGGTAGAATGCAATGACGTTTACGTCTTGCATGCGAGTTTACCAAGATATGTTCACTAGTACGCTCTTTTATCACCGAACATCGCAAAAAAAAATATAAAAACAGGTGCAACACGAGCACTTCCCAAGGGGTCACCCCATCCTAGTACTACTCTCGTCCAAGCACGCTTAACTTCGGAGTTCTGATGGGATCTGTTGCATTAGTTCTGATATGATCGCACCTGTTAGGACTCTCCATTTTTATTCCTATATTCCCACATATGGGTGGAATGCAGTGACACATACTTCGTGCACCTGAGTTTACCATGACACGTTCGCTAGTACGCTCTTTTTTCACCGGATAAAACAAAAAAATATAAAAGGAGGTGCAACACGAGGACTTCCCAAGGGGTCACTGATGCGATTGAAGAGCAAGCTTGTCAGTTTATGGAAAGATTTGATCTAGTGGCAATTTGGTATTTTTTGTTAAGTTTGGAATGCCAGATTTTAGCGTTTTCGGAGCCTAATTTCATTGGAAACGGGTCAACGATCAAAAGTCACGAGGGCTGCGCTCGTGAAATGTAGGGTTTTTTGGTCAAATTTTATTGTTTGGGCCTTCAAAATTACATTTTATTATTTTCGGGTTTTTTTTGTAATTTTCCTTATCCGTTTTTCTTTTCCGATTTCGATTCCGCTTTTAGGGTTTTGTTATTTAAACGTTTGTTACGATGGGAAGCAACAATTTTGGTAAACTAGTTCTCGTATGATCTCACCCGTTAGGATTCTCCATTTTTATTCCTATATTCCCATATATGGGTGGAACGCAGTGACGTTTACGTCGTGAATGCGAGTTTTCCAATACACGTTCACTATTACGCTCTTTTTTCACCGAAAATTGCAAAAAAAATATAAAAAGGGGTGCAACACGAGGACTTCCCAGGGGGTCACACATCCTAGTATTACTCTCGCCCAAGCATTATTAACTTCGGAGTTCTTATGGGATCCGGTGCATTTGTGCCGGTATAATCGCACCTGTTAGGATTTTCCATTTTTTTTCCTATATTCCCACATATGGGTGGAACGCAGTGACGTTTACATCATGCATGCGAGTTTACCAAGACACGTTCACTAGTACGGTTTTTTATCACCGAACATCACAAAAAAAATATAAAAAGGGGTGCAACACGAGGACTTCCCGGGTCACCCATCCTATTACTACTCTCGCCTAAGAACGCTTAAGTTCGGAGTTCTGATGGGATCCGGTGCATTACTGCTAGTATGATCGCACCCGTTAGGATTCTCCATTCTTATTCCTATATTCCCACATGTGGGTGGAACGCAGTGAATTTTACTTCGTGCATACGAGTTTACCAAAACACGTTCACTAGTACGCTCTTTTTTCACCGGATTACACAAAAAAATATAAAAGGAGGTGCAACACGAGGACTTCCTAAGGGGTCAATGATGCGGTTGAAAATTAAGTGTGTCAGTTTATGGAAAGATTTTACAGATGATGGAAAGATTTGATACAATGGCAATTTGGTATTTTTAGGTAAGTTTGGAGTGCCAGCTTTTCACTTTTTCGGAGCCTAATTTCATTGGAAACGGGTCAACGATCAAAAGTCACCAGCATTATGCTCATGAATTGCATGGTTTTTTGGTCAAATTTTATTGTTTAGGCCTTCAAAATTACATTTTATTATTTTCGGGTTATTTTTGTAATTTTCCTTATCAGTTTTTTTTTTTCGTTTTGGATTCCGCTTTTAGGGTTTTGTTATTTAAACATTTGCTACGATGGGAAGCAACAGTTTTGGTATTCTAGTTCTCGTATAATCGCACCCGTTAGGATTTTCTATTTTTAATCCTATATTCCCACATGTGGGTGGAACGCAGTGACGTTTACGTCGTGCATGCGAGTTTACCAAGACACGTTCACTAGTACGCTCTTTTTTCACCGAACATCGCTGAAAAAATATAAAAAGGGGTGCAACACGAGGATTTCCACGGGTGTCACCCATCCTAGTACAACTCTAACCCAAGCACGCTTAACTTCAGAGTTCTGATGGGATCCGGTGCATTAGTGTTGGTATGATCGCACCTGTTAGGATTCTCCATTTTTATTCCTATATTCCCATATATGGGTGTAACGCAGTGACGTTTACGTCGTGCATGTGAGTTTACCAAGACACGTTCACTAGTACGCTCTTTTTTTACCTAACATCGCAAAAAAATATATAAAAAAGGATGCAACATGAGGACTTCCCAGGGTGTCACCCATCCTAGTACTACTCATCGTCCAAGCACGCTTAACTTCGGAGTTCTGATGGGATCCGGTGCATTAATGCTGGTATAATCTCACCCGTTAGAATTCTCCATTCTTATTCCTATATTCCCCAATGTGGGTACATTGAAGTTTACATCGTGCATGCAAGTTTACCAAGTCATGTTCACTAGTACGCTTTTTTTTCACCAGATTGCACAAAAAATATAAAAAGAGGTTCAACAGGAGGACTCCCCAAGGGGTCACTGATGCGGTTGAAGAGAAAGCGTGTCGGTTTATGGAAAGATTTGATCCAGTGGCAATTTGGTATTTTTTTTAAGTTTGGAATGCCGGATTTTAGCGTTTTCAGAGCCTAATTTCATTCGAAACGGGTCAACGATCAAAAGTCACGAACGCCATGCTCGTGAACTATAGGGTTTTTTGGTCAAATTTTATTGTTTAGGCCTTCAAAATTACATTTTATTGTTTTCAAGTTATTTTTGTAATTTTCCTTATTTGTTTTTTTTTCTGTTTTGGATTGCGCTTTTAGGGTTTTGTTATTTAAACGTTTGTTACGATGGGAAGCAATAGTGTTGGTAAACTAGTTCTCGTATGATCGCACCCATTAGGATTCTCCATTTTTATTCCTATATTCCCACATATGGATGGAACGCAGTGATGTTTACGTCTTGTATGCGAGTTTACCGAGACAATTTCACTAGTATGTTCTTTTTTCACCGAACATCGCAAAAAAAATATAAAAAGGGTGCAACCCGAGGACTTCCCAGGGGGTCACCCATCTTAGTACTACTCTCACCCAAGCATGCTTAACTTCGGAGTTCTGATGGGATCCGGTGCATTAGTGCTGCTATGATCGCACCTGTTAAGATTCTCCATTTTTATTCCTATATTCCCACATATGGGTAGAATACAGTGACGTTTACGTCATGCATTCGAGTTTACCAAGACAAGTTCACTAGTACGCTCTTTTATCACCGAACATCGCAAAAAAAATATAAAAAGGGGTGCAACACGAGCACTTCCCAAGGGGTCACCTCATCCTAGTACTACTCTCGTCTAAGCACGGTTAACTTCAGAGTTCTGATGGGATCCGGTGCATTAGTGCTGATATGATCGCACTTGTTAGGATTCTCCATTTCTATTCCTATATTCCCACATATGGGTGGAACGCAGTGACGTTTACGTCGTGCATGCGAGTTTACCATGACACGTTCACTAGTACGCTCTTTTTTTAACGGATTACACAAAATAATATAAAAGGAGGCGCAACACAAGGACTTCCAAGGGGTCACTGATGTGGTTGATGAGCAAGCGTGTCAGCTTATGGAAAGATTTGTTCTAGTGGCAATTTGGTATTTTTTGTCAAGTTTGAAATGCCGGATTTTAGCGTTTTTGGAGCCTAATTTCATTGGAAATGGGTCAATGATCAAAAGTCACGAGCGCTACGCTCTTGAACTGTAGGGTTTTTTGGTCAAATTTTATTGTTTAGGCCTTCAAAATTACATTTTATTATTTTCGAGTTATTTTTGTAATTTTCCTTATTAGTTTTTCTTTTCCGTTTTGGATTCCGCTTTAAGGGTTTTGTTATTTAAGCGTTTGTTGTGATGGGAAGCAACAATTTTGGTAAACTAGTTCTCGTATGATCGCACCCGTTAGGATTCTCCATTTTTATTCCTATATTCCCACATGCGGATGGAACGCAGTGACGTTTACGTCATGCATGTGAGTTTACCAAGACACGTTCACTAGTATGCTCTTTTTTCACCGAACATCGCAAAAAAATATAAAAAGGGTGCAACCCGAGTACTTCCCAGGGGGTCACCCATCTTAGTACTACTCTTACCCAGACACGCTTAACTTCGGAGTTCTGATGGGATCCGTTGGATTAGTGCTACTATGATCGCACCTGTTACGATTCTCCATTTTTATTCCTATATTCCCACATATGGTATGGGTAAAACGCAGTGACGTTTCATCGTGCATAAGAGTTTACCAAGACACGTTCACTAGTACGCTCTTTTTTCACCGAACATCGCAAAAAAATTAAAAAAGGGGCGCAACACGAGGACTTCCTAGGGGGGTCATGTGACAACCCCAAAATAGGTCAATTCCATCCAACCTATTCTAAGTCGCCAAATACATGGTACAGAAAACAACTACAACTTTATTGCAACAAATGTCGTACAAAATACAACAACACATATGTTGTGAGTTTGGATACAAATATATACCAAATGTGACTCATGTTCCAACCGTTGACAGCACCTCACAATGACACCTTACATAAAGGTATAGTCAAAAACTGTTTTAGAATTTAGAATCTTTGGGAAGTGCTCAAGGAAACCTTCGTATATGGGAGGTCATGCGTCTAGGTTATGATAGATATCATATGGCCACAAAATTATCCTTGGTTGACCCAATAGACCCCAAAGAAAAATGAGAAGATTACTATCATATTCTTCCCAATGGTGAGTCTTCTCTTGACATATCATTATCTCTACTGTCTCTAATTGAGAATTATACTTCAAACAAACACCAAGATTATATAGGTAGTGCTCGTATATATACTCAGCAAGTGGATGAGAACATCCCTGTCTTATGATGACACGAAGTTATATGTCATTAGACATCTTGTATGATAGTGACAAAACACCCTTCCAACGTTGGGTTCGCCTTACCCTATTGGATTCACCAAATATAACTACTAAATGATGACCACCGTTCTATTCCCTTGTTACCCCCGCTCGACCCAGCTACACTCTTATTACCTGAAAGGAATTGTGAAGCAAAAGGGTGAGCACAACTAGCTCAGTAAAGAATATCATGACTAAAGATAAATAAGTTATCAATAGCCTTCAACAGAATTAAATCAGAGATTTAGAACATATGGTAGATGATAAAACATTTCAACCATAGTTGCAGCGGAACGAGCAATCCATTAGAAGAGTCAAATAGACTATAAAGTCTATTATCTTCTCCATGTTAAAAATCCACCAACAATGTTTTATCCCTGTAACATCAATCAACAGTTCTGGTCCACAATCATATAAATAACTCATAATCATAATTATGATTCTAAATTTTTCTTCGCACCCACGACGAAGAATATTTTCATCACCTGTCTTTACCTGAAACATCAAAGATCATGGTTATACCAAATCACAGTTCCTGTTTATAATCATACTAACAAATCCATCTTTGCACTACGGGCCAAAGATATTCATCAACAAACCATCTTTGCACTACATGCCAAAGATATTCAACAACAGTTCATCTTTGCACTACAGGCCAAAGATATTCATGAACAGACAATCTTTGCATTACATGCCAAAGATATTCATCAACAATTCATATTTGCACTACAGGCCAAATATATTCATATCTCAAAGAAATATATAATCATTTCAGAATTTATATAAACAATAATTATAACCATGTTGATCAATTCACCTTTGCACTTAAGCTTAAGATATTCAATTATAAATTCAATGGTCATGATCATACCAGTCACAATTCAACTTTACACTACAGGCCAAAGAGAACCCTAGTCATGATCATACCAATAATCTACCCATCTTTACACTCCAGTGAAAGAGAATTTCAACATCAGGGTTATAAAAATGTTATATATGATGATAAAAATAATATGATCAACATATAGTTTTAATCTCAAGAGTAATATTCATAAACCAACTATAAAATCCATACTAATATTTAGGTATAATGATATTGAAAGAATAACATTACTTAAATTTATAAATAATTTATTTTAATTGTTTACACTTTACTAATTAATACATTTAATCATCATAAAATGCCAACTCTTATAATTTCATCATCAATAACCAAAACCCTCATAAAAAATCAACATATACCTCATATAGGATTCTAAAGCCATAAAATCCTATTTTTCAAATTTCTTATTTCACATAACATATTTAATTCATTTACTCATAACTAGTCTATTTTCATGAAAAATACCAAATCAGTTCCAAAAATATTTCTTTTCTAAGATTTAGTAGAATATAGTCTCATATTGAACATATATTTTTCTCAAAATTTTTAAAACTAATTTACTATTTTTCATATGGCCAAAACAGCCGAATATTTAGACATTTATCAAAAATTGTACTTTTGTCCAAAAATTCTGAAATTCACAGAGTACACTGATATTATATAGATATACTTACAATAAAAATTTCATCAACTTTGGAGTTAACCACAAGGAGTTATAATCGGTTACTTTTAAAATAGTCTTTCCTCGTAAAATTCATAACTCTTAATCTATACATCCAAAAATTACTATTTTTGGAAACAATCAATAAAACTCATCAAAATATCATTTCAAATTTTTCCAGAATTTTCTGAAGGTCAGAATAATTACGAAATTAAAAAAATATAACAACCCTTAAAATCTCTTACTATCCCTTACCTCAAAAGAGCAGTACTTCTGACTGGATATCGGATATGATGCTGAAAGAAACTTGCACTGATGAATAGCAACTCACCAAGTATCTAAAAACTCACAAAATATGCTTCATAATATAGAGAGAGAAAGAGAGAAAACTTGTTTCTGGTGTGATTTTCAATTCTAACTTAGCCCTCTATTTATAGGAAAATTTTAGTAGGCTTGACCTGCAACCTGATGGCTTTACCTGCTACTATTTCCACCCACCATATTTAAAATAAAATTCATCACATTTCTTCACCAACCACAAGTGAGGCCCACTCAATTCTAGAATTTTCCACCAAAATGCTAAATTCGGATACTTCAATAATTTCTGAACCAGTCATCTCGTAAAATTCATAACAAATCATACGTTCATTTTTAACGGTTCAAAATTTGTGGACATATACTCAACTTATATATGTATAACATATCCAAAAATTACCACGATCCAACGGTCGGATTAAAAATTATAACCCCCGCAAAATATCTCAAAAATCCTAATTTGATTTTCAATACCTCCGTTCCGACAAAAATACAGATAAAACACCTCAACATTAACTCCTTCATTTTTAACCACAAAAATATATCCCTCATTTATATCCACATAAAATAAATATTTTCTTATCATATGAATCAATAATTAATTATTCACAAATAATATTACAGAATCACATTTATGACAATCAGGCCGTTCCCAGGAAAGAGGGGGCTTTCTAATAAGAATTTCTCCTTACTGGCGCGCAATTAAATGACCAAACCTCTCCTTAGACAGAACTTTCTAGACATTATCAATAATGCTATCTAATAATATTATTTAAATAATATGAATTATTGATCTGATAATGGAAAATACTGTGCAGCAATAATTATTGAAACAACAATAATATAAAATATCAATGCAGCAATTATTGAATCAATAATAAAATATTGAACAGTAATTACTGTAACAATTATTGAGTAGTGCCTTCTTACGTAAGAATCAATAATTTCAAAAATACTGTGCAATACCGTGTGCTACTGTGCAATAACGCGTATTACTGTATTTTAACCACAGGGTATTCCAACAGTGTTAACGGTAACAACTACGCCGTTATTTATAAAAACTCAATTTTGTCATTTTCTTCATCCAATCGCTTTTCGTTATGGGGCCCACAAATAGCTGCGCCGTCGTACGAATATTTCCCGACAGAAAGAATATTCCACGACCAAACGAATATTCCCCGACAAAATGAATATTTTATAACCACTTGCTTATTTTGAAAATTCTATATATATCACCCTTAACCTTAATTTTTTTTTATCAATTTAACCATTTACTAAATAGGAAAATTGAATACTTTTATTTCATAAAATTCGGGGTCTTACAGGTCACCCATCCTAGTACTGCTCTAGCCCAAGCACGCTTAACTTCGGAGTTCTGATGGGATCCAGTGCATTAGTGCTGGTATGATCGCAGTCGTTAGGATTCTCCATTTTTATTCCTATATTCTCACATGTGGGTTGAACGTAGTGAACTTTACATCGTGCATGCGAGTTTACCAAGACATGTTCACTAGTACGCTCTTTTTACACCGGATTACACAAAAAAATATAAAAGGAGGTGCAACATGAGGACTTCCGAAGGGGTCACTGATGCAGTTGAAGAGCAAACGTGTCATTTTATGGAAAGATTTGATAGATGATGGAAAGATTTGATCCATTGGCATTTTGGTATTTTTGTCAAGTTTGGAGTGCCAGATTTTAGCATTTTCGGACCCTAATTTCATTGGAAACGGGTCAACGATCAAAAGTCTCGAGTGCTATGCTCGTGAATTGTAGGGTTTTTTGGTCAAATTTTATTGTTTAGGCCTTCAAATTTCGTTATTAGTTTTTCTTTTTCGTTTTGGATTCCGCTTTTAGGGTTTTGTTATTTAAACGTTTGTTACGATGGAAAGAAACAATTTTGGTAAACTAGTTCTCTTATGATCGCACCTGTTAGGATTCTCCATTTTTATTCATATATTCCCACATATGGGTAGAACGTAGTGATGTTTACGTCGTGCATGCGAGTTTACCAAGACACGTTGACTAGTACACTCTTTTATCACCAAACATCTTTAAAAAATATAAAAAGGGGTGCAACAAGAGGACTTCCCAGGGGGTCACCCATCCTAGTAATACTCTCGCACAAGCACGCTTAACTTCGGAGCTCTGATTGGATCCGGTGCATTAGTGCTAATATGATCACACCTGTTAGGTTTCTCCATTTTTATTCCTATATTCCCACATATGGGTGGAACGCAATGACGTTTACGTCGTGCATGCGAGTTTACCATGACACGTTCACTAGTATGCTCTTTTTTCACCGATTACACAATGAAATATAAAAGGAGGCGCAACACGAGGACTTCCCAAGTGGTCACTGATGCGGTTGAAGAGCAAACGTGACAGTTTATAGAAAGATCTGATAGATGATGGAAAGATTTGATCCAGTGGCAATTTGGTATTTTTTGGTTAAGTTTGGAATGCCGAATTTTCGCGTTTTCGAAGCCTAATTTCATTGGAAACGGGTCAACGGTCAAAAGCCACGAGTGCTGTGTATGACCCCAACTTTTATGAATAAAGAATAATTTTCTCAAAATATATTTTTGAATATTATGGTGTGGATTTGATATAATGTTATAGTTGTGGGTAATATTTATAAATTTTTCAAAGTAAGCAAGTTGTTATATAATATTCGATTGGTCGGGGAATATTCGTTTTAACAAGGAATATTCGTACGACGGCACAATTATTGGTGGATCCCACAACGGAAGTATTGTTGTAGTTATAAAACGACGGAATTATCTTTTTATAAGAATAACGGCGAAAGTGTTACCGTTAAAACTGTTAAACTACCCGGTAGTAAAAGTACAGTAATACGCGTGGTTGCATAGTAGCACACAGTATTGATTATTGATGCTTACGTGAAAAGTCACTCAATTATACTCAATTATTGCTACAGTAATTGCTGCATAATATCTCTTATATTATTGATTCAATTATTATCACAGTATCATCTGCATAATATTTTATATTATTAAATCAATAATTGAGACGACAAAGTTATTCATATTATTATTTGCAATATTGACAATGTCTAGAAGTTCTGTCAAGGAGAGGTTTGATCACCTAATTGCGCGCCAATATGGAAAAATCCTTATCGGAAAGCTCCCTCTTTCCTGGGAACGACCTGGTTGTTAAATATTGTGGGTTATAATATTAATGATGAATAAGTTCGTGTTGATTAAAGATGAAATTGATAGTTCCATTGTGTTGGAATTATTAGTGTTAGTGGAAATCGACATTTACTTCCATAATAATTAATGTATGGAGGTTATATTGACCAATCGGGTAATTCACCGGATAAATGAGCAATTAATTGCTATTAATTCACATGCTTATAACTATGTGTTCACATGTGTGTACTATCGATTCACATGATTTACTATTAGGGGAGTTGGTGCAAGATTGATAATACTTGCATGACTAAATTAAAAATAGAGGTATAGATGAAGGTACTATATTGTAATTATTTTTTTCACATGATTATACTAAGTCACATGAATGAACTATTAATTCACATTATTTACTATTACGGGAGGTGGTGCAAGTTTGATAATACTTGCAGGACTAAATTAAAAATGAAGAAAAAGAGAAAGGTATTATACTGTAATATTTCGAACCCCAAAACGTGTAATTATCGAAACTATATTTTCCTATAAATAGAAGCTCATTCTTCTTTTATTCTCACAAATTCACTAAGTCTCACAAGAGCAATAATTATAGAGGGAAATTATTGCGAGAAAGAAAAAGAGAAGTATGTTACCTCACTATTCCAGTATCCAATTTTTTCTAAGGTAAGGGGTATTATTTCTTTCGTATTCATGAAGAGAGTTATTTTCTTTCAATACTCGTAAGGGTTATTATTCTATTTTTTCTTATTCTGCTGGAATAACCTGTCTGTGCGGTCTATCGCATGCATGGTAAATTCTTTTGTTATTCCAATTTTTATTATTCTGTTAGAATAACCTATCTGTGCGATCTATCGCATGCCTAGTGAATTCTTTTGTTATTCCATTCTTTATTATTCTGTTGGAATAACCTGTCTACGCGGGCTATCGCATGCATGGTGAATTCTTATGTTATTCCATTATTTCTTATTTTGTTGGAATAACCTGTCTATGTGGACTACCGCATACATGGTGAATGATCCTTCGTATTCATTCCTTATTAAATTGTGAAAATGATCTGTCTACGTGGATTACCGCATGGCGGGCAAAAATCCATTTGCAGTTGCATATATTCTATTATACTCAATTGGTTAAAGTTTTGGCTTCTATACTCCATGAAATTAGTAGAATATCCTGGATATTTGCGCTTCATCCAGTATCTTTTCATGGAAATATTCTTCTGAGCATTCTTGAATTTTACTCCACAAAGTAGTATCATGTTGACAATTTGGACGTTATTGATTTCTGGATAAATTAAATTATAAATCTTTAAAATTTATCTTGAACTTGTTTTATTGAATTATTATGTCATTGCCATCATCCTCATGCTTATATTGTGATGAAAAGTCATCTCTGGCTTACATGCATAGATGGACTTGGTATGATTATGACCAGGGATTATTCGGTATAACCATGACTGTAATGTGACAAATGATGTGGTGAAAGTCCTCATTGGCCTGTAGTTCATTGATGGACAGTTGTTGGTATCATTATGACCAGGGATTATTCGGTATAATCATGACCATTAATGATTACATGAATATCCTTGGCCGTGATGCATGGATGATTCGATTTTATTTATTAGGATGAGTCTCAGCGTTAAAATTGATGAAAAACTTTTTAAATCATAGAAGATAGTAGATTTTATGCCCTACTTGACTCTTCTAATAGATTGCTTATTCCGCTGCAGTTGTTGATCTAAAACTTGTTGTCTATTATATGCTATCAGTTGTTATACTGTTGAAGGCTAAGGATAATTTATTCTGCATTATCTTAGTTACAATATTTCTTACTGGGCTAGTTAAGCTTACCCTTACTTTCACTGTTCTCTTCAGGAAATGAGAATATAGCTGGGACGAGTCGGGGAACGGATTGACGGTCCAGATGGTTGTTTTAGTAGTCCTCACTATTCTATAAAATAGTGTGACAATAAATATAATGAGGACTCCATTAAGTGTGGATATTATCTAGATGACAATATTCTTATTAAAACTCTTAAATTATGTTTTGTCGTATTTTACACGATTGTTGTATAATTAAGTTGTATTTAAATTTTGTACCATGTATTTGGCGACTCAAGATGGGTGATGCATACCTATTTTGGGGACATCACAGTTGGTACCACCAGAGTTTATTGGAGAGCCAAAACCACTTAAGGCGGAAACGTGGATAAAGTAGATCACCAAGATATTTGATGTCTTGGGATGCGCTGAGGAGCAAAAGGTTCCCTTCACCAGAATAATATGACCGTGTCGCAGTACGAAGCTAAGTTTGTCGAGTTGTTCCGATTTGCGTCCCACTTGGTTGATAATAAGGAGAGAATGACGTGGATGTTTCTAAGAGGTTTGAAACCGGAGATACATCAATATCTTATTTCTCATAAACAGTGTTTGTATTCAGATATTATAAATAGGGCTCAGTTATTGGAGCGCGATAACGAGTCAACGTCACTAAGAGAAAGCAGCCAGCAGATTGAAAATACCAGTGGTAACAGTCATCGAAGCGGTGACAACAAACGTGGAGGGAATCAACATGCTAAAAATGGCAACCACTTCGATGGTAATCATGACCAAGACAATAAAAGTGGACATTTCAAGAAGAAGCGATTCAACAATGATGGAAAGATGTCAGCACCAACACCCGTTGTTAAGGAAGGAGAACGACCGCTGATCGTATATTACAAATACGGAGGGGAGGGACACATTAGTCCAAACTGTACGTAGAAATCCAAAGCATGTTATAATTGTGGAAGAGAAGGTCACCTAGCGCAATTTTGTCGTGCACCGAAGTCAAGTCCAGCTGGGATGGAGGCATCAAAGGCCGTCCCAGACAAGACAAAATCGGTAGTTCAAGGGAGAGTGTTTGTCGTAACCTCCCAAAAAGCAAGGAATCCAAACGAGGTGATCACGGGTAAGCTAATCATAAACTCTAGCGAAGTCTATACCTTATTTGATACCGGTTCTACCCATCTTTTATTTCTCCTACTTGCGCTCAACGTTTAAATTTGACTTCGGAGAAATTAGACTTTGATTTATGTGTGGAAACTTCGTTGGGAGAAACCTTCATTACATCCACTGTTTATAAGTCTTGTTTGATTCAAATCGGTAACCGCACGTTACCTGTTGATCTTATCTCCTTAAAAATACTTTCATTTGATGTGATTCTAGGGATTGATTGGTTAACTACTCATCATACTAAAATTGATTATTTTCGTAAGGTTGTTAGCTTTCATATTCCTAATCAACTTATTATGTGAATTCAAGCGACCAAACCATTAAAATCAATCACAGTCATCTCAAGCCATAAAGCTATTTGTTTATTGAAAAACGGATGTCAAGCTTTCTTAGCTCATGTCACAGATTTAAACAAAAATACATCAGATTTGAATGATATTTCTATTGTTAATAAATTTCCTGACGTATTCCCTGAAGAACTTCCTGGCCTACCCCCGGAGCGTGAAATCGAGTTTGGTATCGACCTTGAACCTGGTACAAAACCCATTTCTAAAGCCCCATATCGAATGGCTCCTATTGAACTTCAGGAGTTAAAAACCCAACTGCATGAATTATTAGACATCGGTTTCATTCGACCTAGTACGTCTCCTTAGGGTGCTCCTGTTCTATTCGTGAAGAAGAAAGATGGAAGTATGTGACTTTGTATTGACTCCCGGGAATTGAACCATGTCACCATTAAGAATTGGTATCCGTTACCTCGCATTGATGACCTGTTTGACTAGTTGTAAGGAGCACAATTCTTTTCAAAGATCGATCTTCGTTCTGGATATCATCAGCTGAAGGTTAAAACTCAGGATATTCTAAAGACTGCCTTCAGAACTCGGTACGGGCATTATGAATTCTTAGTCATGTCTTTTGGATTGACTAATGCTCATGCTGCCTTCATGGATATGATGAACAGAGTATTCAAGGAATATTTAGATCACTTTGTGGTCGTCTTTATTGATGACATCCTCATATATTTCAAAAGCCGTGAAGATCATGAGAAACACTTGAGGTTGATACTCAAAAAGTTTCGTGAAAACAAGCTTTATGCCAAGTTGAAGAAATGCGAGTTTTGGCTTGAGGAAGTAGCATTCCTTGGGCATGTAGTATCAAGTCATGGAATATCTGTTGACCCGGCAAAGATTGAAGCTATTCAAAGCTGGGAGCAACCTAAATCAGTGACCGAAGTACGTAGCTTTCTTGGCTTAGCTGGTTATTATCGGATATTCGTAGAAGAGTTTTCTCGAATCGCTACTCCATTAACTCAGCTGACTCGAAAAGATCCCAAATTCGGTTGGAGCAAAGAATGTGAGAAGAGTTTTCAAGAACTCAAGAGGAGACTCATTTTAGCACCTATTCTAACAATACCATCTGGCTCGGAGGGATTTGCCATCTACAGTGATGATTCAGGCAAAGGGTTAGGATGTGTTCTCATGTAACATGAGAAAGTTATAGCCTATGCCTCACGACAACTCAAGGAATATGAGAGGAATTATCCTACTCATGATCTAGAGTTGGCAGCTGTCATTTTTGCGCTTAAGATTTGGAGGCATTACCTGTATGGAGAGAAGGTGGAGATATATACGGATCATAAAAACCTCAAATATTTCTTCACTCAAAAGGAACTCAACATGCGGCAATGGTGATGGCTTGAGCTATTGAAAGATTACGATCATACCATTCAATACCATCCTGGAAAAGCGAACATAATAGCTGACGCATTGAGTAGAAGATCATATGCGGGTACGAGTGCAATATTATCATCACAAAGGCCCATTTTGTATGACTTATAAAGGATGGAGATAGAGTTAAAGACTCCAGGGACCCAAGTGATGATGGCGAATATACGAGTAGAATTAACTTTAATCGATAAAGTTAAAGCTGCTCAAGCTACAGACCTAGAGCTGATGCGTATGAGGAAGAAAGTGCAAGAAGGTGCTATTCCGGAAGCAAGAATTGATGAAGAAGAAATACTTCGAGTCAACTCCAGACTTTGTGTTCCTAACGATTCTGACTTGAAGTATAAAATTATGATGGAGGCGCACAACACATCATTTGCAATCCATCATGGGAGTACTAAAATGTATCGTGATCTTCGACATACGTTTTGGTGGAGCAATATGAAGAGGGAGATAGCGGGGTTTATCTCAAGGTGTCTAACTTGTCAACGAGTCAAGGCGGAGCATCAAGTGCCAAAAGGTCCATTGCAACAATTAAAAATTCCTGAATGAAAGTGGGAGCATATTATCATGGATTTAGTTACCGGTCTTCCCAAGGTTTCTCAAGGCATAGATGCAATTTGGTTCATTGTTGATAGATTGACCAAGTCTGCTCATTTCTTACTGATATAAGAAACTTATACACTTGAACGTTTTGCTCGTATGTACATAAATGAGATTGTAAGATTGCATGGTATGCCAATATCCATAATTTCTGATCGAGACCCAAGATTCACTTCACGATTTTGGGTTAGTTTGCAAAAAGCTATGGGCACAGATTTATGATTTAGTTCAGCATATCATCCTCAAACGGACGGGCAGTCGGAGAGGACTATTTAAACTCTTAAAGATTTATTAAGACTCTGTGTCCTTGCCTTCAAAGGAAGTTGGGACAAGTTCTTATCATTGGTGGAGTTTTATTATAATAACAGTTATCAATCAAGTATTGGTATGGCTCCATTTGAGGCGTTGTATGAAAGAAAGTGTCGTTCTCCAGTATGCTGGGATGAAGTGGGTGAAGCATCATTGTTGGGACCGGAGTTGGTACGTATGACTATGGAAAAGATTCAAACGATCCGACAACGTATAAAAACCTCACAAGATCGACAAAAGAGTTATGCTGATCTTCATCGAAAGGACGTGGAATTCAATATTGGAGATCATGTGTTGTTATGTGTTGCTCTATGGAAAGGAGTTACGAGATTTTGAAAAAGAGGAAAGCTCAATCCTCGATTCATTGGCCCATTTTTAATCCTCAATCGAGTAGGAACTGTGGCCTATAGACTCGCCTTACCGCCAAGTATGTCTCGTGTTCATAACGTTTTTCACATATCTATGTTACGTAAATATATGAAAGACCCTAACCACATTATTGAATTAGAACCAGACGAGATAGAAGGAAGATTTAACGTGTGAAGAGTTACCTATTAAAATCTTGGATATGATGGATCATATTTTACGCTCCAAGGTTATACCTCAAGTCAAAGTTTTGTGGAGAAACCACGACGTGGAAGAAATGACCTGAGAGTTAGAATCCGAGATGAAGTCAAGATATCCTCACCTCTTCGATATACCAGGTACGTACCCTAATTTTGAGGACAAAATTTCATAAGAAGGGGAGGTTGTAAGACCCCAACTTTTATGAATAAAGAATAATTTCTCAAAATATATTTTTAAATATTATGGTGTGGATTTGATAAAATATTATAGTTGTGGGTAATATTTACAAATTTTGTAAAGTAAGCAAGTGGTTATATAATATTCGATTGGTTGGGGAATATTCATTTTAACAGGGAATATTCGTACGACGGCACAATCATTGGTAGACCCCACAATGAAAGTATTGTCGTAGTTAGAAAATAACAGAATTATCTTTTTATAAAAATAACGGTGAAAGTGTAACCGTTAAAACTGTTGAACTACCCGGTAGTAAAGGTACAGTAATACGCGTGGTTTCATAGTAGCACACGGTATTGATTATTGATGCTTACGTGAAAAGTCACTCAATTATTGCTACAGTAATTGCTGCATAATATCTCCTATATTATTGATTCAATTATTGTCACAGTATCATCTGCATAATATTTTATATTATTAAATCAATAATTGAGACGATAAAGTTATTCATATTATTATTTGCAATATTGATAATGTCTAAAAGTTCTGTCAAGGAGAGATTTAGTCACCTAATTGCGCGCCAATAAGGAGAAATCCTTATCGAAAAGCCCCTCTTTCCTGGGAACGACCTGGTTGTTAAATATTGTGAGTTATAATATTAATGCTGAATAAGTTCGTGTTGATTAAAGATGAAATTGATAGTTCCATTGTGTTAGAATTATTAGTGTTAGTGGAAATCGACATTTATTTCGATAATAATTAATGTCTGGAGGTTATATTGACCAATCGAGTAATTCACCGGATAAATGAGCAATTAATTGCTATTAATTCACATTCTTATAACTATGTGTTCACATGTGTGTACTATTGATTCACATGATTTACTATTATGGGAGTTGGTGCAAGATTGATAATACTTGCATGACTAAATTAAAAATGGAGGTATAAATGAAGGTACTATATTGTAATTAGTTTTTTCACATGATTATACTATTAAGTCACATGAATGAACTATTAATTCACATTATTTACTATTAGGGGAGGTGGTGCAACTTTGATAATACTTGCAGGATTAAATTAAAAATGAAGAAAAGATGAAGGTATTATATTGTAATATTTAGAGCCCCAAAGCGTGCAATTATTGAAACTATATTTTTCTATAAATATAAGCTCATTCTTCTTTCATTCTCACCAATTCACTAAGTCTCACAAGAGCAATAATTATAGAGATAAATTATAGAGAGAAAGAAGAAGAGAAGTCTGCTACCTCACTATTCTAGTATCCAATTTCTTCTAAGGTAAGGAGTATTATTTCTTTCGTATTCATGAAGAGAGTTATTTTCTTTCAATACTCGTAAGGGTTGTTATTCCATTCTTTATTATTCTGTTAGAATAACCTGTCTGTGCGATCTATCGCATGCTTAGTGAATTTTTCTATTATTCTATTCTTTCTTATTCTGTTAGAATAACATGTCAGTGTGGTCTATCGCTTGCATGGTGAATTCTTTTGTTATTCCATTCTTTATTATTTTGTTGGAATAACCTGTCTGTGCGGTCTATCGCATACCTGATGAATTCTTTTGTTATTTCATTCTTTATTATTCTGTTGGAATAACTTGTCTATGCGGGCTACCGCATGCATGGTGAATTCTTCTATTATTGCATTCTTTATTATTCTGTTGGAATAACATGTCTATGTGGACTACCGCATGCATGGTGAATGATCCTTCGTATTCATTCCTTATTAAATTATGGACATAATTTGTCTACATGGATTACCACATGGCGGGCAAAAATCCATTTGCAATTGCATATATTCTATTATACTCAGTTGGTTAAAGTTTTGGCTTCTATACTCCATGAAATTAGTAGAATATCCTGGATATTTGCGCTTCATCCAGTATCTTTTCATGAAAATATTCTTCTGAGCATTCTTGAATTTTACTCCACAAAGTAGTATCATGTTGACAATTTGGACGTTATTGATTTCTGGATAAATTAAATTATAAATCTTTAAAATTTATCTTGAACTTGTTTTATTAAATTATTATGTCATTGTCATCATCCTCATGCTTATATTGTGATGAAAGTTATCTCTGGCTTATGTGTATAGATGGACTTGGTATGATTATGACCAGGGATTATTCGGTATATTCATGACTGTAATGTGACAAATGATGTGGTGCAAGTCCTCATTGGCCTGTAGTTCATTGATGAACAGTTGTTGGTATGATTATGATCAGGGATTATTCGGTATAATCATGACCATTAATGATTACATGAATATCCTTAGCCGTGATGCAGGGATGATTCGATTTTATTTATTAAGCTGAGTCTCAGCGATAAAATTGATGAAAAACTTTTTAAATCATAGAAGATAAGAGATTTTATGCCCTACTTGACTCTTCTAATGGATTGCTTATTCCGCTGCAGTTGTTGATCTAAAACTTGTTGTCTATTATATGTTATCAGTTGTTATACTGTTGAAGCCTAAGGATAATTTATTCTGCATTATCTTAGTCATAATATTTCTTACTGGGCTAGATGAGCTCACCCTTTCTTTCACTGTTCTCTTCAGGAAATGAGAATATAGCTGGGACGAGTCGGGGAATGGATTAACGGTTCAGATGGTTGTTTTAGTAGTCCTCACTATTCCATAAAATAATGTGAAAATAAATGTAATGAGGACTCCATTGAGTGTGGATATTGTCTAGATGACAATATTCTTATTAAAACTCTTAGATTATGTTTTGTCGTATTTTACACAACTATTGTATAATTAAGTTGTATTTGAATTTTGTACAATGTATTTGGCAACACAAGATGGGTGATGTATACCTATTTTGGAGGCGTCACATTTCTTTTTTGTTTTGAATACCGCTTTTAGGGTTTTGTTATTTAAACGTTTGTTACGATGGGAATCAACAATTTTGGTAAAATAGTTCTCGTCCGATTGCACCCGCTAGGATTCTCCATTTTTATTCCTATATTCCCACATGTGGTTGGAACGCCGTGGCGTTTACGTCGTGCATGCGAGTTTATCAAGACACGTTCACTAGTACGCTCTTTTTCCACCGGATTACACAAAAAAAATATAAAAGGAGTTGAAACACGAGGACTTCCCAAGGGTTCACTGATGCGGTTGAAGAGCAAACGTGTCAGTTTATGGAAATATTTGATAGATGATGGAAAGATTTGATCCAGTGGCAATTTGTTAATTTTTGCCAAGTTTGGAGTGCTGGATTTTCGCGTTTTTGGAGCCCAATTTCATTGGAAATGAGACAACGATCAAAAGTCACCAGTACTACACTCGTGAACTACAGGGTTTTTGGCCAAATTTTATCGTTTAGGCTTTCAAAATTAATTTTTTTTTGTTTTTGGGTTATTTTTTTAATTTTCCTTGTTAGTTTTTCTTTTTCGTTTTGGATTCCACTTTTAGAGTTTTGTTATTTAAACGCTTGTTATGATGGGAAGCAACAGTTTTTGTAAACTAGTTCTCGTATTATCGCACCCGTTAGGATTCTCTATTTTTATTCCTATATTCCCACATGTGGGTGGAACGTAGTGACGTTTACGTTGTGCATGCGAGTTTACCAAAACACGTTCACTAGACCACTCTTGTTTCACTGAACATCGCAAAAAAATATATAAAACGGGGTGCAACATGAGGACTTTCCAGGGGGTCACCCATCCTAGTACTACTCTCGCCCAAGCACGCTTAACTTCGTAGTTTTGATGGGATCCAGTGCATTATTGCTGGTATGATCGCACCCGTTAGGATTCTCCATTCTTATTCCTATATTCCCACATGTGGGTGGAACGCAGTGAAGTTTACGTCGTGGAAGCGAGTTTACCAAGACACGTTCACTAGTACACTCTTTTTCCACCGGATTACACAAAAAAATATATAAAAGGAGGTGCAACACGAGGACTTCCCAAGGGGTCACTGATTCGGTTGAAGAGCAAGCGTGTCAGTTTATGGAAAGATTTGATAGATAATGGAAAGATTTGATCCAGTGGCAATTTGGTAATTTTTGCCAAGTTTGGAGTGCCGGATTTTCTCATTTTCGGAGCCCAATTTCATTGGAAACGGGACAACGATCAAAAGTGACCAGCGCTACGCTCGTGAACTGCGGGGTTATTTTCATTTTCAGGTTATTTTTGTAATTTTCCTTGTTAATTTTTCTTTTTCGTTTTGGATTCCGCTTTTAGGGTATTGTTATTTAAACGTTTGTTACTATGGGAAGCAACAGTTTTGGTAAACTAGGTCTCGTATGATCGCACCCGTTAGGATTCTCCATTTTAATTCCTATATTCTCAAATATGGGTGGAACGCAGTGACGTTTACGTCGTGCATGCAAGTTTACCGAGACACATTCACTAGACCGCTCTTTTTTCACCGAACATGGCAAAAAAAATATAAAAAGGGGTGCAACACGAGGACTTCCCAGGGGGTCGCCCATCCTAGTACTACTCTCGTCCAAGCACGCTTCACTTCAGAGTTCTGATGGGATCTGATGCATTAGTGCTGGTATGATCGTACCCGTTAGGATTCTCCACTTTTATTCCTGTATTCCCACATGTGGGTGGAACGCAGTGACGTTTACGTCGTGCATGCAAGTTTACCGAGACACGTTCACTTGACCGCTCTTTTTTCACCAAAAATCACAAAAAAAATATAAAAAGTGGTGCAACACGAGGACTTCCCAGGGGGTCACCAATCCTAGTACTACTCTCGTCCAAGCACGCTTAACTTCGAAATTATGATGGGATCCGTTGCATTAGTCCTGGTATGATCGCACCCATTAGGATTCTCCATTCTTATTCCTATATTCCCACATGTGGGTGGAACGCAGTGAAGTTTACGTCGTCCAAGCGAGTTTACCAAGACACGTTCACCAGTACGCTCTTTTTCCACCGGATTACACAAAAAAATATATATAAAAGGAGGTGTAGCACGAGGACTTCCCAAGGGGTCACTGATGTTGTTGCAGAGCAAGTGTGTCAGTTTATGGAAAGATTTGATAGATGATGGAAAGATTTGATGCAGTGGCAATTTGGTAATTTTTGCCACATTTGGAGTGCCAGATTTTCGAATTTTGGAGCCCAATTTCATTGGAAACGGGACAACGATCAAATGTCACCGGCGCTACAGTCGTGAACTGCAAGATTTTTGGCCAAATTTTATCGTTTAGGCCTTCAAAATAACATTTTTTTTGTTTTCGGGTTATTTTTGTAATTTTCCTTGTTAGTTTTTCTTTTTATTTTTGGATTCCGCTTTTAGGTTTTTGTTATTTAAACGTTTGTTACGATGGGAAGCAACAATTTTGGTAAACTAGTTCTCGTATGATTGCAACCGTTAGGATTCTCTATTTTTATTCATATATTCCCATATGTGGGTGGAACGTAATGACGTTTACGTCGTGCATGCGAGTTTACCAAGACACGTTCACTAGACCGCTCTTTTTTCACCGAACATCGCAAAAAAAATATAAAAAGGGGTGCAACACAAGGATTTTCCAGGGGGTCACCCATCCTAGTAATACTCTCGCCCAAGCACGCTTCACTTCTGAGTTCTGATGGGATTCCGTGCATTAGTGCTGGTATGATCGCACCCGTTAGGATTCTCCACTTTTATTCCTGTATTCCCACATGTGGGTGGAACGCAGTGACGTTTACGTCGTGCATGCAAGTTTACCGAGACACGTTCACTTGACCGCTCTTTTTTCACCGAAAATCACAAAAAAAATATAAAAAGTGGTGCAACATGAGGACTTCCCAGGGGGTCACCAATCCTAGTACTACTCTCGTCCAAGCACGCTTAACTTCGAAATTATGATGGGATCCGTTGCATTAGTCCTGGTATGATCGCACCCATTAGGATTCTCCATTCTTATTCCTATATTCCCACATGTGGGTGGAACGCAGTGAAGTTTACGTCGTCCAAGCGAGTTTACCAAGTCACGTTCACCAGTACGCTCTTTTTCCACCGGATTACACAAAAATATATATATAAAAGGAGGTGCAACACGAGGACTTCCCAAGGGGTCACTGATGTTGTTGCAGAGCAAGTGTGTCAGTTTATGGAAAGATTTGATAGATGATGGAAAGATTTGATGCAGTGGCAATTTGGTAATTTTTGCCACATTTGGAGTGCCAGATTTTCGAATTTTGGAGCCCAATTTCATTGGAAACGGGACAACGATCAAATGTCACCGGCGCTACAGTCGTGAACTGCAAGATTTTTGGCCAAATTTTATCGTTTAGGCCTTCAAAATAACATTTTTTTTGTTTTCGGGTTATTTTTGTAATTTTCCTTGTTAGTTTTTCTTTTTATTTTTGGATTCCGCTTTTAGGTTTTTGTTATTTAAACGTTTGTTACGATGGGAAGCAACAATTTTGGTAAACTAGTTCTCGTATGATTGCAACCGTTAGGATTCTCTATTTTTATTCATATATTCCCATATGTGGGTGGAACGTAATGACGTTTACGTCGTGCATGCGAGTTTACCAAGACACGTTCACTAGACCGCTCTTTATTCACCGAACATCGCAAAAAAAATATAAAAAGGGGTGCAACACAAGGATTTTCCAGGGGGTCACCCATCCTAGTAATACTCTCGCCCAAGCACGCTTCACTTCTGAGTTCTGATGGGATTCCGTGCATTAGTGCTGGTATGATCGCACCCGTTAGGATTCTCCACTTTTATTCCTATATTCCCACATGTGGGTGGAACGCATTGACGTTTACGTCGTGCATGCGAGTTTACCAAGACACGTTCACTAGACCGCTCTTTTTTCACCGAACATCGCAAAAAAATATAAAAAAGGGTGCAACACGAGGACTTCCAAGGGGGTGACCCATCCTAGTACTACTCTCGCCCAAGCACGCTTAACTTCGGAGTTCTAGTGGGATCAAGTGCATTAGTGCTGATATGATCGCACCCGTTAGGATTCTCTACTTTTATTCCTATATTCCCGCATGTGGGTGGAACGCAGTGACGTTTACGTCGTGCATGCGAGTTTAACGAGACACGTTCACTAAACCACTCTTTTTTCACCGAACATCGCAAAAAAAATTTAAAAAGGGGTCCAACACGAGGACTTCCCAGGGGGTAACCCATCCTAGTACTACTCTCGCCCAAGCAAGCTTAACTTCAGAGTTCTGATGGGATCCGGTGCATTAGTGCTGCTATGATCGCACCCGTTATGATTCTCCATTCTTATTCCTATATTCCCAAATGTGGGTGGAACGCAGTGAAGTTTACGTCGTGCAAGCGAGTTTACCAAGACACCTTCACTAGTACGCTATTATTCCACCGGATTACACAAAAAAATATATATATAAGGAGGTGAAATGCGAGGACTTCCCAAGGGGTCACGGATGCGGTTGAAGAGCAAGCGTGTCAGTTTATGGAAAGATTTGATCCTGTGCTAATTTGGTAATTTTTGCCCAAGTTTGGTGTGCCGGATTTTTGCGTTTTCGTAGCCCAATTTCATTAAAAACAGGACAACGATGAAAATTCACAGCGTTACACTCGGAAACTGCACGGTTTTTGGCTAAATTTTATCGTTTAGGCCTTCAAAATTATATTTTTTTTGGTTTCGGGTTATTTTTGTAACTTTCCTTATTAGTTTTTCTTTTTCGTTTTGGATTCTGCTTTTAGGGTTTTGTTATTTAAACGTTTGTTACGATGGGAAGCAACAGTTTTGGTAAACTAGTTCTCGTATGATCTCACCCGTTAGGATTCTCCATTTTTATTCCTATATTCGCAAATGTGGGTCGAACGCAGTGACGTTTACGTCGTGCATGCGAGTTTACCAAGACACGTTCACTAGACTGCTCTTTTTTCACCGAACATCACAAAAAAAATATAAAAAGGGGTGCAACATGAAAACTTCGCAGGGGGTCACCCATCCTAGTACTACTCTCGCCCAAGCACGGTTAGCTTCGGAGTTCAGATGGGATCCGGTGCATTAGTGCTGGTATGATCTCACCCATTAGGATTCTTCACTTTTATTCCTATATTCTCGCATGTGGGTGGAACACAATGACGTTTACGTTGTGCATGCGAGTTTACCGATACACGTTCACTAGGCCGCACTTTTTTCACAGAACATCGCAAAAAAAATAAAAAGGGGTGCAACACGAGGACTTCCTAGGGGGTCACCAATCCTAGTACTACTCTAGGCCAAGCACGCTTAACTTCGAAGTTCTGATGGCATCTGGTGCATTAGTGCTGGTATGAACGCACCCGTTAGGATTCAACATTCTTATTCCTATATTCCCACATGTGGGCGGAACGCATTGAAGTTTACGTCGTGCAAGTGAGTTTACCAAGACACGTTCAATAATATGCTATTTTTCCACCGGATTACATAAAAAATATATAAAAAGGAGGTGCAACACGAGGACTTCCCGAGGGGTCACTGATGCGGTTGAAGAGCAAGCATGTTAGTTTATGGAAATATTTTATAGATGATGGAAAGATTTGATCCAGTGGCAATTAGGTAATTTTTGCCAAGTTTGGAGTGTCGGATTCTCGAATTTTTGGAGCCCAATTTCATTAAAAACGGGACAACGATCAAAAGTCACCAGCGCTACGCTCGTGAAATGCAGGGTTTCTGGCTAAATTTTGTCGTTTAGGCCTTCAAAATTACATTTTTTTTGTTTTCGAGTTATTTTTGTAATATTCCTTGTTAGTTTTTTTTTCGTTTTGGATTCCGCTTTTAGGGTTTTTTTGTTTAAACGTTTGTTACGATGGGAAGCAACAGTTTTGGTAAACTAGTTCTCATATGATCGCACCCGTTAAGATTCTCCATTTTTATTCCTATATTCCCATATGTGGGTGGAACGCAGTGATGTTTACGTCGTGCATACGAGTTTACCAAGACACGTTCACTAGACCGCACTTTTTTCACCGGACATCGCAAAAAAAATATAAAAAGGGGTGCAACACGAGGACTTCCCTGGGGGTCAGCCATCCTAGTACTACTCTCGCCCAAGCACGTTTAGCTTCGGAGTTTTGATGGGATTCGGTGCATTAGTGTTGGTATGATCGCACCAGTTAGGATTCTTCACTTTTATTCCTATATTCCCGCATGTGGGTGGAACGCAATGACGTTTACGTTGTGCATGCGAGTTTACCGAGAAACGTTCACTAGGCTACTCTTTTTTCACCGAACATCGCAAAAAAAAATAAAAAGGGGTGCAACACGAGGACTTCCCAGGGGGTCACCAATCCTAGTACTACTCTAGGCCAAGCACGCTTAACTTCGAAGTTCTGATGGGATCCGGTGCATTAGTACTGGTATGAACGCACCCATTAGGATTCTCCATTCTTATTCCTATATTCCCACATGTGGGTGGAACGCATTGAAGTTTACGTCGTGCAAGTGAGTTTACCAAGACACGTTCACTAGTACGCTGTTTTTACACCATATTACACAAAAACAATATATAAAAGGAGGTGCAACACGAAGCTGAGGGGTCACTGATGCGTTTGAAGGGCAACCGTGTCAGTTTATGGAAAGATTTGATAGATGATGGAAAGATTTGATCCAGTGGCAATTTTGTAATTTTTGCCAATTTTGGAGTGCCGGATTTTCGCATTTTTGGAACACAATTTCATTAAAAACGGGACAACGATCAAAAGTTACCAGCGCTACGCTCGTGAAATGCAGGGTTTTTGGCCAAATTTTATCGTTTAGGCCTTCAAAATTACATTTTTTTTTGTTTTCGAGTTAGTTTTATAATTTTCCTTGTTAGTTTTTCTTTTTTGTTTTAGATTCCGCTTTTAGGGTTTTGTTATTTAAACGTTTGTTACGATGGGAAGCAACAATTTTGGTAAATAAGTTATCATATGATCGCACCCGTTAGGCTTCTCCATTTTTATTCCTATATTCCCACATGTGGGTGGAACGCAGTGTCGTTTACGTTGTGCATGCGAGTTTACCAAGAACCGTTCACTAGACCGCTCTTTTTTCACCGAACATCGCAAAAAAAATATAAAAAGGGGTGCAACACGAGGACTTCCAAGGGGGTCACCCATCCTAGTACTACTCTCGCCCAAGCACACTTAACTTCGGAGTTCTGATGGGATCCGGTGCATTAGTGCTGGTATTATCGCAACCGTTATGATTCTCCATTCTTATTCCTATATTCCCAAATGTGGGTGGAACGCAGTGAAGTTTATGTCGTGCAAGTGATTTTACCATGACACGTTCACTAGTACGCTCTTATTCCACCGGATTACACAAATATATATATATATATATATATATATATTATATATATATATATATATATATATATATATATATAAGGAGGTGCAACACGAGGACTTCCCAAGGGGTCACTGATGCGATTGAAGAGTAAGCGTGTTAGTTTATGGAAAGATTTGATCCATTGCCAATTTGGTAATTTTTACCAAGTTTGGAGTGCAGGATTTTTTCGTCTTCGGAGCCCAATTTCATTAAAAACGGGACAACGATCAAAATTCACAAGCGCTACACTCGTGAACTTCAGTGTTTTTGGCCAAATTTTATCGTTTAGGCCTTCAAAATTACATTTTTTTGTTTTAGGGATATTTTTGTAATTTTCCTTGTTAGTTTTTCTTTTTCGTTTTGGATTCCACTTTTAGGGTTTTGTTATTTAAACGTTTGTTATGATGAGAAGCAACAGTTTTGGTAAATTAGTTCTCGTATGATCGCACCCGTTAGGATTCTCTTTTTTTATTCCTATATTCCCACATGTGGGTGGAACGGAGTGAAGTTTACGTCATGCATGCGAGTTTACCAAGACACGTTCACTAGACCGCTCTTTTTTCACCGAACATCGCAAAAAAAATATAAAAAGGGGTGCAACACGAGGACTTCCCAAGGGGTTACATCCTAGTACTACTCTCGCCCAAGCACGCTTAGCTTCGGAGTTCTGATGGGATCCGGGGCATTAGTGCTGGTATGATTGCACCCGTTAGGATTCTCCACTTTTATTCCTATATTCTCGCATGTGGGTGGAACGCAATAACGTTTACGTCGTGCATGCGAGTTTACCGAGACATGTTCACTAGACCGCTCTTTTTTCACCGAACTTCGTAAAATAAATATAAAAAGGGGTGAAACACGAGGACTTCCAAGGGGGTCACCCATCCTAGTACTACTCTCGCCCAAGCATGCTTAACTTCAGAGTTCTGATGGGATCCGGTGCATTAGTGCTAGTATGATCGCAACTGTTATGATTCTCCATTCTTATTCCTATATTCCCAAATGTGGGTGGAACGTAGTGAAGTTTATGTCGTGTAAGCGACTTTACCAAGACACGTTCACTAGTACGCTCTTATTCCACCGGATTAAAAAAAAATATATATATATATATATATATATATAAGGAGGTGCAACACGAGGACTTCTCAAGGGGTCACTGATGTGGTTGAAGAGCAAGCGTGTCAGTTTATGGAAAGATTTGATAGATGATGGTAAGATTTGATCCATTGCCAATTTGGTAATTTTTTCCAAGTTTGGAGTGCCGGATTTTTGCGTCATTGGAGCCCAATTTCATTAAAAATGGGACAACGATCAAAATTCACAAGCGCTACGCTCGTGAACTGCAGGGTTTTGGGCCAAATTTTATCGTTTAGGCCTTCAAAATATCATTTTTTTTATTTTCGAGTTATTTTTGTAATTTTCGTTGTTAGTTTTTCTTTTTCATTTTGGATTCCGCTTTTAGGGTTTTGTTATTTAAACGTTTGTTATGATGGGAAGCAACAGTTTTGGTAAACTAGTTCTCGTATGATCGCACCCGTTAGGATTCTCCATTTTTATTCCTATATTCCCACATGTGGGTGGAACGCAGTGACGTTTACGTCGTGCATGCGAGTTTACCAAGACACGTTCACCAGACCGCTATTTTTTCACCGAACATCGAAAAAAAAATATAAAAAGGGGTGCAACACGAGGACTTCCTGGGGGTCAGCCATCCTAGTACTATTCTCGCCCAAGCACACTTAGCTTCGGAGTTCTGATGGGATTCGGTGCATTAGTGCTGGTATGATCGCACCCGTTAGGATTCTCCACTTTTATTCCTATATCCCCGCATGTGGGTGGAATGCAATGACGTTTACGTCGTGCATGCGAGTTTACCGAGACACGTTCACTAGACCGTTCTTTTTTCACCGAACATCGCAAAAAAAATATAAAAAGGGGTGCAACACGAGGACTTCCAAGGGGGTCACCCATCCTATTACTACTCTCGTCCAAGCACGCTTAACTTCAGAGTTCTGATAGAATCCGGTGCGTTAGTGCTGGTATGATCGCAACCGTTATGATTCTCCATTCTTATTCCTATATTCCTAAATGTGGGTGGAACGCAGTGAAGTTTATGTCGTGCAAGCGAGTTTACCAAGACACGTTCACTAGTACGCTCTTATTCCACCGGATTACATAAAAAATATATATATATAAGGAGGTGCAACATGAGGACTTCTCAAGGGGTCACTGATGCGGTTGAAGAGTAAGTGTGTCAGTTTATGGAAAGATTTGATAGATGATGGAAAGATTTGATCCATTGTCAATTTGGTAATTTTTGCCAAGTTTGGAGTGCTGGATTTTTGCGTCTTCGGAGCCCAATTTCATTAAAAACGGAACAACGATCAAAATTCACTAGCGCTACGCTCGTGAACTTCAGGGTTTTTGGCCAAATTTTATCGTTTAGGCCTTAAAAAATATATTTTTTGGGTTATTTTTGTAATTTTCCTTGTTAGTTTTTCTTTTTCATTTTGGATTTCGCTTTTAGGGTTTTGTTATTTAAACGTTTGTTATGATGGGAAGCAACAATTTTGGTAAACTAGTTCTCGTATGATTGCACCCGTTAAGATTCTCCATTTTTATTCCTATATTATGACATTTGGGTGGAACGGAGTAACGTTTACGTCGTGCATGCGAGTTTACCAAGACACGTTAACTACACCGCTCTTTTTTTACCGAACATCTTAAAAAAAATATAAAAAGGGGTACAACACGAGGACTTCCCAGGGGGTCACATCCTAGTACTACTCTCGCCCAAGCACGCTTAGCTTCGGAGTTCTGATAGGATCCGGTGTATTTGTGCTGGTATGATCGCACCCGTTAGGATTCTCCATTTTTTTTCCTATATTCTCGCATATGGGTGGAACGCAATGACGTTTACGTCGTGCATGCGAATTTAGCGAGACACGTTCACTACACCGCTCTCACCGTACATCGCAAAAAAAATATAAAAAGGGGTGCAACACGAGGTCTTCACAGGGGGTCACCCATCCTAGTTCTACTCTCGCCCAAGCACGCTTAACTTCATAGTTCTGATGGGATCCGGTGCGTTAGTGCTGGTATGATTGTAACCGTTATGATTCTCCATTTTTATTCCTATATTCCCAAATGTGGGTGGAACGCAGTGAAGTTTATGTCGTGCAAGCGAGTTTACCAAGACACGTTCAATAGTACGCTATTTTTCCACCGGATTACACAAAAAAATATATAAAAGGAGGTGCAACACGAGGACTTCCCAAGGGGTCACTGATGCTGTTGAAGAGCAAGCGTGTCAGTTTATGGAAAGATTTGATAAATGATGGAAAGATTTGATCCAGTGGCAATTTGGTAATTTTTGCCAAGTTTGGAGTGCCGGATTTTCGCATTTTCGGAGCCCAATTTCATTAAAAACGGGACAACGATCAAAAGTCACAATCGCTACGCTCGTGAAATGCAGGGTTTTTGGCCAAATTTTATCGTTTAAGCCTTCAAAATTACATTTTTTTTTGTTTTCGAGTTATTTTTGTAATTTTCCTTGTTAGTTTTTCTTTTTCGTTTAGGATTCTGCTTTTAGGTTTTTGTTATTTAAACGTTTATTATGATGGGAAACAACAGTTTTGGTATACTAGTTCTCGTATGAGCGCACCCGTTAGGATTCTCCATTTTTATTCCTATATTTCCACATATGGGTGGAACGCAGTGACGTTTACGTCGTGAATGCGAGTTTACCAAGACACGTTCACTAGACCGCTCTTTTTTCGCCGAACATCGCAAAAAAAATATAAAAAGGGGTGCAACACTAGGACTTCCCTGGGGGTCACCCATCCTAGTACTACTCACGCCCAAGCACGCTTAGCTTCGGAGTTCTGATGGGATCCGGTGGATTAGTGCTGGTATGATCGCACCCGTTAGGATTCTCCATTTTTATTCCTATATTCCAGCATGTGGGTGGAACGCAATGACGTTTACGTCGTGCATGCGAGTTTACCGAGACACGTTCACTAGACCGCTCCTTTTTCACAGAACATCGCAAAAAAAATATAAAAAGGGGTGCAACACGAGGGCTTCCCGGGGGGTCACCAATCCTAGTACTACTCTAGCCTAAGTACGCTTAACTTCGTAGTTCTGATGGGAACCGATGCATTAGTGTTGGTATGAATGCACCCGTTAGGATTCTCCATTCGTATTCCTATATTCCCAAATGTGGGTGGAACGCATTGAAGTTTACGTCGTGCAAGCGAGTTTACCAAGACACGTTCACTAGTACGCTATTTTTCCACCGGATTACACAAAAAATATATATATAAAAGGAGGTGCAACACGAGGACTTCCCGAGGGGTCACTGATGCAGTTGAAGAGCAAGCGTGTCAGTTTATGGAAAGATTTGACAGATGATGGAAAGATTTGATCCAGTGGCAATTTGGTAATTTTTGCAAGTTTGGAGTGCCGAATTTTCGCATTTTCAGAGCCCAATTTCATTAAAAACGGGACAACGATCAAGAGTCTCCAGCGCTACGCTCGTGAAATGTAGGGTTTTTGGCAAAATTTTATCGTTTAGGCCTTTAAAATTACATTTTTTTTTTGTTTTCGAGTTATTTTTGTAATTTTCCTTGTTAGTTTTTCTTTTTTGTTTTGGATTACGCTTTTAGGGTTTTGTTATTTAAACGTTTGTTACGATGGGAAACAACAGTTTTGGTAAACTAGTTCTCGTATGATCGCACCCGTTAGGATTCTCCATTTTTATTCCTATATTCCCACATGTGGGTGGAACGCAGTGACATTTACGTCGTGAATGCGAGTTTACCAAGACACGTTCACTAGACCGCTCTTTTTTCACCGAACATCCCAAAAAAATATATAAAAATGGGTGCAACACGAGGACTTCCCTGGGGGTCAGCCATCCTAGTACTACTCTCGCCCAAGCACTCTTAGCTTCAGAGTTCTGATGGGATCCGGTGCATTAGTGCTGGTATGATCGCACCCGTTAGGATTCTCCTCTTTTATTCCTATATCCCCGCATGTGGGTGGAACGTAATGACGTTTACGTCGTGCATGCGAGTTTACCGAGACACGTTCACTAGACCATTCTTTTTCCACCGAACATCGCAAAAAAAAATATAACAAGGGGTGAAACACGAGGAATTCCAAGGGGGTCACCCATCCTAGTACTACACTCGCCCAAGCACGCTTAACTTTGGAGTTCTGATGGGATCCGGTGCATTAGTGCTGGTACGATCGCACCCGTTATGATTCTCCATTCTTATTCCTATATTCCCAAATGTGGGTGGAACGCAGTGAAGTTTATGTCGTACAAGCGACTTTACCAAGACACGTTCACTAGTACGCTCTTATTCCACCAGATTACACAAAAAAATATATATATAAGGAGGTGCAACACGAGGACTTCCCAAGGGGTCACTGATGTGATTGAAGAGTAAGCGTGTCAGTTTATGGAAAGATTTGATAGATGATGGAAAGATTTGATCCATTGCCAATTTGGTAATTTTTGCCAAGTTTGGAGTGCTGGATTTTTGCGTCTTCGGAGCCCAATTTCATTAAAAATGGTACAACGATCAAAATTCACTAGCGCTACACTCGTGAATTTCAGTGTTTTTGGCCAACTTTTATCGTTTAGGCCTTCAAAATTACATTTTTTTCTTTTCGGAATATTTTTGTAATTTTCCTTGTTAGTTTTTCTTTTTCATTTTGGATTTCGCTTTTAGGGTTTTGTTATTTAAACGTTTGTTATGATGGGAAGCAACAGTTTTGGTAAACTAGTTCTCGTATGATCGCACCCGTTAGGATTTTCCATTTTTATTCCTATATTCCCACATTTGGGTGGAACGGGGTGACGTTTACGTCGTTCAACATGAGGACTTCCCAGGGGGTCACATCCTAGTACGACTCTCGCCCAAGCACGCTTAGCTTCGGAGTTCTGATAGGATCCGGTGCATTAGTGCTGGTATGATCGCACCCGTTAGGATTCTCCACTTTTATTCCTATATTCCCGCATGTGGGTGGAACGCAATGACGTTTACGTCATGCATGCGAGTTTACCGAGACACGTTCACTAGACAGCTCTTTTTTCACAAACATCGTAAAACAATATATAAAAGGGGTGCAACACGAGGGCTTCCCAGGGGGTCACCAATCCTAGCACTACTCTAGCCCAAGCACGCTTAACTTCGGAGTTCTGATGGGATCCGGTGCCTTAGTGCTGGTATGAATGCACCCGTTAGGATTCTCCATTCATAATCCTATAATCCCACATGTGGGTGGAACGCATTGAAGTTTACGTTGTGCAAGCGAGTTTACTAAGACAAATTCACTAGTACGCTATTTTTCCACCGGAGTACACAAAAAAAATATATAAAAGGAGGTGCAACACGAGGACTTCCCGAGGGGTCGTTGATAGGGTTGAAGAGAAAGCGTGTTAGTTTATAGAAAGATTTGATATATGATGGAAAGATTTGATCCAGTGGTAATTTGGTAATTTTTGCCTAGTTTGGAGAGCCGGATTTTCGCATTTTCGGAGCCCAATTTCATTAAAAACGGGACAACGATCAAAAGTCACCAGCGCTACGCTCGGGAAATGCTGGGTTTTTGGCCAAATTTTATCGATTAGGCCTTCAAAATTTCATTTTTTTTGTTTTCGAGTTATTTTTATAATTTTCCTTGTTAGTTTTTCTTTTTTGTTTTAGATTCCGCTTTTAGGGTTTTGTTATTTAAACGTTTGTTACGATGGGAAACAACAGTTTTGGTAAACTAGTTCTCGTACGATCGTACCCATTAGGATTCTTCATTTTTATTCCTATATTCCCACATGTGGGTGGAACGCAGTGACGTTTACGTCGTGCATGCGAGTTTACCAAGACACGTTCACCAGACCACTCTTTTTTCACTGAACATCGAAAAAAAATGTAAAAAGGGGTGCAACACTAGGAGTTCCCTGGGGGTCTGCCATCCTAGTACTATTCTAGGCCAAGCACACTTAGCTTCGGAGTTCTGATGGGATCCGGTGCATTAGTGCTGGTATGATCTCACCCGTTAGGATTCTCCACTTTTATTCCTATATCCCCGCATGTGGGTGGAATGCAATGACGTTTACGTCATGCATGCGAATTTACCGAGACACGTTCACTAGACCGTTCTTTTTTCACCGAACATCGCAAAAAAAATATAAAAAGGGGTGCAACACGAGGACTTCCAAGGGGGTCACCCATCCTAGTACTACTCTCGCCCAAGCACGCTTAACTTCAGAGTTCTGATGAGATCCGGTGTGTTAGTGCTAGTATGATCGCACCCGTTAGGATTCTCCACTTTTATTCCTATATTCTCGCATGTGGGTGGAACGCAATGACGTTTACGTCGTGCATGCGAGTTTACCACGACACGTTCACTAGTATGCTCTTATTCCACCGGATTACACAAAAAAATATATATATAAGGAGGTGCAACACGAGGACTTCCCAAGGGGTCACTGATGCGGTTGAAGAGTAAGCGTGTCAGTTTATGGAAAGATTTGATCCATTGCCAATTTGGTAATTTTTGCCAAGTTTGGAATGCTAGATTTTTGCATCTTCGGAGCCCAATTTCATTAAAAACGGGACAACGATCAAAATTCACTTGCGCTACACTCGTGAACTACAGGGTTTGTGGCCAAATTTTATCGTTTAGGCCTTCAAAATTACATTTTTTTTGGGTTATTTTTGTAATTTTCCTTGTTAGTTTTTCTTTTTCCTTTTGGATTTCGCTTTTAGGGTTTTGTTATTTAAATGTTTGTTATGATGGGAAGCAACAGTTTTGGTAAACTAGTTCTCGTATGATCGCACCCGTTAGGATGCTCCATTTTTATTCCTATATTCCGACATTTGGGTGGAACGGAGTGACGTTTACGTCGTGCATGCGAGTTTACCAAGACACGTTAACTAGACCGCTCTTTTTTTACCGAACATCGCAAAAAAATATAAAAAGGGGTGCAACACGAGGGCTTCCCAGGGGGTCACCAATCCTAGTACTACTCTAGGCCAAGCACGCTTAACTTCGGAGTTCTGATGGGATCCGGTGCATTAGTGCTGGTATGAACGCACCCGTTAGGATTCTCCATTCTTATTCCTATATTCCCACATGTGGGTGGAACGCATTGAAGTTTACGTCGTGCAAGCGAGTTTACCAAGACACGTTCACTACTACGCTATTTTTCCACCGGATTACACAAAAAAATATATATATAAGGAGGTGCAACACGAGGACTTTCTTAGGGGTCACTGATGCGGGTGAAGAGCAAGCGTGTCAGTTTATGGAAAGATTTGATAGATGATGGAAAGATTAGATCCAATGGCAATTTGGTAATTTTTGCCAAGTTTGGAGTGCCGAATTTTCGCATTTTCGGAGCCCAATTTCATTAAAAACGGGACAACGATCAAAAGTCACCATCGCTACGCTCGTGAAATGCAGGGTTTTTGGCCAAATTTTATCGTTTAGGCCTTCAAAATTACATTTTTTTTGTTTTCGAGTTATTTTTATAATTTTCCTTGTTAGTTTTTCTTTTTCGTTTTGGATTCCGCTTTTAGGGTTTTGTTATTTAAACGTTTATTACGATGGGAAACAACAGTTTTGGTAAACTAGTTCTCGTATGATCGCACCCGTTAGGATTCTCCATTTTTATTCCTATATTCCCACATTTGGGTGGAACGCAGTGACGTTTACGTCGTGCATGCGAGTTTAGCAAGACACGTTCATTAGATCGCTCTTTTTTCACCGAACATCGCAAAAAAAATATCAAAAGGGGTGCAACACGAAGACTTCCCAGGGGGTCACCCATCCTAGTACTACTGTCGCCTAAGCACGCTTGACTTCGGAGTTCTGATGGGATCCGGTGCATTAGTGCTGGTATAATCGCACCCGTTAGGATTCTCCACTTTTATTCCTATATTCCCACATGTGGGTGGAACGCAGTGACGTTTACGTCGTGCATGCGAGTTTACCGAGGCACGTTCACTAGACCACTCTTTTTTCACTGAACATCGCAAAAAAATATAAAAATGGGTGCAACACGAGGACTTCTTAGGGGGTCACCCATCCTAGTACTACTCTCGCCCAAGCACGCTTAACTTCGGAGTTCTGATGGGATCCGGTGCATTAGTGCTAGTATGATCGCACCCGTTAGGATTCTCCGCTTTTATTCCTATGTTCCCACATGTGGGTGGAACGCGTTGACGTTTACGTCGTGCATGCGAGTTTACCGAGACACGTTCACTAGACCGCTCTTTTTTCACCGGACTACGCAAAAATATATATATATATATATATATATATATATATATATATATATATATATATATATATATATATAAGGAGGTGCAACACGAGGGCTTCCCAAGGGGTCACTGATGCGGTTGAAGAGCAAGCGTGTCAGTTTATGGAAAGATTTGATCCAGTGGCAATTTGGTTATTTTTGCCAAGTTTAGAGTGCCGAGTTTTCGCGTTTTCGAAGCCCAATTTCATTGGAAACGGGATAACGATCAAAAGTCACCAGCGCTACGCTCGTGAACTGCAGGGTTTTTGGCCAAATTTTATCGTTTAGGCCTTCAAAATTACATTTTTTTTTGTTTTCGGGTTATTTTTGTAATTTTTCTTTTTAGTTTTTCTTTTTCGTTTTGGATTTCGCTTTTGGGATTTTGTTCTTTAAACGTTTGTTACGATGGGAAGCAACAGTTTTGATAAACTAGTTCTCGTACGATCGCCCCCGTTAGGATTCTCCATTTTTATTCCTATATTCCCAAATGTTGGTGGAACGCAGTGACGTTTAGGTCGTGCATGCAAGTTTAGCAAGACACGTTCATTAGACCGCTCTTTTTTCACCGAACATCGCAAAAAAAATATCAAAAAGGGTGCAACACGAGGACTTCCCAGGGGGTCACCCATCCTAGTACTACTCTCGCCTAAGCAGGCTTAACTTCGGAGTTCTGATGGGATCCGGTGCATTAGTGCTGGTATGATCGCACCCGTTAGGATTCTCCACTTTTATTCTTATATTCCCACGTGTGGGTGGAACGCAGTGACGTTTACGTCGTGCATGCGAGTTTACCGAGACACGTTCACTAGACCACTCTTTTTTCACCGGACTACACAAATTTATATATATATATATATATATATATATATATATATATAAAAGGAGGTGCAACACGAGGGCTTCCCAAAGGGTCACTGATGCGGTTGAAGAGCAAGCGTGTCAGCTTATGGAAAGAATTGATCCAGTGGCAATTTGGTAATTTTTGCCAAGTTTAGAGTGCCGAGTTTTCTCGTTTTCGAAGCCTAATTTCATTGGAAACGGAACAACGATCAAAAGTCACCAGCGCTACACTCGTGAACTGCAGGGTTTTTGGCCAAATTTTATCGTTTAGGCCTTCAAAATTACATTTTTTTTGTTTTCGGGTTATTTTTGTAATTTTCCTTTTTAGTTTTTATTTTTCGTTTTGGATTCCGCTTTTGGGGTTTTGTTCTTTAAACGTTTGTTACGATGCGAAGCTACAGTTTTGATAAACTAGTTCTCGTATGATCGCCCCCGTTAGGATTCTCCATTTTTATTCCTATATTCCCAAATGTGGGTGGAACGCAGTGACCTTTACGTCGTGCATTCGAGTTTAGCAAGACATGTTCATTAGACCGCTCTTTTTTCACCGAACATCGCAAAAAAAATATCAAAAGGGGTGCAACACGAGGACTTCCCAGGGGGTCACCATCCTAGTACTACTCTCGCCCAAGCACGCTTAACTTCGGAGTTTGATGGGATCCGGTGCATTAGTGCTGGTATGATCGCACCCGTTAGGATTCTCCACTTTTATTCCTATATTCCCACATGTGGGTGGAACGCAGTGACGTTTACGTCGTGCATGCGAGTTTACCGATACACGTTCACTAGACCGCTCTTTTTTCACTGAACATCGCAAAAAAAATATAAATAAGGGTGCAACACGAGGACTTCCCAGGGGGTCACCCATCCTAGTACTACTCTCGCCCATGCACGCTTAACTTCGGAGTTCTGATGGGATCCGGTGCATTAGTGCTGGTATGATCGCACCCGTTAGGATTCTCCAATTTTATTCCTATATTCCCACATTTGGGTGGAACGCAATTACGTTTACGTCGTGCATGCGAGTTTACCGAGACACGCCCTTTTTCTCACCGGACTACACAAATATATATATATTATATATATATATATATATATATATATATATATATATATATATATATAAGGAGGTGCAACACGAGGGCTTCCCAAGGGGTCACTGATGCGATTGAAGAGCAAGCGGGTCAGCTTATGGAAAGAATTGATCCAGTGGCAATTTGGTAATTTTTGCCAAGTTTAGAGTGCCGAGTTTTCTCATTTTTGAAGCCTAATTTCATTGGAAACGGGACAACGATCAAAATCACAAGCGCTACGCTCGTGAACTGCAGGGTTTTTGGCCAAGTTTTATCGTTTAGGCCTTCAAAATTACATTTTTTTTGTTTTAGGGTTATTTTTGTAATTTTCTTTTTAGTTTTTATTTTTCGTTTTGGATTCCGCTTTTGGGGTTTTGTTCTTTAAACGTTTGTTATGATGGGAAGCTACAGTTTTGATAAACTAGTTATCGTATGATCGCCCCCGTTAGGATTCTCCATTTTAATTCTTATATTCCCAAATGTGGGTGGAACGCAGTGACGTTTACGTCGTGCATGCGAGTTTAACAAGACACGTTCATTAGACCGCTCTTTTTTCACCAAATATCGCAAAAAAAAATATCAAAACGGGTGCAACACGAGGACTTCCCAGTGGGTCACCCATCCTAGTACTACTTCGCCCAAGCAAGCTTAACTTCGGAGTTCTGATGGGATCAGGTGCATTAGTGCTGGTATGATCGCACCCGTTAGGATTTCCACTTTTTATTCTATATTCCCACATAGTGGGTGGAACGCAGTGACGTTTACGTCGTGCATGCGAGTTTACCGATACACGTTAACTAGACCGCTCTTTTTTCACTGAACATCGCAAAAAAAATATAAAAAAGGGTGCAACACCAGGACTTCCTAGGGGGTCACCCATCCTAGTACTACTCTCGCCCAAGCACGCTTAACTTCGAAGTTCTGATGGGATCTGGTGCATTACTGCTGGTATGATCGCACCCGTTAGGATTCTCCAATTTTATTCCTATATTCCCACATTTGGGTGGAACGCAGTGACGTTTACGTCGTGCATGCGAGTTTACCGAGACACACGTTCACTAGACGCCTTTTTTCACCGGACTACACAAATATATATATATATATATATATATATATATATATATATATATATAAAAAAGGAGGTGCAACACGAGGGCTTCCCAAGGGGTCAATAATGCGGTTGAAGAGCAAGCGTGTCAGTTATGGAAAGAATTGATCCAGATTTGGTAATTTGGTAAATTTTTGCCAAGTTTAGAGTGCCGAGTTTTCTCGTTTTCGAAGCCCAATTTCATTGGAAACGGGACAACGATCAAAAGTCACCAGCGCTACGCTCGTGAACTGCAGGGTTTTTGGCCAAATTTTATCGTTAGGCCTTCAAAATTACATTTTTTTTGTTTTCGGGTTATTTTTGTAATTTTCCTTTTTAGTTTTTATTTTTCGTTTTGGATCCGCTTTTGGGGTTTTGTTCTTTTTAACGTTTGTTACGATGCGAAGCTACAGTTTTGATAAACTAGTTCTCGTATGATCGCCCCCATTAGGATTCTCCATTTTTATTCCTATATTCCCAAATGTGGGTGGAACGCAGTGACCTTTACGTCGTGCATGCGAGTTTAGCAAGACACGTTCATTAGACCGCTCTTTTTTCACCGAACATCGGAAAAAAAATATCAAAAGGGGTGCAACACACGAGGACTTCGCAGGGGGTTACCCATCCTAGTACTACTCTCGCCCAAGCACGCTTAACTTCGGAGTTCTGATGGGATCGGTGTGCATTAGTGCTGGTATGGTCGCACCCGTTAGGATTCTCCACTTTTATTCCTATATTCCCACATGTGGGTGGAACGCAGTGACGTTTTACGTCGTGCATGCGAGTTTACGATACACGTTCACTAGACCGCTCTTTTTCACTGAACATCGCAAAAAAAAAATATAAAAAAGGGTGCAACACGAGGACTTCCCAGGGGGTCACCCATCCTAGTACTACTCTCGCCCAGGCACGCTTAACTTCGGAGTTCTGATGGGATCGGTGCATTAGTGCTGGTATGATCGCACCCGTTAGGAGATTCTCCAATTTTATTCCTATATTCCCAATTTGGGTGGAACGCAATGACGTTTACGTCGTGCATGCGAGTTTACCGAGACACACGTTCACTAGACCGCCTTTTTTTTCACCGGACTACACAAATATATATATATATATATATATATATATATATATATATTTATATATAAAAGGAGGTGCAACACGAGGGCTTCCCAAGGGGTCACTGATGCGGTTGAAGAGCAAGCGTGTCAACTTATGAAAGAATTGATCCAGTGGCAATTTGGTAATTTTTGCCAAGTTTAGAGTGCCGAGTTTTCTCGTTTTCGAAGCCAATCCCAATTTCATTGGAAACGGGGACAACGATCAAAAGTCACCAGCGCTACGCTCGTGAACTGCAGGGTTTTTGCCTAAATTTTATCGTTTAGGCCTTCAAAATTACATTTTTTTGTTTTCGGGTTATTTTTATAATTTTCTTTTTAGTTTTTATTTTTTCGTTTTGGATTCCGCTTTTGGGGTTTTGTTTCTTTAAACGTTTGTTACGATGGGAAGCTACAGTTTTGATAAACTAGTTCTCGTATGATCGCCCCCGTTAGGATTCTCCATTTTTATTCCTATATTCCCAAATGTGGGTGGAACGCAGTGACCTTTACGTCGTGCATTCGAGTTTAGCAAGACATGTTCATTAGACCGCTCTTTTTTCACCGAACATCGCAAAAAAAAAATATCAAAAGGGGTGCAACACGAGGACTTCCCAGGGGTCACCCATCCTAGTACTACTCTCGCCCAAGCTCGCTTAACTTCGGAGTTCTGATGGGATCCGGTGCATTAGTGCTGGTATGATCGCCCCGTTAGGATTCTCCACTTTTATTCCTATATTCCCACATGTGGGTGGAACGCAGTGACGTTTTACGTCGTGCATGCGAGTTTACGA